>JAVLUX010000021.1:5420000-5987500 GCA_032164185.1 Moxostoma hubbsi
TTGTGCATCATTTGAGCTGTAGAGTTGTTTAAATCAGCATTTTTACAATTGTTTTAGGGTTTTAGAGTTTCAGAGATGGCATTACATTGTCATGGCAATGAAGTTGTAAAATTGGATATAACTTAAAACTTAAACTTAAAAGTAAGTGATTTTATCATGCTAAAATCATATTAGCACACATAGGGCCCTATTTTAAGAGCAAGCACAATGTCATATGTCATAAGTGCATAGTCAGTGGGCATGGCCATGAAGTTTTGGTATTTTAGTCTAGGCGCAAGAGGGTTTGGCAAAATCTTCCTTGCAACGCGAAAATGGACTGGGTTAAGTACAATTTATTTCTGATTTTCCCATGATTCCACCATCTGTGTCCTATTATAGTCCATTCCCTCAAGCAGAAAACAATGATATAATCAAAAACAGTGCATTCATAAAAATTTGGTCATGTAAAAGGACTATATGTAATGAATTAGAAGAACTAAAAATGACGTTCTTTTGTGCATTAACTGTGTTCTTGATGATGAATGCCAGGCATATTTCTATAACAGTGACATGTTCCTTTTATATGCATGGAAAATGTGATTCTCGTCAGAATTCAAATGTCCAGTGGGTCAGAAGTTTACATACACTATGAAAACAATGTCAAGCCTTTAGACAGTATTATTAGCCAATTCACTTCTGATAGGAGGTGCACTGAATTGTACCTGTGGATGTATTTTAAGGCCTACCTTCAAACTCAGTGCCTCTTTGCTAGATATCATGGGAAAATCAAAAGAAATCAGCCAAGGCCTCAGAAAAATCATTATGGACCTCCACAAATCTGGATCATCATTGGGAGCAATTTACAAATTCCTGAAGGTAAAGCATTCATCTGTACAAACAATAGTACGCAAGTATAAACACCATGGGACAACACAGCCATGATACTGCTCAGGAAGGAGACACATTCTGTCTCCTAGAGATGGATGTTGTTTGGTGCAAAAAGTGAAAATCAATCCCAGAAAAACAGCAAAGGACCTTGTGAAGATGCTGGAGGAAACAGGTAGACAAGAATCTATATCTACAGTAGAACAAGTCCTATATCGACATAACCTAAAAGGCTGCTCATCAAGGAAGAAGCCACTGCTCCAAAACCGTCATAAATAAGCCAGACTACAGTTTGCAAGTGCACATGGGAACAAAGATCTTACATTTGGAGAAATATCCACTGGTCTAATGAAACAAAAATTTAACTGTTTGACCATAATGACCATTGATATGTTTGGAGGAAAAAGGGTGTGGCGAAGCTCACGAACACGAGCACGTGGCTGGCAGAATCATGTTGTGGGGGTGCTTTGCTGCAGGAGGGACTGGTGCACTTCACAAAATAGATGGCATCATGAGGAAGGAAAATGATGTGGATATATTGACGCAACATCTTAAGACATCAGCCAGGAAGGTAAAGCTCAGTCACAAATGGGTCTTCCAAATGGACAATGACTCCAACCATACCTCCAAAGTTGTGGAAAATGGCTTAAGGAAAACAAAGTCAAGGTATTGGAGTGGCCATCACAAAGCCCTGACCCCAATCCAATAGAACAATTGTGGGCAGAACTGAAAAAGCATGTGCGAGCAAGTAGGCCTACAATCCTGACTCAGTTACACCAGTTCTGTCTGGAGGAATGGGTCAAAATTCCAGCAACATATTGTGAGAAGCTTGTGGAAGTCTCCCCCAAAACGTTTGACCCAAGTTAAATTGAATTTACATACAATACACCCACACTTTGCGCACATACACTCACAGTAGCACAAGCACTCCCACTCATGCCCCTTTGCGCTGGCATGAAAATCATACTTAGAATTAGCCCTCTCATGAAAATTGGATAAGATGTTGTGCATGGTCATTGCGCAAAGCGCTTTGTTTTTTTTTTTTTCATTTAAAATATAGCCCATATAATTTATGTCTTGTGGCTATACTTTTAAAACAGTGAGTAATGTTTACGGATTGACCCCATTCATTTCCATTGTAATTGCCTCACTGAAACCCAGATGGAGGTCAAATATGAACAATCACTGTCACTTTGAGGGGATTGGCTGTGTGAAAATCTGTCATCATTGACAATGTTCATCCATTTTTGTCCATATTTTTATGCTCACTTTAATGTATACGTTGTTGCATTTTGTTGTATGTTTTTGTTGCTGAATGAACTAATATAATTTTATACAACTTTTAACAAAGCAAAATTAATAAACGATGTAAGTGAATTGTTCATTGTTGGTAATTGTATACAACTTTATTGTAAATTGCTACCTTTTTAAATAAGCATTGAAATTAATTAATAGTGTAATACTATGAGTGTTAATTTACATTATATGTACATTTTGTAAAAACAAGCAGATGCAATAATCATAGCCTGTATAGATTAACGGAACACTTGTGGATTTGGCTTAATTTTGCTTAGTGTGTCAGATTTATTATTTATCATATTTTAATATTCCTGATTTAGCTGTTTATTTTCCCTGCTGTGCTCAACCCTATCATAACAGATAGATTTGTGAATCACTGTTTTACGACAGCAGTGCTCATCCTCATTCCAAACACACTCCTTGGTTTTCCTCACAAAAAGGACATTTTAGGCATAATTTAAGCCTGTCACCAATATTTTTTTCCCATACTAAGAAAGAGAACGGTGACTGAGACTGTATTCCACAAACAAATGAAAGTAATTTGGGTTTGGAAAAACATGAGGATGAGTAATTGATGATAGATTTTTTATTCAGGTGAACTGTTCCATTTGAAAAATTGCATTGCCTGAGGTTTGACTCAAATTGCTCATCAGCGTCAGTCTCACGTCTGTACCAATGAGCCTCATTTTCACTGCTTGTGCAAAAACTACTAGCATTTGTTTTTTTAATCAAGGATTGCTTTTTCAATCTTTTTTTATTTTTTTTATTTTAGAAAATACTTTCAAATAGTTTTCGCCACCAGCTTTTCTGTTCTTTGCCACCAAAAGGAGAGGTGACTCCCAGCAGGCAGGAATTCTCTCTCTCTCCCTTCCTCTGTGTTAATTTCTCACCCAGTCCACCTGATGAATGAACTGCAGCTGTGTCCCAAATCCACAGGCAAATAAACCTGAACAAACACAAAGCCTGCCGTTTACACAGGTTTGTGTAATCCCATAATCCTTTTCACTCACGCCCTAACCTTCGCGCCGACCTGGCGCTGCCAACTACAATCGGTGCTCACCCGTGTGGCACCTTGTTCAGAGGTGACACTTGCTATAATGGAAGCAGCTTTCTGATGTCCAGAGGTGGCGAAGTGTTGGAGATTACACTGGCTTTACTTTGTAATGTTCACTTGACCTTACACACTCAATGTAAAGACTGTTTGAAAGAGTCAAAGGAAGGATTAAGATGGGAGAGAGTGTTATTACAGACAGACTGTACTTACAGTGAGGTCAAAATCATAGAATACCTCTGTACATCTTTCTCAGCTCCATTTTCTGGAGATTCCCTTTTGACTTTTTGAGACAAAACAAATCAGTAAGTAACATTTTACAATAAGGTTGTATTTGTTAACATAAGTAAATGCATTAGGTAATAGGTATCATGAACTAACAATGAACAATATGATTTTACAGCAGTAATCTCTTGATTAATGGTCATTTGCAAATATCGTATTGTTCATTGTTAGCTCACTGTTGCTCATTGTTAACTTTTAATGTAAAAATATGTTGGTATAGATAGAAATGAACATTTAACAAGATTAACAAAGGCTGTAAAAGTATTGTACTTTGTTGGAAATGATTACTATTGTGTGATTACTAACTTATTATCTATCTATCTATCTATCTATCTCTATCTCTATCTCTCTCTCTCTCTATATATATATAGTATACAGTAATACAGGATAGATAGATAGATAGATAGGAGTATATCTATAACTTTTGTAAATATATGTATAGTTTAAATGGACAATGTATTTTAAGTACATTTCATAAATTGCATTTGCACATAGTTACATTTAAGTACACGTATAATGAATTGTTACTTACTACAAGACACATTACATGTTACAAAATATACAACACAAGTTACATATGGATATATTCAAACGTATAGAAATTCTGGTCCTGGATGCTGATTAGTCAATACAGCATTCCAGCAGTGCTAAAATATATCCATTCAGCTACCTACTGTATACGTCACTGAGTTTTGGCCAGAAATATCTATTTGCCTATGGAGTTTGGAGTGTGTTCGGGAAACCTGTTTGAAAACAGTTACTAGTTTATAATTCCATGTGGTTATGCTAGTGACACAGAAATTACACACTTGACAATTAAATTGCATTTTATGAATAGTGCATTGAAATAACAATTGAACTTGTTTGGTTAATTTGTTTTCACTGGTTCCATCATATCACAAACTTCTCACGAATCTGCAAATTTTGCCTCCTGCAGGTGCGGTGGACCAAGACAGCAGGCAGTGCCTCTGACAAGTTCCAGGAAACGTCCATCTTCGATGAGACTCTACAGATCCCCAACATACAGAGAGTGCAGGGCGGCCGCTACTACTGCAAGGCTGAGAATGGAGTGGGGGTGGCTGCCATCAAGTCCATTCGTGTAGATGTGCAGTGTAAGTGATAAGGCCATGATCCCTCCTCTTCCCGCCCTGGTACCTCCCTCATTTCCTGAAGGAGTTGAATCAATGAACTCTCCAGAGCTCTATCTCTGTCCCAGTGTTGGTTGGGTGAACAATAGTCTAAGCACAGCTATTAACCGCCCATAATCAATTCACTGACACTCCGATGCATCTATGCATGCAAAACTGGAAAACACTTTCTCGATCTAGTAAGCTCCAATCTGATTGGCTGATTTGAAGAAACTTCATAAAGCTTTTTTTTTATCATAAAATCTTTTTTTAATCAGTCGATTTGGTAATAAATGTATGTTTACAAGGTACTAGGTTGACACAACGAGTGCTTTTGAAGATATTTGTATCACTGTATTTGACATGGTTTGCCAGGTTAGTGACATATCCAGGGCCCTAAACGACATGTATAAACAATATAAAAATGGGATTGATCACTGTATATGTCTATTATATTATATTATAATATATTATGTCTTCCTGTCTAAGTGGAAATTATTGGATGGAATAAGTTGCAGTATGGACCTGCAAAAAGGTCTGGCTATGCAAGACTAGGTAAATAATGAGATTGATTGGGCTTTGTGTTTGTGTGGGTGGTTATGGAAAACAGGAGGAAGCAGTGCTCAATTGAGCTGGAAAGAGAAATGAGAAAGCACATTACTACACCCACTGTTTTTTGGGACAGTTTTAATAAGAAGTGATTGAGAGACATACAGCTTGCACTGGAGAGGTATGCCTGGAGAGTTCAGGTGAATGAATTGGAAGGATCTTAGGAGTTAAAGGTAGAAGACAGACAGGGTCACACTGTTTATGTGTGTAAAGGAAACCCTGCAGGGCTGCCTAGCACCACAGACCCACTGTCCCACTGAGTCAAGGGTCAGGTCAGCGACTACAGCCAGACCCCACAAAAACCACAGAAAGCAATCTCACTCTATCAGAACAACCTCATTCTCTATGAACAACCTCTTTCCTCAGAAGAACCTCACTTTCTACAAACATTTTCAACTCTCTACAAACAATCTTGTTTTCTGCAGACATTTCTACCCTCTGCAAACACATTCACTCTCTACTAACAACCTTACTCTCGACCAATGTCCTCACTTTCTACAACGTTAGTGGCTGTTTACACTGAATGCATTTTTGCATTTGTCTGTGTTGTTTCTAAATCGTTTTTTTGTGAACACTAAATAGACATATCTGACTGTTGCGCTGCATCCTTTTAGCCTTCTTTTTTGGTCTTTTTCTGAATTCTATGCCAATCATTTTCAAATCATCATTTTTTGAAGAATAGTTTACATCTGGAGGTCCATGAGGCAAGTGAATGATTACTGGAAATTTTAAGCTCCAAAAGCGCATAGGTCTGCATAAAAGCAATCCATATGATTCCAGGGGTTAAATCCATGTCTTCAGAAGTGATATGATAAGTGTGGGTGAGCTTAGAGTTGTTCTTTAGGGTTCCCAGGGGGTGGATGATAATTGTGTAGAAGGTAAACAGGGCCTGTTGACAGCTGCTCTGAGTAGAAGCAATTTTGACGGGTGAAGCATGTTCATTTTCCCCCTACTGGCTCTATACAGCTCCCTGGATTCATCTTGCACCACAACACCACCAATTAGCCAGACCATAGTAGCAGGGCACAGTTCTGACCACCCACCACAAACACACACAACTCAGTCTTCTGCAGGACCAACCCCATTACTGAGAGAAGAGAGATAGAAAGCGAGAGCGAGTTTTAGTTGTGAGATAGAAAGGTGAGAGGTACAGAGGGTGTGAGAGTTAAAGATAGAAGAATTACGAAAGTCGGATTTAGAGCAAGTCGGGAAAGGCGTGACAATAAGACTCTCGGAGCAACCTGTTTAGTTATAGAAAAAGTCATGACAATTCTTTTTTAGATTTATGATGGAAGTTTTTAGTTAGAAAAGTCATGACAAAACTCTCTCCTTCATTTCCTCATTCCCCCCTCTTTTATCCAGAGTCCCTGTTGGTTCAGAGAGGCGTCCAGGGTCGGTTTTGATGTGTTCTGTTAAAGAGACTTTGATACAACCAGTCACAGTTCTGGGTGTGCTGTGCTAAAATTGTTTGCCTTTTTGATTTTATCTGGGCATATTTCATCTTTTTAACCTCAGCTTGGAACCCGCTACAGAAGCAGACAGACTTGGTTAATATCAAAAAGAAAGGGATATAGAGAGAAGTAAGGATGTAAAAAATGACTTATTTTCAAATTGACTAGTCAGAGAGTTTTCTATTAGCTGACTACTCTGTATTAAGGAATCCCTGTATAAATAATGGATGCTTGCTTAAGTTTATGTCTATCATATCCCATTCAGATGTGTTTAGTAGGGCGTGATGACATAAGATGGTCTTCCCCCACACCCCCCTACACTTACACACACGCACACACACTTACACACACATTCTGGTGGTTGTTTGTGCAGGCAGGTCAGTCTTTGTCCGGGACACTTTGGCCAGTGAGACAGTGGGTAAATGTGTTCTGGGGTCAGCGTGCCTCTACTGTAAGGATGGACTTGGTTCAGAGACCCAGTTCTCACCCTTTCATTCCATACAGTAACACGATCACATGTTCCAGCGCCAGGTAAGACTATAACATGTATGTAGCAGCCGATTGGGTGGTTATCACCAGACATTTACAGTGTTCATTGCATAATGTTTTAATGTTTACTTTGACATCATATTCACATTCTACAGACATTCAGGCTAGATGGATTGTATATGATACAAGCAGAAAATATGTCCAGAATCACTTCATCATTTTATACATTCTTCAGTTCTCATGAGTGCCACTTTTAGAACTATTAGCACCAATGCTGGCTAGGATCAAGAGCTTCAGAGAGCTACTTGTATTATGCTGAGTGTTTGTTGATTTATGATAGTGTGTTTACATGTATTTTAACAGGTGTGTGTGTGTGTGTGTGTGTGTGTGTGTGTGTGTGTGCGCGTGTGTGTGTGTGTGTGTGTGTGTCTTTGAATGCTGGAGGGAATATGTATGTATGCAATGTGTGTTTACATATGGGTTCATGAGTGTGACAGAATGATGTTTGCATAGGTTGATTCGTGTTTATGTGTTTGGGGTCCAACCAACAGTCGTCATGAGGAAAATGGCTTCATAAGTATTCTGAACAATGTTTGTGTGAGGGTTTGTTTTAATTGTACGGGTATGACGAAAGACAATGCTATTGCTTAAAGGTTGCTCTTTCATGGCTCAATAGACGTAATTGGGTTCACAATTCGGTTTCATTTAAAGGAATATTGCAACCAAAAATGAAAACTCTCAACATTTACTCACCCTCAGATATGTATGGCTTTCTTTCTTCTGCAGAACACAAAGGAAGATTTTTAGAAGAATATTTATGCTCTGAAGGTCCATAGAAGTGAATGTTGACCAAAACATTGAAACTTAAATCACTTTAGAAGACAAGGATTAAACCACTGCATTAGTATGGATTACTTTTAGCTGCTTTTATGTACTATTTAGAGCTTCAAAGTTTTTGTCATCATTCACTTGCATTGTATGGACCTACGGAGCTGAGATATTCTTCTAAAAATCTTTTTTGTGTTCTGTAGAAAAAAAGAAAGACATACATGGATGGCATGATGGTGAGAAAGTATTTTCATGTTTGATTGAACTTAAGTTTTAATCTCAGATGTTTCTTCTGAATATACAAAAAAGGAACAAGACAGACAATAGTCTTGGAAGAATTTGATTGCAAATGCTTTGAAAAATCACTATTGATTGCAGACTTTGGTATCTTGACAAACTAAACACATTTCCAGACACTCTTTTAAAATAGACATATGTGATTAGAGTCCTTTTCTCTGAATAAAACTCTTAGGACGGAAGAGACTTAAAGGGATAGTTCAACCAAAAATGAAAACTGTAATAATTTTCTCACCCTTGTTGTTCCAGACTTGACTTGTATTGAAATATTAGACAGAATGTTAGCCTTTCACTTTCATTCATTGAATCTTTTTTCCATAAAATGTAAATTGTAATCTGCCTAACATCTTTTGTAAAGGATCAAGGTGAATATATGATTTTCATTTTGTGGTGAACTATCTCTTAATGTCTCCTTTTGCTCTGCATTCAATTTCATTGCTGTCTAGGAGAAACAGTTGCGATATTAAAGAGATCTAATTTGTCATTTTTATTTCAGGTAAGTGTGCTAATGTGACACTAAACTATGGAATTCATTCAGGCATTGCTTGTCTGTGTTCTGAGATGAAATGTGCTTGGTTTTGCTGGTCGAGTCTAGTTGGGCCCGGACATGTCTTCGCTCTGATTCTGCTGGTGTTTGAGTGCATGTGAGTGTGTGTTAGTGTGCTAGCTGGCCTCCCGCCTTGGCTAGGCTGTGCTTGCCAGAGTCTGGTGACACAATACAGTAAACAAAAAACCCCTTGTGCTGGAGACACAGAAAGAGTGCTGGAGGAGAATAAAAATGAACTTGTGACTCAAAATACCAACAGTTATAACCAGGCTGACACAATATACAAAGTCTTAGTGCACTAATTGGCAAAACAAAGAATAAGTATACCCCCTTCCGTCAGAGGAGATTTGAGAGTTTCTATCTCTCTCTCTCACTTTCACATACACTTACACTTCTCTGGTTGAGGAGAATGTTACATGATATTTGACCTTTAGGTGGTGATTGCGTTGAGTAGTGGGCTAAAGGTGAGTTGGGCTTTCTTTAGATCCACACTGAAGTGTGAGTGTCTGTTTGAGAGCCCACATGTGGTTTACTTAAATGGCATTTAAGAGTGAACCCAAAGCCAATTAGTGCGTAATACCTTCTCTGTCGTCTTCGTAGAGTCTCATTAAAGAGGATAGGAAATGAGTGAATAAAAACAGAAGAGAGGCGATAATGATGTGAGAAGAGTAGTGAATAAAAGCAAAGAAGAGATTAAAGGAATAGTTCACTTAAAAATGAAAATTCTCTCATCATTTATTCACCTTCATGCCATCCCAGATGTGAATAACTTTCTTCTTCAGAACACAAACAAAGATTTTTAGATGTATAGCTCTGTTAGTCAATATAGAAGTCTTTTTTTTTTTTTACTATAAATCTCCACTTCCACATTTTTGTTGTGTTTTTGGCAATTCACATTCTTTGTGCATATTGCCACCTACTGGTCAGGGAGGATAATATACAGTAAAAACCGATCATATTCCTTCTGAAGACATGGATTTAGTCATGGAGTCATGTGGATTACTTTTACGCTGCCTTTATGTGGTTTTTAGATCTGCAAAGTTCTGGTCACCGTTCAGCTGTATGGATCAACAGAGCTGAGAAATTCTCCTAAAAATCTTAATTTGTGTTCTGCATAATAAGGAAAGTCAAACACATCTGGGATGGCATGAGGTTGAGTAAATTATGAGAGAATGTTAATTTTTGAGTGAACTATTCCTGTAAGAAGAGAATACATAATTAAATTAAAGCAAAAGAATGAGAGGAGACAATGAGAGCAAAGGAGATGAGTAGAGAGGAGACAACCAGTATGTTTACATACATTTTAAAAGTTTAATTTCATTTGGAATAAAATAATAATTTGTCATTTTAAAATGTCACGTAAATGACTGATTAAAATTGTACAGTCCAATTTTGGCAAAGTCGAAAGAACAGACCTAGATTGTGTGATTTTAGTTCAGCTTTGTGTAGCATCTTAGTGTTAATCAGACCAGAATTGGCCATGCATGCTCAGAAAGCAGCCTGAAATTATATGACTGCTGACATTTCTGCAAAAGGATATTCATGATATGCATCGTGGCTGTTCCAAGATGAAATGTTCTCTGTGTGGCACTAAAAGCGAGTTAAGTGTCCTCTCAAACAGATGAGGTTTTTAAGGTTAATGCTCTATCGAGTTATACTAAATACCTACCTACCCTAAACCTTAAATCTAAACTTAACCGTTAATGCCATAAAATCAAAAGTGTGATGAAAAACGCTATTGCTGACGCAAACAAATTATAGATTAAAATGAAAACACAAATCGAAAGAAGTAGAGCTAAACATGAACAATGCTTAGTTTTTAGCACATAGTGATTTTTTTGTCATATACTGTCTACAGACAAATTTCTTTTACATGCTAAATTACAGAGAAGAAAGTGCATAAAGGAAAATATTGTTACCATGTATTGCAGTGTCCTTCTTTTGGCAAAAATATTTTTTTTTATAAAAAGAAAGATTGAGAGAATGTATTTATATGTGGTTTCCATGGCATCCCTGTCCAGTAATTGACTGGTAGAAAGTTGGCAACCCTATATGCGACATGCATTTAACCCAGTGGATGTGTCGAGCTTCCTTCATTGTGTCATGTATCCTTGGACGGACAAATTAAAAGTTTAGCTCAACTATGCAAAAACCTGCTCTAGCTCAATTTCAACTGCGCAAGTGAATGTACTTAATGAGACGACAAGAAAGGAGAGGAAAGAATGTTTGGAGAAAAGAGGAATTGTTTGGAGGGGTCATTGTGAGACATTACAGACCTACAGTCAACAGGCAGGAACTCTTTTTGTGCTGCAGGATGAAGAGTAAATTAAGCAAGTGACAACAGGTGGCGAGTGGAAGAACTTGTTCACTCTGGTTCTTTGATGATCTTAGATGAGATTATGTCACACTCTGACCCATGATCCACTTCTTCCCAGACAAATCCATCTATTTTTGATTTGTTCTCTCACACTAAAACCTGTACCGGCTCTTCATTCCCGTTCTTTGTTCTCTGACTCCTACTCCTCTCTGTGATGAAGATTACCACCATCTTACTCTAATCTAGTCAAACAGTTATCCTTAACAAAGCCTGTATCTAATTGGCTGATTTGGGTTCATAATGGGTCCTCCCCCTTCACCCATCTTTTGATGATGTCACCTGGAGGTATGGCCCCCTCATTCTTAAACACTTCCTCCCTCCCCTCTGTGTGGAGCTGCCACGCCATGCCTTGGCTTCCGCCTTGCTATTGACAGCAGGCAGCTGGATGAAAGAGAATGCTTCAGACCCCATGAAAATTGAATGCGCCTCTAATAAATATCTCCAGGCGATCTAAGAGCCATGGAGTCTTGTTGAAATGGGTGCTGGCTTGTGCACGGGTTTCACTAAACCCAGCGCCATGTGTTCAGACAGCAAGTTTTAGTTTAGCATTAAAATTACCTAGTGTAGAGGGAATATCTATCTATCTATCTATCTATCTATCTATCTATCTATCTATCTATCTATCTATCTATCTATCTATCTATCTATCTATACATCTACCATTACATGTTGTTTGTATCTTGTATCACCTTGTATCAGTCCAATATCACAAGCTCCTTAGAAACTATAAAGTTTTGCTTACTGAGTAATGATGGGTTTTTCGACAAATGTCCTTTTAAGACATTGAAATAAGTCCCATCAAAGGCCTGATAATATGTAAATGGTCTGTTCAGAGGATTAAAAACTTTAGGGATTTTCACACTGCGTCTAACCCTGGGTTATCTTCATTTAAAACCCTGCTTTTAACCCTGGGTAAAGTAACATTTCACATTTGTAATTCTGATAGGAGGTTAGCACCGCTTTTTACCTAGGGTTATAAAAGCCTGCTCCAGAGCAAGTTTAGCCCTGCATTTGCGAGGTTCTCTATCGATTCAGTTAACTCCACATTGCATTTGAATGCTATGGGGAAAAGCCTTTTCCACTACCTAGTTGAAACCCTTGTGTCATAACGGCAATCTTGTGATGTGCAATGATGTTTGAGCTCCGCCCCTTTAGGCGCACATTTGCCCTATATAAGCGGGCGCTCAAACATCATTTCTTCTAAGACCGACATAATCTCGTCTTGACTACATCGGATCATCTCATCTTGATCAGCCCGCTCTTCGCCATCGATGGACACACTTCAGTGGACGGGATTCCCTGCAGATGCAACAGGACATCTCCGTCTCACCAGCAGATTGGGATCTTCGCTCAGCAAGACACCTACCTACGTCCTGCAGCATCCAGGCAGGAGTTGTATCTTTTCAATATATTTAATGTAATTCTGTCCAAGTGACGTAAAACACACATAAAAGAGTGTGTACATGTTTTTTTTTAAAGACGTCATGCCGTAAGTGTTCCTGTGAGCGACACATCGCCAACATGAGAGCTGCGTTTTCTGCCTGGACTGTACCCACGCCAAAGCAGCTCTCATGAGGACAGACTGCCCTCACTGAGTCTCAAGATGCTCTGCTCTAAGGCACCCTCGTTCTGTGGGATGATTCTGCCTCCCACACCCTCCCAACCGCTTCTTCTCTGTTAAGTCTTGAGGGACAACAAGAGGAAGCACGGCGAGGCTGCGAGGTAGATATGGAAGAACCTGAGGAGGATCTCGTGCCGGCACAAACCCCACAAGCCCCTCGAACTTCCCATGCCTTCCATGCCTTCACCAGTGCAGTACGCACATGACAACTTCCGGTCCTCTATGAATTAGCACAGTGTATTCACTGGGTCTGATGATGATAATTATGCCGGGTCCTTTGCCGCATCAGAGAATGATCCATGGAGGGTGTTGTAGCTCCTCCCCCCAGTGAGGGTGAGGAGCACGCACTGGCCATTGATACGAGATACTATACGCGTCATTGCTCTGGTTGTCAAGGAGCTCGCCTTGAGTGGTCATCTCCTGTCGAGCTGGAAAATTTGCATCTGAATGAATGATTCCTGCACACTTTCAATTCTCATCTAAATGAATGATTCCTGCACACTGTCTGCCGTCAAAAGACTGTGGCTCGGAAAGCAGTGTCCCTGAGGTTCACACAGAGCTTACTGAGACCTGGCACGCGCCCTAGTCCGCGTGTGTACAGATCGGATGGGCTGCCGTCCTCACACATATTTTATGTACTGTGACACAAATAGTGTTGTCAGTCACCAGTGGGAAGAACCCCCTTGGAAGTATATCGTTCACAGGAATCTAGAGCCCCTGCCTTTTTCTATTATGTTATGCAAGGCTTCCTTGTATTGCTTGAATAGTGCGCGTACCTCGTAGCGGCTGCTTGATGTGTGCTGAAGGCTGAAAAACTCTTTTTTCCTCTCCAACAAAACTCAGTCGCCGTGATAACTGTGGTTGATTGGTGGCTATTGTTAGCTTGCTCGAGCCTTTACACTATTATCGCTGTGCACGGATGCGTGATGCGCTCTAAGTGAAATATCTGTGCCCATTATCCATTTCCCACTCGCGTTTTTTGCGATTGTGTGGCACACTTCCAGGCATCTCAGAGAAAAATCAACCTACACTCCACACAATATACTCCCGTCTTATAAATGGTAGCTCCCCTCAATACATGCGCGAAACTCTGCACCCACCCGCAAATTACGCTGCTGCGTTAAGTATGTTAAAAGACGGTAGAGTATGGTTATATATTCCGGTTTTTGATGCGGCTGTTTTGCTTCTGCACTCTGAGGTAGTAAATATCCTTGCGGGAGACACAATTGGGATTGTTCCCCGTACGGTGCACAGACAGAATGTCACAGCCATTATTTTCTCATCACAACAAAGAAAGATGGTGGCCTCCGGCCTATCTGCATCTGTGACATTTTAATTGAGCCCTCTTTGTGTTCTGTTCATATTGATCACATACAAACAATTATCTTTCCTATGTTTGCACAATCATAAACCATACCTTAGTGTACTTATTAACTTTGGCACAGACCATTCTTGAGAATTTGCCTTGCTTCCCCATTTCACACACTATGCACAACCGCTTCCCAATGGTGAGTGGCATGCTATCACAATTAGTGTCAAATATTAAGTGCCCGCTATCTCATTATGTGAATGCATGGCATGTGCTCACGGTTATGTGAGATTGGGTGTTAAAAATGATTGAACGCGGGTATTCGTTCCAATTCGCACAAACAGCATTTTTCCCTTTATGGATCCATCAAGGGACGTGCCTGTATTAAATGCAGAAATTCACAATCTTGCAAAAGCTGCGATAGAGATTGTTCCAAGCTGCCACGCCGCAAAGGGTTTTACAGCAGCTACCATTTCTTTCCGAAGAAAGGTGGCAGGCTTCAATCAGAGACACTTGAACAGCACGCTTGCAAAATGCCCATTCAAATATGAACTCAGAAACAGATCATATCAAACATCGGCCACAGCACTTGTTTGCGTCAATTGATCTAAAGGACATGTACTTTCTTATCCAGATTGTACCGCATCAAAAGCTGTTCTTGAGATTCGCTTTCGAAGGGATGATATATCAATTCAAAGTCCTTCCCTTCGGATTGTCTCTGGCCTGCACACATTCACGAAATGTGTTGATGCGGCGATCGTCCCTTTGAAGATGAAGTGCGCATTCTGAATTACCTGGCCCGATGAGAGGCTTTCGGAACTTGGACAGGTGCGAAATATGCGTATCACTTCGACTTCTTGGAAATGCTATCCGTCTTCTTAGCGGTTAAAGCTTTCCATTCCGACATAGTGAATCATCATGTTCTGATTTGGTCAGACAATATGTCAGTGGTAGCATACATAAATCACCAGGGCAGCTCTCGATTACTACCAGTGATGAGCCTGTCGCAATCGCCTCCTCGTGTGGAGCACGAAGCATCTCCTCTTCCTGCGTGCAACATATTTTGTGGGTCATGCTGTCATGCCAGAGTCTGATGGCGGGAGAATAAAGACTTCATCCTTAGATTATTCTGATGTTTTGGAAAATGCTTGGCAAAGTGGAAGTTGACCTATTTGCCTCCGCAGAGACAGCTCACTGCCCTCTTTGGTACTCCATGCCTAGCCCCGCTTGGAGTGGATGCCTTGGCCCATAAGTGGCCAAAAAAAATGCAATGTCCCCCCAGTACGTCTCCTCCTCTCTGTCATCAGCAAAGTCTGAGAGGACAAGGAAACGATTCTGTTGGTTGGACCAAAATGGCCCTGCCATGGTTTCAGGAAATGATGGAGATATTAGGCGGCTCTCCATGGGAACAAACACTGAGGAGGGATCTGCTCTCTCAAGTGCAGGGCATTATTTGGCATCCTCAGCCAGAGCTGTGGAACCTACACGTATGGCCCCTGAACGTAGCACAGCACACGAACCAGAATTAGCTCAGTCTATAAGGAACACCATTTTGCAAGCTAGAGCACTGTTTATGAGATGCCTCTATGCACTAAAATGGTTTGCGTTTGTGGATTGACGATTTTCATGGAACAAAGACCCAGTGAATTGCTCCATCAATGCTCGAAAGGTGCTTTTCACATCCTTCAGGGCTCAGATACAAGCTTTCTCTTCTCCACATTTTAATTTGGATCAGGAGCAGTTAGTGCATTTATTATGCCCCTTGCAGGCATTGCACATGTATGTGGAGTAGAGGTCTGCAACCCGACCCGTGCCCGATGGGACCCGAGAACCCGAGAACCCGATGGGTTTCGGGCCAGGTTCGGGTCAGTTTTTCCAAGTAGGACTTTGGGTCGGGTTTGTAATTAATGAAAAAATAAACAGGTTTACTGAACTTGTTTGCGCATGTACGCATGCACTCTCACTCAGACATGCACGAACGTACGAGTTAAGGGCCATTCACACCGAACATGTTTTTACGCGTGGGTTTTTCCAGTGTTTTTCCTATGTAAACACATGCTGGACAAATGTATTTGACATTTGCATTGTGTTTTGCTTTTTCTGTGTCAAGTTAAAAAGAACTTCAAATGGTCAAATGCACATGTTGAGGGGCCTGGGTAGCTCAGCGAGTATTGATGCTGACTACCAGCCGTGGAGTCACGAGTTCGAATACAGGTAGAGCTGAGTGACTCCAGCTAACTCTCCAAAGCAACAAAATTGGCCCGGTTGCTAGGGAGGGTATAGTCACATGAGGTAACCTCCTTGTGGTCGCTATAATGTGTAGTTCTCGCTCTCGGTGGGGAATGTGGTGAGTTGTGCGTGGATACCACGGAGAATAGCGTGGGCCTCCACACGCACTACATCTCCACAGTAACACTCTCAACAAGCCACTTGATAAGATGCATGGATTGACGTCTCAGATGCGGAGGCAACTGAAATGTCGTACTCCGTCACCTGGATTGAGGCGAGTTTCTACGCCACCATAAGGACTTTTGGGAACATTGAGAATTCCAAATTGAGGAGAAAAGGGGAGAAAGAAATAAAGCATGTTGAGACATCTGTGGTCTGTTTCTTTCTTTGTGCTGCACCTTGATTGTTTTCAGCATAGTTGTCACAAAGATTCAACATTCTAAACGAGTTCAGGCTGCATAGAGGGGACTTTTGCATTGTTTCAGATTATTCCAGATTGTTCTGCACCAGGTGAAGTTTCATCACATAAATGGTAAGACAATGTTTTTTATCCCTTGTGTCTTGTGTACTAAGGGGCTGCCATGCCTTGTTAAAACTGTGTATGTTTACTGTTTCAGTACTGTTGTGAATGTTGACTGTATGCTTACATAAATTATAGCCTATTGCAACAGTACTTGCTAGGAGAAGAATTTAGACAGTAAGCAATTTCGGGTCGGCATCGTGCTTAAAATCTGACAGTGTCATTTGGGTTGGGTAGGGTCGGGTCGGGCCACATAGTCTTGGGTACGGGTCAGGTTCGAGTTTCATTTTAAGGCCTGTACATACCTCCAATTTGGTGCGCACTCACCAGTTTAGACAGTTAGATCAGCTCTTCATTTGTTGTGGAGTACGCACAAAAGGCATATCCATCTCCAAACAAAGGCTTTCTCACTGGGTCACTGATGTGATCACCCTCGCTTATGAGTCACAGGGCATTAGATGCCCTGTTGATGTAAAGGCACATTCAATTAGAGTCATAGCTTCCTCATGGGCATGGACAAATGGTATATCCCTAAAGGATGTATGCTTTGCATCAAGATGGTCTTCGCAGAACATGTTTCATGAGGTTTTATAACCTAGACGTGGCGTCCGTCGCTTCGTCCTCTCTGACTAGAGCTACTATTCCTTCCCCCGGCGGGTGAGACTGAGCTCCTTCTTTAGGTGTACTACCTGTTATCATTTTAATCCAGCCAACTGGGTAGGCCGCTATCCAGTTTATGCCCAATAGAAGTCAAAAGCACTTCCAATAGAATAAAACCTACCTACCTACCTTAATTATTATGTGTGTATTATATGACTAATATAGATCCTCAGATTAAGATTATCTCTCCATCTGGTTTTAACCATGTTTATCACCGCCCGATGGGCCGTTACCTCATATACACATTCTTCTATGTGTTTTTACCCTGGTACATCTAGGGTATGACGCCACATAGTGCAGCTTGATGGGACTCCATTCCCCAAAGTGTTCTAATGCAATGTTGAGTGAAGTGAATTGATAGGGAATGTCTCCGGTTAGCTAACCTTGGCTAGCATAACCTCGGTTGCCTGAGACGAAGGGAACGAGACATCGCAAAAGTTGGCCGCACTACTACATCAGAGTTTCGAGGAACGAGCGATGCGTTCTTGTCACTCTGTCAGAAATTCTGAAGATATGCTGTTTGAGCACACGCTTACATAGGGCAAATACGTGCATAAAGGGGTGGAACTCAAACATCATTGCCAATCAATGATACAAGGGCTTCAACAAGATCGTGGAAAAGGGATTTTCCCCATAGTGTTCAAATGCAATGTCTCGTTCCCTTCATCTCAGGGAACCGAGGTTACGTGAGTAACCAGGTACGTTAACCATGTATTGCGGTGCCAAAGTTATACAGTGTGAAACGATGCAGTGTTAGAATGTTTCAGAGTTGTTTAGCAACAGATAACCAATCATATAAAGACTCAGTACTTACCTCATAAAATATTCATGCGTTGTTTGCTTTCTCCGTTTGTGGGAAACCGGTAAAGTTGAAACTGGATAACTGCCGTGATGAAGAGACAATATTCCGTGGTTTTGTGGCTATTTCAAAATACGAAAGACAAAAAGAGCTGAATTGTTTGGTGACATTTCCACAGAAGAGCTGAGCTGCTCCATTGACAGTTTACGTGTCTGTTGTGAGCTGAATTCGTTCAAACATCGTTATTGACAACGCAAATATGCAAATAAGAATGTTAAACCGAGCTGTATGAATGAACAGTGTGAAACGTCGAAACATGATTACTCAGGATTAATAATTAACCCAGGGTAAAATATGAACAGCGTGAAACATGAAACAGAATAACCCAGGATTCAGTTTACATTGGGTTTAGAATGATTTCAAGTGTGATAACTCCTTTTAAGGATCTGAAATATGCTCTTAAACATGCCACTAATTAACACCAGTTGTTGGAAAATTTGCTATTTATTTTGTTGATTGAAAACTTATTCCTTTTTTGCCACTGAGGTGTTAAACATTTAATTCATGTGCAGTCTGTCCCCAGCTCATTTTTCCCACTACAAACCTCCCTCGATCTCTCTGTGCTTATTAAACCTCTTTATTCAGACTCGGATTGTGTCTACAAAGCCCCAAAGCCACAGGAAACGAATGTGACAAGGCCTCTGCATTACTACTCTTCCTCTATCTCCGCCCCTCTGTCTCAGTAAATCCTCTTACATTGTTCTCTTTTGGCATTAAAGTTAACACAAGTTCAGAAATGGGTCATGCCTGCTAGTGCTATTGTATTGACTTTTTCCTTGTGCTATTGGCTTTTATTTATATAGAGATATGAGCTCAATAAAGTCTCAAATCTGATCAGTTATGAAAATGTATTTTTTCAAATGTTGTTCTTATAAGTCTTGAAGGGCTGGAACTGTTATTTCTGCATGTTTTGTTAGAAGAAGAAACAATGATAAGGTGTTTAAAGACAAAGTTTGACCCAAAATAAAAATTGTATTTTCTTTTTCTCACCCATATTGGCTTTAGAAGACTTATATAAATAAAATGTCAGTTATATGAACTACTTTTATGATCATTTTATTGTGCTTATTGTTTTTTTTTTTTTCCGGAGAATTCAAATCAGTGACCTCTTTCACTGTATGTATAAGAGCAGCTCAGACATTCTGGATAACATTTTTTTTTAAATTTTTTTTTATAAGGAGCTTTGAACAAATTAATAGTTTCATTTCCAGTTGAACTATTGCTTTAAAATCTAGAAAAGCTTTAGACCATTGCCAACCAACGACAATGACCTCAATGACCTCTGTCTCAACAGCAGAAAAGGGAAAAGACAAATGGGAATAAGAAAGCCTGTTGATCCAAGAGGATTTATTGATTTTAACCTACCTGGAATGTTATTATTCCTCAAAGAAGATGAAATGTTATCAGTGTGGGATATCAGTCTTTACATCAATTCATTTAGACTCATTCTTATTCAGATGAGAGCCACTCTCAGACAACATCTCACTCTTTTCTATCCTTCAGAGTCTCATACATTTTGTAAAGGTATGTAATAACTTTCTATCAGCTTTCATATTTGTGCAGACACATGTTTTATTAAAAAGTGAAATGAAGGGCTGTGACAAAGAGTAGCTCTTGAAAGCAACAGATCGCCCTCTGCCTTATCAAAAAAAGGTACAAAATAGCATTAAATAAATAAATATAAGGTGCTCTTACTGTTAGACTAGTATTCAGAGAATCTGTATTCTTTGAATAAGCTTTGAGAGACTTCCCTAATGGGAAAAGTTACAGGAATTTCAGCAATGACAAGGGCATATGCAGCTTTTTTGAAACCATTAGCAAACATTTCCTGTCTTTTGTAGATTTAATTGATTTCTTTATTTTGCTAGTTAGTTAGTTAATAAGTTAGTCTATTAATTACATTGCTTGTAAGGCAGCACTGTATATTACACACATTACCACATAAAGAAAGCTAGAAAAATACTCTTTAATGGTGTTAAATGTAGAGTGAAGGAAAAAAAAATGTTTTCAAATGTAAACAAATTACCTAAAGAAATGTGAGACTTGACCTTAAAAGACTTGCGACTTAAATGGACTCTATGTCAGAGGCTTGTGAACATGTTTGGTCTAACTGCATGTGCATGCATAAGCATATATGTGCCTCTCTTGTCTCTCTTTAAATACATGATAATGTGTGAATGGCTGTTTGTATGTGTCTCTGCATGTATTTGTTTGTGACATGTTTACCTCCGTCTGCAATACTCTCACCTGCTTCCTTTAATCCCCGGACTAAATAGGGCTGAGATTTATAGCGGTGGGTTGTAATGAGACATTGATTGCATTGAAAATAGGGCATTTAATGTCCATACTGCAGTAAATGTGATTTACTCTGATATACCTTAGAGTCCTTGGGGGTGGTGTTAGGGGATGTGGACACAGTCAGCTTTGTATACTATCAATAGGACAAAGTTGTATAATTAAATTTATACAGTAATTTTAGGGTTTTATGTTTTTTTTGACATTACATTTTCATGGCAACAAAGTTGTAAACTTGGCTGTAACTTTACACCGAAAAGGTTAGTAAGTGATTTTTTTCACACTAAAATAATGTTTACACGCATATTGTTTATGTCTTGTGGCTATACTTTTGAAAAAGTGAGTATTTTAACGTTCAAACATTGGCCCCCATTCACTTCCATTGTAAGTGGCTCGATGCAACCCAGATTGTTTTTTTTTAAAGAAAAGGAGGGAGGAGTCGGATTTTCATTATGTCATAAAGTTATATACTGTATGCATAATGCCACAAATTCTGTCGATTGAGGTTAACTTGTATTTAACTCTGCCCAGTAATTACACAGTAGTTGCATGCATTGAAACTTTTCAACCCATTTTCATTCAATTGCGGTGGATGTTACAGAAAATGTAAGTGAACAAAAATCTGGTATTATTAATTTATTGCTTCATTAAATATTAGAGTCTAATTACTGTATGATTGCACCATGTCAAGTATTACCATCATTTATTGCCTTTATTATGCTCTTCTCATTTGCTTGTGTGCCTTGATCTTCTGATCAGGATTTGACCCAGCAGTCCTCTTGATCTTGGAATACAACCCTTGATCACTAAACCATCATTTTCTCAACTGAGGCATAACGGCAGGAGAATAATAGATTGAAGACTCTCTTCAGTCATCAGACTAATCTGAGATAGGCCTATTGTATCACATTTGGGCTAATATGTGCTGTGTTTATGCCAAACCCCTAGATACCAAGAAAGTCGACCTTGTAATTATTTCTAGATTGCACAAAAGAGGCTGCCTTGGGTCTCTCTCTCTCCCTCTCTCTCTCTCTCTAAATCTCTTCGTCCTTCTCTCTCCTGATTTCACATGCTTCAAAGGCATTATTTTAGCCCTCAAGCTCAGGGAAGTAAAGAACCCTTTCCAGCAGTATGAGCCTGGACAACTTAAGTGTGCGTGTGTGTGTGTGTGTGTGTTTCAGGGTTGTGCGCCTTCTTTGATTTGCAATTCGGTTAAATCCACTTCCAGTCATTTCAATTCAAATTCCAAATTAATACCACGTTTGGATCCTTTGCTGAGGTTTGACTGTACTTACAGATAGTCCTGTTAGAAGAGCATTGCAGTAATCCAGTCTAGCTATAACTAGAGCCTGGATGAGGAGTTATGTACCATGCTCAAGAGTGTTGGAAAGCTACTACCCAAGATACAAGCTACTGATAACTTAAAGTAGTTAAAATACAGCCAAGCTACTCTTTTTTCCCCTTTTTTAAAAAGTATTTATATGTGCATACACCGCAAGCTACTAACAACAAGCTAAAAAATAAAGTTACTACAAGATTAATAGTAAAACCGGGTTTAATTTTCATAATGGTTAAACAAATAGGGTGAACATTAAATTTAACGTAAATGTACATTTTATGTACAATAAAAAAACGTAATAAATAACTCCCTATTTTATATAACTGAATTGAAAAATTGCGATTAACAGAAGCATTTATCTAAATGTTTTGCTTTAATAAAAGAATGCAGTCCCTTTAAGGCTGTGTGAGGCTAAAGTGAATCAGGAAATCATTAATGTGCACTAGTTCATTTACATACAAAAATAAATTGGAGTTAGCAATGCTGAATATAAAGAAAGTGTTTATTTTAACCAGTTAATTTACATGAACTGTCCAAAAAGCAACGGTTAACTTAAATTATTTGAATTTGTTGCATTTGCAACACAGTGTGACACATGTAGCATTTTATGATGCTCCATGGTAAATGTAGCTGGTAACTGTTAAAAGGCTGAACTACTCAAGCTACTGAAAAATGTAGTTATGTTAGTAGCATTGCTACGTAGTTAAAATATGCTTGATTGGAATAATTTAAAAGAGAGACAATTCTTAAAATCTGATTTTTTCCCCAGCTCTGGTCTATGTATGTGTGTGTAAGAGAGAATGAGAGAGGTTTGCAGATGGCAGGTGACAGTCTGTTGTGGAAGTAATGGTGTTTTGTTGTCATTTTCAGGTGACAACACCCACGAACCTTGAGTCACACTTCACAAATTCTCTTCCTCACAGAAATACGTCTTTTACCTGCTCGCTTTCACTCCAAAGGCCCCGAGCTCTTTAACAGGCTTGGTGAAGTGAGAGATTGAAAAATTAATACTTACACACAGACAAACTGCTGACAATGTCGACTCTAGTTTTTCTCTCACAGTTGTTGTAATGTGATTCCTAAATTCTTAATTCATGCTGCAGTGGCATTAATAATGAAGCGTTGATCTATAGTTTACCTCTCGGGCTTCCATTAGTAGATCACCCACTCTGCCGAGGTGCCCACTCGTGTTAAGATAAGAGGATGGAACTAAATTTAGCCCAGCAGATTGGCACATTTGTTTCTCTATAGGTTCGTTCTCTCTTTATATGTGGACAGGGATCAAGAGTGGACATGCTTACAGATTGAGCTGAAGTCAAAACAGGTAATGGTCAGATGATATTGAGGCCAGTGATACAGGAAAAAAGCACTTTACCAAACTCTTGTAGCATGGTTACATACGTGAAGCCACTTTACAGGACAGTCATAGGCCAGTTTACCTAACCCAATGGGTCAGAGTTAGAATGTTGAGTCTCTGCTGGTAGATGTTGTAACTACACCTTCAAAAAGCATCTGTCTTCATTGACGGCCATTCAACAGTAGCTGTGTATTCTGATGATTATTTTGCAAGTAGTAAATATGAACATTGCTAATATTTCATTATAGTATAGTTAGCCTGATCTCATGAAAAAAAAGAGAAAAAAACCCCCATGATAATGGCATAATTTTTGCAATAATATTATGTGGTTTATTACATGTATCATGGAAGTTTTGATCGAGTTTTAAATCAACAAAAGCTACTTCCTTACCCTAAACCTTAAACCTAAAGCTAACAGCTAATTTCATAAAAAAGCAATTGCAACCTCGTCATTTTGTAGTGCTTCTATTACACTTTCGGCTCACTTGCTGACTCGCATGCTCTTCAGGACTCGAACCCGGTCCCGGTCTCAAGATGGCGCCGAGTATGGCTGCTGCGTCGCGAGCTCCGTCAAAACACTGCAGTTTATTGTTTGTTTTGTTTACAGTTCTGTGTTTTTTTGTCTTGGATGTTGTCTGCCTTATTGTGTACGACAGACAAACGCTTTTGGACATTGGTTCGGCAATCACACACCGAAAACCGGACTTCACATTCCTCAATGCCGACCCGCGGTTTACAAACACGCCAGCGGAGCCCTTTGTTTGGGCTGCCCGGCCGCGGAAACGCAGAAGGAAAAGAGGAAAAAGAGCCGGCGTTCTCATCAGATTAAGACGTCGCGCAAATCGCCCCCCGCTACCCAGTATACTACTGGCAAATGTTCAGTCTCTGGACAACAAGCTCTGCGAGCTGAGAGCGCGGATCTCTTTCCAACGAGAGACGAGAGAATGCTGTGTTATCTGTCTTACGGAAACCTGGTTGTCCGCGGAGATTCCAGACTCGGCCATCGAACCCACGGGTTTCTCCATGCACCGAGCGGACAGAGCGAAAGACCTCTCAGGTAAAAGCAGAGGTGGAGGTGTATGTTTTATGATCAACAAATCATGGTGTGATCAGAAGAATGTACATTTTATCAGGTCTTTCTGCTCTCCTGATCTGGAATTTCTCATGCTTCTGTGTCGACCATTCTGGCTCCCGAGGGAATTCACAGCGGTCATTATCACTGCTGTGTACATCCCCCCACAAGCCGACACAGACCGGGCACTTAGGGAACTGTATGGCAGTATAAGTGAGCAGGAAACCGCGCACCCTGAGGCCGCGTTCATTGTTACCGGGGACTTCAACAAAGCCAACTTCAAAACAATAGCACCAAAATACCACCAACACATCAGCTTTAACACACGAGGGGACCGGGTTTTGGATCATTGCTATTCTCCTTTCCGGGATGGCTACAAATCCCTCCCCCGCCCACCATTTGGCAAATCTGACCACTCTTCCGTTCTGCTTCTGCCCGCTTACAGGCAGAAACTGAAACGGGAATCTCCCGCCCTCAGAATGATCCAGTGCTGGTCGGACCAATCAGACTCTGCGCTACAGGACTGTTTTGATCACGCGGACTGGGAGATGTTCCGGTCTGCCTCCGATGACGACATCGAGGTTTACGCTGATAGCGTAACGTGTTTCATCAGGAAGTGTGTAGAGGACGTTGTTCCGACGAAAAACATACGGATCTACCCCAACCAGAAACCCTGGGTTAACGGCGATGTTCGCGCGGCACTTTTAATTCCGGGAACGCGGAGGAGCGTAAACAAGCCAGTTATGCCCTCCGTAAATCCATCAGCACAGCCAAACGCCAGTACAGGCACAAAATTGAAGGTCAGTTCAACACCACTGACTCCAGAAGTATGTGGAAGGGAATTAACATCATCACGGACTATAAACAGAATAAAAACTCCGCCATGAACACCGCTGCCTCTCTCCCGGACGAGCTTAATACATTTTATGCTCGTTTTGAGGACAACAACAACACCGCCCTCACAGAGAGAGCACTCGCGGCCGATACTACAGATGATGGTTCACTCTCCGTCTCTGTTGCGGATGTAACCCGATCCTTTCGACGGGTGAACATCCGTAAAGCCGCGGGTCCAGACGGCATTCCGGGCCGCGTCATCAGAGCATGCGCGAACCAACTGGCTGGTGTTTTTACGGACATTTTCAACCTGTCCCTCTCCCTGTCTGTAGTCCCCACATGCTTCAAAACATCAACCATTGTGCCTGTACCGAAGCAAGCCAAAATCACTTGTTTAAATGACTGGCGTCCTGTTGCTCTGACCCCCATCATCAGCAAATGCTTTGAGAGGTTGATCAGAGATCACATCTGCTCTGTTCTGCCCACCTCTTTGGACCCATTGCAGTTTGCCTACCGTAAAAACCGCTCCACTGATGATGCTATTGCATCTACAATACACACTGCTCTTTCCCACCTGGAAAAAAGGAACACATATGTGAGAATGCTGTTTGTAGACTACAGTTCAGCATTTAACACCATAGTGCCCTCCAAGCTTGATGTGAAACTCCGGGCTCTGGGCTTAAACAGCTCGCTGTGCAGCTGGATCCTGGATTTCCTGTCAGGCAGACGTCAGGTGGTTAGAATGGGCAGCAACATCTCCTCACCACTGACCCTCAACACTGGAGCCCCGCAGGGCTGTGTTCTCAGCCCACTCCTGTATTCCCTTTACACACATGACTGTGTGGCAACACATAGCTCCAATGCCATCATTAAGTTTGCTGACGATACGACGGTTGTAGGTCTGATCACTGACAATGATGAAACGGCCTACAGAGAGGAGGTGCACACTCTGACACGCTGGTGTCAGGAGCACAACCTCTCCCTCAACGTCAGTAAAACCAAGGAGCTTGTGGTGGACTTCAGGAAGATAGACAGAGAACACAGCCCCATCACCATTAATGGAGCACCGGTGGAGAGAGTCAGCAGCTTCAAGTTCCTCGGTGTCCACATTACTGAGGAACTCACATGGTCCGTCCACACTGAGGCCGTTGTGAAGAAGGCTCACCAGCGCCTCTTCTTCCTGAGACGGCTGAGGAAGTTTGGAATGAACCAACACATCCTCACACTGTTCTACACTAGTACTGTTGAGAGCATCCTGACTGGCTGCATCACCGCCTGGTACGGCAATAGCACCGCCCACAACCGCAAAGACCTGCAAAGGGTGGTGCGAACGGCCAGAAACATCATCGGAGGTGAGCTTCCCTCCCTCCAGGATATATATAACAGACGGTGTGTGAAGAAAGCTCGGAGGATTATCAAAGACTCCAGCCACCCCAGTCATGGGCTGCTCTCACTGCTGCCATCAGGCAGGCGGTATCGCAGCATCAGGACCCGCACCACCCGACTACATGACAGCTTCTTCCCACAAGCAATAAGACTTTTGAACACATGATCTCTCACGATCAACAATCAGCACTGCACTTTATTAATCATCACTCTGTCAATATATTCTCCCAATTCAGTTAGTGTATATATATATATATTTATACCCGTATCTAGTGTGTGTATTCTACATTGTGTGTATTGTGTACATTTGTTATGTAAATTGTTGTGTAAGTTTGTTATGTAAATTGTTTTGTGTAATATGTTGTTATTGTAAAGTGGTTTATGTCGTCACTGTCATTACTGCTATGTTGCTCGGAACTGCACACAAGAATTTCACCTACTGTTGCACTCGTGTACACAGTAGTGTGACAATAAAGTGATTTGATTTGATTTGATTTGATTTGATTTGATTTTGATTTGCATCGCAAGTGCAACACTTTGTCAGTTAAGCTACCACACAATTTGATCACATGCGAACAAGCTTATAACAAGCTCATCATTTACTCACCCTCCTGACATCCCAGATGCGTATGACTTTATTTCTTCTACAGAACACAAATTAAGATTTTTAGAAAACATTTTCAGCTCTGCAGGTCCATACAATGCAAGTGAATGGGTGACAAAGTTTTATGTGGATTTTGAAGCTCTAAAATCCACATAAAGGGAGCATAAACGTAATACGTATGACTCCAGTGTTCAGACGTGATATAAAACGTGTGGGTGAGAAACAGATAACAATTTAAGCCATTTTTTAATAATAAATTCTCCTCCAAGCCCAGTATGAGCCGAAATGCACTGCAAATCACCAAAAACAGAAGAACAAAGTGAAAGTGAAGGAAAAAGGACTTAAATATTGATCTATTTCTCACCCACACCTATCTTGTTGCTTCAGAAGATATGGATTTAACCACCAGAGTGGTCTGGAGTACATTTATGTTGCCCTTATATGGATTTGGAGCTTTGGCACCCATTAACTTGCATTGAATGGACCCACAGAACTTAAATATTCTTCTAAAACTCTTTATTCATGTCCAGCAGATGAAAGAAAGTCACACACATCTGGGATGGCATGAGAGTGAGTAAATGATAAGAGAATTTGTATTTTTGGGTGAACTATTCCTTTAAAGACTTTTTCCCTTGTCTTCTGCCTTTGACGTCACACCATAATCAACATTATGATTATTTAATTTTCTTTCTGCTCCAGTGTAATTAGTAACATTAAAGAAAAAAAAGGAACCCGGCTGCATAACTGAGCACCCATGAGCTAAGACAGAAAATTAAAAATTGCACATTACACGTGGTGGCCTGTGCCAGCCGAGAAACTGCCATTAAGCAGATAGCTATTTATTTCAGGCATTTTAGACCTTATTGGTATATAATCACATTAAACCGAGTAAAACTGGAATGTTTTACATTTAGTAGTAATTTAGCTTTAATTGCACATGAATGGATTTGATGAGCAAGTCAATGAGCAGTATATTGGGATAACCTAATAAAATAGCTCATTAATTTTGGTATATACCCTGCTTTATACAAACAGGTCATAGCAGCTTCAAGGAATGTTCCAGGTTCAATACAGGTTAAGCTCGGTCCCACAGACGGTCATTATGACTTGTCAATCAATTTGTGCACAAACAAAAAAATATGTGTACTGTAATGAATGTACTTACAATGGAAGTTTATGGGGAATTCTAAAGGTTTTAAAGCAGAAATGTAAAGTTTTATTTTGTTAAAGCACTTACAATTTTGTGTTTTGAAGGTGTTTAACGTTTATCCCCATGCCATGCCTTGCACCGTACTTCAATTGTAAATGCATTACTGTAAACTTAACATGTAACAATGGTTGTTGTGGACTGGCTAATGACCAGCTTTGACCAGTCAGAAACATTGTAAGACCAGCTACACAGCAATACATCTAAAATCTAATGTCATTCTCAAATAAATTAGTCTTGTTTTAAGGATGTGTAGATATACAGTATTTTACTGGGTCACAAATGTCTTTCCTGGACTCAGCAGTTTGGACAGAAGTCGTGTCATTCCAGAAGTGTAGATGACAGCAGTATCTGGCAACACTATTCAAGATGCCATCTTCAATCAACAGCTGAATCACTCTGAGAGAAAAAAGCGCAACATACATTAACATTTCACACAAGTAGTAATTGACTGGTGACAATTTGATAGTGATTCATGTGTCCTTTGCAATCAGAGGCAGTAGAGTAATGTGAAAGTTGTTTGTATATTCCAGAGCCAAACTAAATATGTGGTGTGCTGATCACTTAGATATCAGATAAATTTAGAAACGGTGTCACGTGTGGTTGTGTTTGAGAAAGATCACTCCCCAGAGACTGACCTTATAGACTGCAGGATACTCACCTCAGGATACTGAAAACCATCGATTACATCCATCAGAGAAAAAACTAAAGGAGTTTAACCCCCCCCCCCAAATTGAATATTTACGAGAATAAACAGGCTATAATTGTTAAGTCTGTTATGCTGTGTTCATAACTAGTGTTATAATTGAGTGTTTAATCTTCTATAAAGGAATACTGTAGTTATTTTTTTATTTGGCATCATGTCATTCTAAACATGTATGAATTACTTTCTTCTGCAGAACACAAAAGAAACAGGCCTATATGATGTGGTGAAGCTCCAAAATGACCAAATAAAGCACCATAAAAGTGGTCTATACAGCGACTTGGGCACTATATTCCAAGTATTTTTAAGCCACGCGATAGCTACAATAGTAACTGGATCGTTGAGTCAGTGAGTTGAACTCGAGAACCAGATCAACCGATTCGTTGAAAATATCTGATTCAAAAGAGCGATTTGTTAATAAACTCTCATGAATGTGCCAAGGAGAGCTTGGGATGTCGAGATGTTTAGTTACTAATCACATAGCTCACTACTTCTGCACAGTCAGTATTGCCTATATTTATAGTTAAAAATAGTTCGTGATATTGCAATATACTTTACAATTTCAACTTTAGAATGCTTATTGTGGTTATTATGCAATTTTTCAATCTGTAGTGTTCTGTTGTGATCATTTTGCATTTGACTGATGCATTCCATATACCCAAGGATGGACTAAGACCTGTGAGACCCATGGACCAGTACACCATGGTGGCCCCCCATGACGTGACTACATTCACCTTTATGCGCTACAGGACGCTTGGCAGATTTGGTTGGATTTTTCACTTAGATGGAAGATAAGTTTGTAGCAATGTCTGACACGCCAATTATATGTACTTTTTAATCATGAACCGATTCAAAATCAATAGGTATGTGCAGAGTATTCAAATATTAAAATCACTATTCGGTTATTCTGTGTTTAGAGGTCTTCAACCCAATCTGAGTCCGATGGTACCCGACAAACCTACAGGTTTTGGGCCAGGTTCGGTTCAGTTTTTCAAGTAGGCCAAATGTCGAGTTAGAGGATGTCCACACATGCGTCTGCGCTGTTTTTAAATGGTCTTTTATGTAAACACACACTGGACAGACATCTTTGATCATTGTGTTGTGCCACAACTCAGGTCCGTTGCATTTCTTAGACACTGCATTATGTTTAAAAGAACGAATCTCGAGACACCTGTATTCTGTTACACCATTTATTGCATTGCATCAAGCTTTTTCAGCGCTGGTGTCACAAATCAATATTCTGATGAAGTTCAGGTTGCAAAGAGCAATGTGACTGGATGATTACAGATTGTTTTTCACCTGGCAAAGTTTCAGCACTGGTTAAACATTGAGCCACTGCTTTTTTCCCCCCTTTTGCTCGGGTGTGCAGACAATAATAACACAAGTTAAATGCTGAATCACGAAGAAGTCCTATAATCCATATCATTCGCTGCCTCATGGAAAGTGAACCTGCCCGGAGGAAGCAGAATTAGGCTACACATTTTCCATTGATAAAGAATAGGCCTACACTGTTGCAGACAGTGACAGAGATTATTTTTGAGCGATTTTAATGTGATTTTATCATTTGAAGATCTATGTATTATGCAATTTAGGCTCATAGCTCACTGCACTTTATTCCCTGCTCTCTGAGATTGAGTTTGCATTTTTATTGCCATGATTGCAATAAACTTTCTTTATTCCCGAGTCCTGACTTAACCATTTGAATAACAGAATAACTGTTTGTGAACTCTCGCAGTTAATCAAATATTACAAAACGTTACCGTGCACATATTTAGGGTATTAAGCCATCTTTCACTTTATCATTAAACATGACATGCAGGCAGTAATGAATTATGTCGCTTATATTAATTTAAACCATCAGCTTTGTACACAGCCATGATAAACGGCACATTATCTTTGTGTTTGGAAGCATTTTGTAAATCAGACTGCAAATCTGTTCTCTGTAGTCCTTAAAATAAACGCGCTGCACCTGTGAGATGTAGATTCCCTGTGTGGTCACATGAGTGCCTGTGCTCGCACTGCTGTAATCCAGTACACATTCGGCCGAACAAATAGTATTTCACATAAGGCTGATATTTACGTGGATTTATAATATATGTCTCAAAAAAAAAAAATAGATAAATAGTCGATTTAGAGTTTAGGGGCCCTTTGGGTTAATAGACCCCTGGGCAACGGCCCAATCGGCCCGGTGTTTAATCTGTCCTTGTATATACCTATTATATACTGCTGAAATAGCAAGAGTAGTGCATAGTGTATAGCCCTATTCGGACTGTATAAGGTTTTTTTTCATTTAATCCTGCTCGAACAAAACGTGCCTATCATTTCAATTTACCTACTGTTTTTTGGCTAGCTCAGGGGACCTCTGAGAAATCTTATCTTGGCCAAACAGAAATGTCTGTCATTTGCAGTCAACACTTCGAATACCGTAATTAAAGCTAAATTTCTTGATGCGCTGCCAGGTGTAAATTCATCATGGATTTGGACCATTTTGCCAACGTTAGGGCAAAATAACAGTTGGCGTTTCAAGTTTTGCCTGCATTTTCAGGACACCAAAATTTTCAGAAGTTACATCAATATAAATGATTTGATCTCGGACTGCTCAGACCACTCTTGCAGGCTCAGATATGATCCTCAATTTAATTCATTGCTTTAATTATGTATGTAATGTTGCACTACCACATACAGTATACAAGTCTTTTTTTGTTTCATTTGATTTCATCCAATGTACGTCATTGTAACTTTGAAAAGCTAATCCCATCCAAATAGTGCTTATGTCATTTTATGTCTTGAATATGTCTGTTCCACTGAGCATAGAAGGCAATTATAAAGTCGAGGGACATTAGGAAGTGTGCCGCCTAAATTAAACAGTTCCTAAAGTGATGATAATGTTTTGTGATAAAGTCAGTCTGATAAAATCAGTTTGGACAGTACAAGAACACTACTATGGAGGCTCTACTCTTGAGTGGATTATTTTAGAGGTCTGCATTCCCGCAGAACTCCTACAGGTCCCACAGGATTAAACTAGCGGACGGTACATCCATAAATTGTAAAAATGTATCTATATTTATTTTTATATTATTGATGTATGAATGCAAAATAAATAACAAATGCAAAATAAATAACAAAACAAATTTTTTTTTCTAATTATTATTTTATTTTGCAATTCATTAAACAATAAACAAAAAAATCCAACGTAAAAATGTGCACATAACACGTGCAGCAATTTATCCAATATTTAGATCAGGCTATAATCAACGGAAAAGCACGGACACACTGTGTCATCAAAGGAAATTAAACTTGGACTGTAAAATAGTCAATTTAAGTGTTAAGAAACCAACCTCAGGCAAGTCAGATGGGCATCATGTCACGTGTTATCTGATAATAGCATGAAAAATAAAATGTTATTTGTATGCACTTGTTATCTGTTTGTATGGCTTTTGCTCTATGTGGAAAACAATGTGGGGTTGAGGGAACGGAAGTGGTCGGGAATAAAATCTCTGCGGGAAGAGAGCGGGTCAACATGGAGTAAAATTCAGTGTTTGGGTGCGGGATAGAAACTTGCGGGAGTGGGTGTGAGCGGGATGTAAAAACAGTCCCGTGCAGACCTCTAGATAAGCGCTTCCCTGTTGTTCGTTGTGGGTGTTTTGCACCCTCTGTAAAATTCTTTCCTTTTTTTTAATCTTTTAATAAAAATTTTGTTTAAACTGATTCATCTTAGCTATGGATGTACATAATTAATAGAGTAATAGAGTACTTTTTCTACTCAATTAAAAAGATTTGCTGACTGGAACATTTGGTCTCATTGTATGTCATTAAATATCATGCTAACCAAACACTCAGTTACGCCACTATTGTGCTTAGTATTTCATTTACATTTACATTTATGTATTTGGTAGATGCCTTTATCCAAAGCGACTTACAGTGCACTTATTACAGGGACAATCCCCCCGGAGCAACCTGGAGTTAAGTGCCTTGCTCAAGAACACAATGGTGGTGGCTGTGAGGATCGAACCAGCAAGCTTCTGCTTAAAAGTTTTGTGCTTTAGCCCACTACGCCACCACCACTCCATTTCAGCTCCAACACCAGCGTATAACAAACAAATCACCCACAATCCAGATTAACTAGGCACTATCTGTGCTGGTATAGTGCTGCACAATACATATTTACAGTAAATGAAGTCAGTGAGCACGTTTATATGAACAGCAATGTAAGAAACGGAAAATATAAGAAGTACACTTTTTGTGACATAACGCGAATAATCATCGGATTATTATGATGCATTGCTTTTGACATTGAAACGTAAACAGTCGTGCACACAATTGGATAAATAATGTCAGCAGAGTCGGTCCTCCCTATAGGCAAACTAAGCAAGATGCTGAGAGCCCCTGATCTGCCAGGGGACCCCCACACTGTCAAAGGAATTCTAAATGATGTTACAAACATATTGACTATGGGGCCCCCCATGTAAATTTTTAGCTTAGGGCCCCCAAAAGGCTAGGACCGGAGCTGAACAGCGTTAAAAAAAATCTACACGTGCCTATCGTTTTTTTTTTTTGCTTAAACATTTACCCTAATAAAGGTAAACCATTAAAGGCATTTACGTGACCTCACATGTTTTCCACTTATTAATCAAAATTTCTGTAAGATTATTAATGTAAACTCGCTAATTATTTCAAAATGAATGCACCTTGTGCCTTATACACTTAAGTGAGTGATATTTGCATGCAACAGTAGATGTTAATAAGCAGGCGTGAAGACTTTATTTAAAGAAATATTCCGGGTTCAATACAAATTAAGCTCAATTGACAGCATTTGAGGCATAATGATAATTACCACAAAAATAATTTCGACTCATCCCTTCTTTTCTTTAAAAAAAGCTAAAATTGAGGTTACAGTGAGGCACTTGCAATGGAAAAGAGATTTTTAATCTCAATGAGTTTTTCTTTCTGGTTAAATAAAGGTAAAATATATTGTTTATTTCGTGTTATTTTTTATTTTGAAAAAGTGAGTATTTTAATGTTAAAATTGGCCCCCATTCATTTAAAATGTAAGTGCCTCACTAGAACCCTGATTTCTTCCCCTTTTATTCCCAATTTGGAATGCCCAATTCCCAATGTGCTCGTGGTGGCATATTGACCAGCCTCAATCCGGAGGCAGAGGACGAATCTTGGTTGCCTCGGCTTCTGAGACCATCAATCTGCGCGTCTTATGTGGCTTGTTGAGCACATTACAGTGGTGACATAGCACGTGTGGAGGCTTCACACTAATCTCCGTGGCATCCACGCACAACTTACCATGCGCCCCACCAAGAGCAAGAACCACATTATAGCGACCACAAGGAGGTTACCCTATGTGACTCTACCCACCCTAGCAACCGGGCAAATTAGGTTGCTTAGGAGCTGGCTGGAGTCACTCAGCATGCCTTGAATTAGAACTTGCAACTCCAGGGGTGGTAGTCAGAGTCTTTACTCACTGAGCTAACCAGGCCCCCACATTTTTATTTAAGAAAAGGAGGGACAAGTCAAAATTAATTTTTGTGGTAATCAATATCATGCCACAAATGCTGTCGATTGAGCTTAACTTGTATTGAACCTGGAATATTCTGTTAAAAGGGATGTTTGGAGGCATTTTGTAGCAATCATGGCAGCAGTTATTTATCAAATGATAATCAATTGATGGAGAAGAGAGCTATAGTATAAATGCACATAGTATGACCAAATGCATCTTGTAGTCAAACACACTTTCAGTTTTATTTTTGATTTGGTCTCAAAGCAGAAAACCGTTGTTGACTAAATGCACCTCTGTGCTTGAGACAATTATCGGTAACTAACAACACATTTATTATTCTAATGTGTTTTCATGAGCGTTTAATAACGCACTACTCTTAATCATATCTAAAGTACTTTCAAGTGTGGAAATGCTCCATTGCCCATCAAGCACAGGTATAAACAGCACAGCAGGTGCGCATCACCAGTCAACATTAATGAGCAGCAGTTCTTTATACAGCAGGATTTTTGTTTTTGAACCTGTTTTAATTTTAGTGAGCACTCTGTACTTTGAATTTTCTGTAGATTCAGAATTTTTTTTATGTTCATTGAACAAGCTTAAAAACGTGTCTGCACTTCAAACGCTCTGCTTAACGATTCATGTTCGCTCAGGGTTGTGAGGTGATACGCACAGCTGGAGAAGACATGCAGTGTAGTGAATGTCCAGCATCACCAGGATGTATCTGTGCGAATCTACCAGCTACAGTGGGACAGATAAACATGTTCCATTCACTGTATATGTGTGTGTGTGTGTGTGAGTGTGTCTCCTACAATGTCTAACATGTTCTCCCACTTAAGGGCCTCTGAGCTCAACTTTTTGACATTTGAAGACCTACTGACTTTTCCTGCTGTGGCTACAACATCAACATTTTTGAATACTCTTTTTTTATTTGACCCTTGACCTGGCTAAGGTTTTCATTAATGGTATGAATCACTATATAATTGAAAGTTAATACAACTCAAGGTGTAGTGTACATTAGCAATGCAATTTTAAATTGTAATGATAAAGGTAAAAAAAGAAGTTACTGGGCAACCATCAGTCCTCTTTAATCACTCATACACTCTATATTAATGGTAATAATACATATGTTCAAAAGCAGCACAATATAGAAAATGTCTTGAATTAATGTATGAACTAGAATATTGTTATTGCAGTTCCAAAAAACACTGAAAATCTACAAAGCGGACACCAAAATAATACAAATCAGTAAAGGTGGGAACATACTAGAAATATTTTTGGGCTCTATAGTCTTTTTCTACTGTTCTTAGGACCCACATAGAAATACATGGCAGAAGTTTCCACACTGCCAGGTTCTCTGAGATAGGTATTAATTTTGACACTTCCTGTTGAGATGATGTCGAGTGTTCGGTATCCTGGACTAAGGCAGGAAGCAACGGTATACCCAACATTTCGCTGGAAGCCTCTAAATCCCGAAACACCAGAGGCGGCGGGAGTGGAGAGGTTTCGTGGGGGTATCGGGAGGGTCGAAGTGGATGATACACGCACCCCATCCCGAGTGGGGCTACCCCCACAAGGCTGGGCGCAATGACTGCCCTGAGGTCTTGCTTTGGAGGCTGCTGAGGGCGACGAGCTGGTCCCCAGTCTCTACGAGGGGGAGCACGACTCGCCACACTTCGTTTCTGAGCCTCCCTTCTAGAAGGACCGGGGCGGGGCTGGGTGGCCGATGGCCCCTCCCCCTGAGTGCAGCGAGGAAGGAATTGCCCGAAGGCTTCATCGTGATTTTTTGCCTCCTGGAACCTGGTGATAACTACATTCATAGTGTCACCAAATAAGCCAGAAGGCGAAACCGGGGCATCGAGAAGGAAAACTTTGTCCTTGTCTCTGATGCCCGACAGGTTGAGCCATAAGTGTCTCTCCGTACTGACTAAAGCAGACATAGACCGGCCAATGGCGCAGGCTGTCTGATTGGTCGCACGGAGAGACAGATCCGTGGCTCGACAAAGCTCGGAGAAAGCCTCCTCGTCGACCGTGGTGCCCACACTCAGGACCTTCAGCATATCAGCCTGGTATGCCTGTAACACTGCCATAGTGTGCAGGGCAACACCAGCCTGACCTGCTGCCTGATAAGCCTTCCCCACAAGTGTGGAGGTGGTCCTGCACGGCTTTGTGGGGAGAGTGGGTCTATTTAACGATGATGCTGAGCCAGGCGAGAGATAACCCGCAAGTGTCTCTTCAACCGGCGGCATCACTGAATACCCCCGTGCCTCAGTACCCACGAATATATCGACATCGAGGGCACGAAGACACGGGAAGTATAAGGTTTCCTCCATGAACGAGAGAGCTCGTCATGGAGGTCATCAAAGAAAGGAAGAGACTGATGAGGCCTTCCCTTCACTTGGCCACCAGACAAAAATCTCTCCTCCAACTTGGAGCATTTGGGGGTCTCTTGTTCACGTGGCCAGTCTAATTGAAGCCTGGCCACCGCACGAGTAATCACCTCGAGTAATTCCTCAGATGATTTATTATCATGCCCGGAATGATTGGAGGTGGGTAACTCAAAGTCTGCAGACTCAAAAGATTCATGGTCGCTTCAGGATCACGGGAAGGATCAGCTGGATCTGGGGAGAGAGCGAGCGATAGGGACGGTCCCGTCTCTCGCTCCTCAGCCAAATCCATACGAGAGCCCCACGATGGAAGTGTGGGCCCCTAATCTCGGAAATAAGCAAGACGAGTGCAAAGCATTTTGTCTGAGAACAGATCGCAATGCTCGCACCCGCCCCGCCCCGCCCCAACGCAAGAGCAGCATGCTCTTCCCCCAAACATACAAAAGCATCAACATTTTTTGCACCATTCGGAGTAAACTCTAGAGACTCTTGTGCATGAAAATCCCAGGAGATCAGCAGTTACAGAAATATTCAAACCAGCCCATCTGGCACCAACAATTGTGCCACGGTCTAAATTACTGAGTTACACATTATTAAATTAATTATTACTAATTAATATTAAATACTAACTGGGGCTCCTGACCCGTATCTGCTTGAATGATTTTATGCACTGTTGCCACAAGATTTGCTAATAATCGCGAGGGAATGAAGTAGGGGACTGTAACACGATCATGTTCATGGGCAAGGAAGAGGCGAGAAACCGGCTTAACATATAACTTAAAGGTTTAATGGAGAACTCAAAAGACAAACACATAATAAGACGGACGTCCGTAATTGAGCTCTCTCTCTCGATCGCCGTCTGCGAGTGGCCTTTATCCCTCTTGACGGCTTAATTAGCCTAATACGGGACCTGGCGTGCGTAATCACGCGCCGGTCCCGCCCTCCACCGTGCCACATTCCTCCCCCGTTCTTTCAGGCTGGGGACCCCGGGCCTGACGTACATCCCCTGGGGGGGGGGCGCCTCCCGCGCGGTCTGCCGACAGGTCATCCCCATCAACCTGGACGAGGGAGGGGGCAAAACCAACCAACAATTAAAAATGGGGGGGGGGGAGGGTTCCTGCACTGGGCAGTACCTCTCCTCCCACAAACACCATAATTTTAAAAAGAGGGGCAACGGGAGGGAAACAACAATTAAAAATGGGGGGGGGGGGGGGGGGGGGAGGTTCCTGCACTGGGCGGTACCTCCCCACCCGCGAACACCATAATTTAAAAAAAAAAAAAAAAGAGGGGAAAAAGGCCAACGCAGAGCGGTAGCGAGAGAGAGAGGAGAGAGAGAGATTAATAAAAATAATAATAAGAAAAAAAAAAAAAAACACCTAACTTACCGGTTCTCTGGTACGCCGTAGCTCGTTCCTCAGCCACTCCTCCACCCGCTACCGAACGACAGCCGCGCCTCTCCAGGCGGATTCAAGGCAGTCCTCAGCCCCTGGCGGACGGAACGCCCCACCGCGTTCTCGGGGAGCCGAAGGGGACTCCCCCGCCCCTGGCAGCGGTTCTCCCGCTCCAGGCGGTCGGTCGCGATCCCCTCCCCGCTCGCGGACGGCGGTCTTCCCTCGACCCCCTCCGCGTTTCAGCGGCTGGTAGGGGCATCCTCCGCCCCTGGCAGCGGCCCTTACCGCTCCAGGCGGTCGGCTATAGGAGCCCCTTCTCCCCTCGCGGTCGGCGGCCATTCCTCCGCGTCCAGGCGGCTGGGCTCCTCGTCGCCCGGCAGATGGCCGCGGCTGCTTCTTTGGGGTAGTGGCGAGAACTCCGCTACGGCGTATCCCTCTTCCTTCCCGGGCTTTCGGCACCAATGTAACACGATCATGTTCATGGGCAAGGAAGAGGCGAGAAACCGGCTTAACATATAACTTAAAGGTTTAATGGAGAACTCAAAAGACAAACACATAATAAGACGGACATCCGTAATTGAGCTCTCTCTCTCGATCGCCGTCTGCGAGTGGCCTTTATCCCTCTTGACGGCTTAATTAGCCTAATACGGGACCGGGCGTGCGTAATCACGCGCCGGTCCCGCCCTCCACCGTGCCACAGGGACGCTCATCAAAAATAGATTGAGAACCTCTAGACTAGTTGGTGAATTCAAATTTAGAATAAAATATGTTCCAAATAATGAATCACTAATTTAGAATGAATATTATGTTAAATGTTAACATATTTTGATGGAATGATATTCATCATATCATATTTTACCACTACCCAGTTCTGAATGTAATAAAGATCTATTCCCTCATGCACAAACTCAGCCAATGTGACTCGATGTAGAGATGCAGTATACTCGAAATACAATGGAAATAAAAGCGTCTGTGTGAGACGCCGATAAAATCTGTCTGAATGTCCACATTTTCTGAAATGTGCTTTTATCATTGTGTCTTATATGATTTTTCCATTCACTGTGAAGGTTATTTTTATACACTAGTCCACCAAGTCAAGATCAGCTTGACCTTTTCCCTGGCTTTTGTTAACTGAGGAAAAATAGTAAAAAAAAAAAAAAAAAAAAAAGCAAATGAATTGGCACTTGGACCACCAGCAGGGTGTAGTCTGGCCCACTCACTCTATTAATCACTCCACCACCTGTTTGTTATTTCAATATCTGTCTCCAAAGATCAGGAAACATAAAGGTTGAGGTCTGTCAGAGCTGTCCATAGCTGTGCTTCAATCGTTCGCTGTATAGGCATGCTGGATTATGTCTAGACTGCGTCGCCCACTCGTCCTCTGTGCACATTATGCTGGGAATCTGTTTGATAGACAGTCTGTTTTTCCCTGTGTAACAAATATGAGTTGTCTAATATAACATACTGAGAATATTTTTTTTTTTAAACAAAGATTGCGTGAACGTTCAGTTTAGTGATGAACCGTCGTAAATTTGCAACATTTATTTTTTAAGGATTTTTTTTTTAGATGCATGTATTGGACAGCTTGTATCATAGAATCGAAATTTAAAGGAATATTCTGGGTTCAATACAAGATAAGCTCAGTTAATATCAACTGATATGATTACCACAAAAACTATTTCGACTCATTCCTCCTTTTCTGTAAAAAAGGTAAAATTTAGGTTTCAGAGACACACAATGGAAGTGAATGGGGCCAATTTTTAAAGGGTTTAAAGTTAGAAATGTGAAGCTTATAATTTTATAAAAGCACACATTAATTCTTCTGTTAAAACTAGTCTGTTATTTGAGCTGTAAAGTTACCATCTTTTTTTGTCATTTTTGGGTTTACAGTATTATGTTGTCATGGCAACAAAGTTGTAAAATTAGATATAACTTTGCACAGGAAAGGTGAGTAATTGATTTTATCACACCAAAGTCATGTTAATATGCATATTGTCTATGTCTTGCAGCTATACTTTTGCATATTTTAACATTTACGGATTGGCCCCAATCACATCCATTGTAATTGGCTCAATGTAACCACCATTTTTGCTTTTTTATAAACAATTTTTTGTTCTTTTTGCTGCACTGATTCAATTGGCTTATTGCTTTCTAATAAAGCAGCGGCAACCACACTATGCTAAAAGACACCAATGTCCCATTTATTATGAATAATTATCCAAATTATTTTGTTAAATAATATAGTTTATATTTCTAACTGTAGGCTGTTTGCCAATATGGCCAAAACAGTTGAAGTCAGAAGTTTGCATACATCTTAGCTAAATACATTTAAACTTTTTTTCACAATTCTTGACATTTAATCGTAGAAAACATTCCCTGTCAGTTTGGATCACTACTTTATTTTAAGAATGCGAAATGCCAGAATAATAGTAAAGAGAATGATTTATTTCAGCTTTTATTTCTTTCATCACATTCCCAGTGGGTCAGAAGTTTACATACACTCACCTAAAGGATTATTAGGAACACCTGTTCAATTTCTCATTAATGCAATTATCTAATCAACCAATCACATGGCAGTTGCTTCAATGCATTTAGGGGTGTGGTGCTGGTCAAGACAATCTCCTGAACTCCAAACTGAATGTCAGAATGGGAAAGAAAGGTGATTTAAGCAATTTTGAGCGTGGCATGGTTGTTGGTGCCAGACGGGCCGGTCTGAGTATTTCACAATCTGCTCAGTTACTGGGATTTTCACGCACAACCATTTCTAGGGTTTACAAAGAATGGTGTGAAAAGGGAAAAACATCCAGTATTTGGCAGTCCTGTGGGCGAAAATGCCTTGTTGATGCTAGAGGTCAGAGGAGAATGGGCCGACTGATTCAAGCTGATAGAAGAGCAACTTTGACTGAAATAAACACTCGTTACAACCGAGGTATGCAGCAAAGCATTTGTGAAGCCACAACACGCACAACCTTGAGGCGGATGGGCTACAACAGCAGAAGAAGACCCCACCGGGTACCACTCATCTCCACTACAAATAGGAAAAAGAGGCAACAATTTGCAAGAGCTCACCAAAATTGGACAGTTGAAGACTGGAAAAATGTTGCCTGGTCTGATGAGTCTCGATTTCTGTTGAGACATTCAGATGGTAGAGTCAGAATTTGGCGTAAACAGAATGAGAACATGGATCCACATCATGCCTTGTTACCACTGTGCAGGCTGGTGGTGGTGGTGTAATGGTGTGGGGGATGTTTTCTTGGCACACTTTAGGCCCCTTAGTGCCAATTGGGCATCGTTTAAATGCCACGGCCTACCTGAGCATTGTTTCTGACCATGTCCATCCCTTTGTGGCCACCATGTACCCATCCTCTGATGGCTACTTCCAGCAGGATAATGCACCATGTCACAAAGCTCGAATCATTTCAAATTGGTTTCTTGAACATGACAATGAGTTCACTGTACTAAAATGGCCCCCACAGTCACCAGATCTCAACCCAATAGAGCATCTTTGGGATGTGGTGGAATGGGAGCTTCATGCCCTGGATGTGCATCCCACAAATCTCCATCAACTGCAAGATGCTATCCTATCAATATGGGCCAACATTTCTAAAGAATGCTTTCAGCACCTTGTTGAATCAATGCCACGTAGAATTAAGGCAGTTCTGAAGGCGAAAGGGGGTCAAACACAGTATTAGTATGGTGTTCCTAATAATCCTTTAGGTGAGTGTAAACTTTGTTAGTATTTGGTAGCATTGCCTTTAAATTGTTTAACTTGGGTCAAATATTTTGGGGAGCCTTCCACAAGCTTCTCACAATAATTTGCTGGAATTTTGACCCATTCCTCCAGACTGAACTGGCGTAACTGAGTCAGGTTTGTAGGTCTCCTTGCTCACACAGGCTTTTTCAGTTCTGCCCACAAATGTTCAGATTGAGGTCAGGTCTTTGTGATGGCCACTCCAATACCTTGAATTTGTTGTCCTTAAGCCATTTTGCCACAACTTTGGAGGTGTATGCTTGGAATCATTGTCCATTTGGAAGACCCATTTGCGACCGAGCTTTAACTTCCTGGCTGATGCCTTGAGAAGTTGCTTCAATATATCCACATCATTTTCCATCCTCATGATGCCATCTATTCATGGCATCTGGAAGTACACCAGTCCCTCCTACAGCAAAGCACCTCCACAACATGATGCTGCCACCCCCATGCTTCACGGATGGGATGGTGTTCTTTGGCTTGCAAACCTCACCCTTTTTCCTACAAATATAATGATGGTCATTATAGTTAAAAAGTTACATTTTTGTTTCATCAGACCAGACGACATTTCTCCAAAAAGTAAGATCTTTGTTACCATGTGCACTTGCAAACTGTAGTCTGGCTTTTTTATGGAGGTTTTGAGCAGTGGCTTCTTCCTTACTGAGTAGCCTTTCATGTTATGTCGATATAGGACTTGTTTTACTGTGGATATAGATACTTGTCCACCTGTTTCCTCCAGCATCTTCACAAGGTCCTTTGCTGTTGTTCTGGGATTGATTTGCACTTGTCACACCGAACAATGTTCATCTCAAGTAGACAAAATGGATCCCATGGTGTTTATACTTGAGTACTTTTGTTTGTACAGATGAACGTGGTACCTTCAGGCATTTGGAAATTGCTCCCAAGTATGAACCAGACTTGTGGAGGTCCACAATTTTTTTCTCAGGTCTTGTCTGATTTCTTTTGATTTTCCCAAGATGTCAAGAAAAGAGGCACCGAGTTTGAAGGTAGGGCTTAAAATACATCCACAGGTACACCTCCAATTCAGTACACCTCCTATCAGAAGCTAATTGGCTAATTGTCTAAAGACAACATAATTTTCTGGAATTTTCCAAGCTGCTTAAAGGCACAGTTAACTTAGTTTATATAAACTTCTGAACCACTGGAATTGTGATATAGTCAAGATAAAGTGAAACAATCTGTCCTTAAACAATTGTTGGAAAAATTACTCATGACATGCACAACGTAGATGTCCTAAACAACTTGCCAAAACTAAAGTTTGCTAATATGAAATCTGTGGAGAGGTTAAAAAATGAGATGACTTCAACCTAAGTGTATGTAAACTTCTGAATTCAATTGTACGTACAGAGGAAGAGAGTGAGAAAAATTAGGTGAGTTGAGCATTTTAAAGAGGCCTGTACATTTTCAGATATAATGAAAAAGAAATATCTCATTCTCAAGGTTTTGCAATTCTAGAAATGTGTGTAAAGATATAGAGCGAAATGAAAGCCCTAAGAAAAAGAGTGACAAAAGCAGAGAACAACATTGAATTCCCTGTCTAATGCCGCCTCTACGTTTGGAGCAAAGTCAGTAGTTGTAAAAGAAAAGCTGCCTCCAGGAAAACCATGAAATAAAGTGAAAGGTGGGGAAAAGAAAATATAAAGGACTAAAGGAATTAAAGAGCGTCTCTATATCAAGATAATCCACAAATGTATACATTGCATAACATGCCTGTGTGTGTGTGTGTGTGTGTGTGCAATAAACTGACTATTTTATGAAAGGTTAAACAAACAGAAGAGCAATAGTCCCTGTGCCATGGCCTTGTGTTCCAGAGAGCCCAAGCGGGCAGGAAGCGATGGGCCCTCATGCTGGGCACGCGCTTCACTGCAGGACCCCCTGGGGCTCTATTGATCTGTAGATGTTATGCCGTCACCTCCCACACACTCACAGATATGTGCGTCTCAGTCTGTGCCAGAGAGACGTATTAGAGGCATGAGATTTCTAAAGCAGCTTGTTTGAATGATCCATCTGATAGACAGTTTATTCACGCAGGGCTTCGTGCTGCGGCCGCTCTCCACTCTAAACACTCATACAGTTGAAAACTGACCCTGTTTACTTTCTAAATGCATGTTACTGGTCTTAGTGTGCAAGATTCAAAGGTGCTTTTTACTGTATACATGGTTGAGCAGAATACTTAAAGGAACAGTTCACCCAAAATGAAAACTCTCTCATCATTTACTCACCCTCATGCCTTCCCAAATGAGTATAACTTGCTTTATTCTTTGAAGAACCCTAATTAAGCATTTTAGAGAGAGAAAAGATCTTAGCTCTGTAGGTCCATTCAGTGCAGAACTTTGAAGTTCAAAAAAGCACATACAGGCAGCATAAAAGTAATCCTTAAGACTCCAGTGGTTAAATATCTTATATATAGATATCTTCAGAAGCAATGTGATAAGTATGAGTGAGTCCTTTTTACTATAAATTCTCCTCCCTGCCCAGTAGATGGCGATATGCATGAAGAATGTGAGTGGCCCAAAACAAAAAAAGAACATTCTTAGGAGGGCTGGTTAAAGTGGACATTTATATTAAAAAAGGACCTAAATACTGATCTGTTTCTCACACACACTTATCATGTCACTTCTGAAGACATGGATTAAAACACTGGAGTCATATGGATTACTTTTATGCTGCTTGCATATGAAATTGAATAAAAGTCATTGTTGTTTTAGTGCCTCTAGTGTTAATTTCACCAGGAAACTGCTGTAATATATTTCACGAGCAAAGTAAATATCATTTTGCAAAAATGTAGATATAATAACATGCTTTAATGAGACCAGGTTTGTAATATCCTGTTTAAATGGGAAATTCTTAATATTATCGAAGTAAAATGGGTTGTGAATGGTGTTTTATTTCATGTAGATTGAAGATGAAAAAAAAACTTTAAATGTAATTTTTCTAATGCAACATTAAAGGTGCCATGTTTAAGTTGGTGTTCAAATTGAATAATAATTTGTCATTTATTTGTTAAAATGCTATATCCTATTCCAGTTTAATGTGCAGACACACCTATGAATAAGCCTTTTATTGATTAACTTCCTGATGAGTGTAAACTGTGGCATTGTGGTGTTTTCAACAAGCTCTGTATGTTTGACCAGTCCAACACATCAAATTCTGGCTCAACCAATGGCACAACTTTAGGGCAGGACTAACTGTTTGACTGACCAGTGGCAATTGGTTTCTGGAAAAACTGTTTGGAACAGTCATCTTTTTTACAATTCTGTTAAATACAAGCTATTCATGTTGGAATAAGTGTACATATCTAGGTGGGTCTATAATACAAGCATTAAAGTTGATCGTTTTTAAAAGATGCGTTAGAGTAAAAGTGTTTTGTTATCATAAAAAATCAGAGTCTGAGTAATAGAGAGCAAAATAAGTATTTATAAAGTCATGTGCAGCCACTAAAGTCATGAGTTGAATGAAAGTGAATAAAACACACAGTTGTTGTAGCACCTCTAGTTTCATTTCCCCTGGAAACTGAAGGGAAGTTTTGCAAAAATGTATATAGAGCCTCGCTTTCACTATGAGACCAGGTTGCATAAAGGTGCAGTGAAAGTGAATGGTGACTGAGACTAACATCCTTCTTTTGTGTTTCATATGAGAAAAAAAATGGATCGGAACATACCTGAGGCTGTTGATGACATAATTTCCCCTTTGTGTGAAATCCGTTTAATTATTTATCTTTGGTCAGCTGAAGTGGTTACACAACCCAAAAATACTTTCAAAAATCTACATTCTCTTCTAAGACACTGTTAGTCTTTGCTTTAGAAACGTCTCGGGTTACATGTGTAATTCTTGTTCCCTGAAAAAAGCGGAACGAGATGCTGCACTTTGCTAAGCGCTATGGGAACGATCCTAGTTGTGACCGAGCTGTGAATATGTGTGTAACACGTCAATGAACATTGACCAGAATTTATAGCCTCGGCTGATGTAGTCATTAGACGCACCTGTGGCCAGGCTATAAATGGATGCGTCCAGGTGTCGTCAGATACGTCTTTTTGAAGAGCAGTCCTGGGACGTCCCAGTGCGGCAAAGAAGTGCAGCATCTCGGATAAAACCCCTGGCTTCTAGCCACAGCTGAAGCGGTCTCATGTGCAGAAGTTCCGAAGGGATCACCGCGGACACCAACGCTATGAGACCTAGTATTCAATTATACTGACGGCAGTGCAATCTCGACCCAGCCTGACCTTGCTCAGGGTGTTCCGAAATGATTCGTGTGGGAGACGATTGTGCCTGCATCGTGACCGAATTCCATATAACCCCCAGATGTGTCAAGACGATATCCCTGTGCAGAACTGCCAGTTCTTGGAACTGCTCTAGGATCAGCCAGTCGTCTATATAATTCAGAATGCGGATGCCCTGGAGTCGCAGAGGAGCCAGTGCTGCATCCATGCATTTCCTGAATGTGCGGGTTAATAGGGCTAGGCCAAATGGAAGAAACCGATACTGGAATGCTTCATCCCCGAAAGTGAACCTCAGGAACTTCCTGTGCTGTGGCTCTATATATATAGGAACCAACAGTACACCCAACTCTTTGTTGGAAGCCTCTATCACCCGAAACACCACAGGCGGCGGGAGTGAAGAGGTTTCGTGAGGGTATCAGGAGGGCCGAAGTGGATGATACACGGCCCCGTCCCGAGGGGAACTACCCCCACAAGGCTGGGTACAAGACCGTCAGGGTTTCTTTTTCTTAGAAATCACGCCCCTGAGGTCTTGCATTGGGGGCTGATGAGGGTGACGAACTGGACCCCAGTCTTTACGAGGGGGGGCACGATTCGCCACGTTTTGTTTTAGAGCCTCCCATCTAGAAGGACCGGGGTGGGGCTGGGTGGCCGACGGCCCCTCCCCCTGAGTGAGGTGCCCACACTCAGGTCCTTCAACAGATTTAGCCTAGTGTGCTTGTAACACTGCCATAGTGTGCAGGGCAACACCAGCCTGACCTGCTGCCTGATAAGCTTTCCCCACAAGCGTGGAGGTGGTCCTGCAAGGCTTTGTGGGGAGAGTAGTTCTCTTTAGCGATGATGCCGAGCCAGGCAAGAGAAAACCCGCAGGTGTCTCTTCTACCGGCGGCATCACCGAATACCCCCGAGCTTCAGCACCCACGATAGTTGAATACACCAACGTCGAGGGCACGAAGACACGGGAAGTATAAATTTCCTCCATAAAGAAAATACTTGTTATGGAGGTCATAGAAGAAAGGAAGGGACTTGATATAGAGTTCCATTCCCTCTTTTATTTATTTAATTATTTTGGCCACCAGAGAGAAATTTGTCTTTTAGTCTTGTTCGCGTGGCCAGTCTAGCTGTAGTCTGGCCACAGCCCACGTAATCACCTTGAGTAATTTCTCAGCCGCTTTATTATTGTGCGTGAAATGTACAGAGGTTCAGCGCTCCGCCCCCCTCGTGAACCGAAGAGGCGCCGAAGCGCGCTTCGAGATCACGGGAAGGACCAGCTGGGTCTGGGGAGAGAGCGAGGGAAAGGGACGAACCCGTCTCTCGCTCCTCAGCCAGATCCATGCGAGAGCCCCATGAATTAAATGTGGGCGCTGACTCCCGGAAGTAAGCGAGGCGAGCGCAAAGCATTTTGCCTGAAAGCAGATCGCAATGCTCGCATTTGTCTCTTAATTCCACAGCCGCTTTATTATTATGCGCAGGATTTGCAGAGGTTCAGTGTCCTCGTGAACCGAAGAGGTGCCGAGGCTTCAGGCTTACAAGGATCAGCTGGATCTGGGGAGAGAGAGCGAGTGAAAGGGCTGAACCCGTCTCTCGCTCCTCAGCCAGATCCATACGAGAGCCCCACCCAAACAGAGCAAAACTTCAGCTATAGAGCGAGAACAGGGGAACACACATCGTTTATGACTTTCAGTCATTCTCTCTTTCTTTTAAAAATATATATATACATATTTTCTAGACAGAAGAGAAAGGAGAAAAGGTTAACTGCACACTGCCTCACAAATTCTAATTCCTAGCAGAGGAAAGAAAGTTTTGACAGGGTTTGTAAAACACACACACACAGAGAATCGTTCTGAAGAAAGAGGATCTGACGACACCTGGTGACGCATCCATTTATAGCCTGGCCACAGGTGCGTCTAATGACTACATCAGCCGAGGCTATAAATTCCGGTCAATGTTCATTGACGTGTTACACACATATTCACAGCTCGGTCACAACTAGGATCGTTCCCATAGCACTTAGCAAAGCGCAGCATCATAGTGAAGCTTTTTGTAAAGGGAACTTCTTTTCCTCCCACTGCATGTATATAATCGATTACAAAGCACTTTGTTCAGACAATCATTTTAATGGAAAATTTCCATTCCTCAACCCAAAAAATATGTTTCTATTGCTTGCCAACTCATGGTTAATGAGTGCTGATGTGGCTTTGCAGTTCAATATCATGCAGGCTTAAGACAGGATGATTCATTACATAATTAAATTACCCACAAGCTATCATCTAATTAAAGATCACACAATGTTTCTTTAATAATTGGTTGATGGTGTAAATTTAGAGCATTTCTGGTTAATAACTGCAAATCAATACAGTATCTGTCAATAATCAGTGAGATTACCAGGGTTATTTTGAAAAAATAGAGGTGCTGTTTTGCCTCTGGCTGCTTACTGTTTAACTCATTTGAATAGCTAACCAGATTACCATCCTCATGAAGTCTATCTCCAGTTAATCGTAAAGAGTTTATAGTGACATTTATGCAGTTCTATATCAAGTAGCTTCAGCTTCAGATGGCACACCCATGGATGCCCAAGTCTCCATGATATTCTCAATTTTAGATTAGTCTCAGATCCCTCCTTTAATGCAAGTCAGAGGACTGGTTTACTACTTAGTATTTAAGGTTTGTTTAAATCCCTAAACCCAAGTAAGAGCAATGGTAATTTTGATGCTTGCCTTAGCAAACACCACTTGAAGGCTTGATAGCAGTAATTGAAATGTACAATCCTACTGTGAAACATCTTAAACATCTGATTCATCTTTCTCAAGCCAACAGTTTTCCCCATGCTGTTCTCTTCCACCTTTTTTTTTCCTGGCTGTAATGGAATGTAATGTTAAACGAGGCATTAATCACATGCTGTACGTACGTTGACATCCTATATGCCCAGGAGATTTGTGGATATGGCTTGCATTATGTTATTGGGTGTCTAAATATTCCCAGACAAGTCAATAGCTCGTCCAGTAAGAAAAATGGCAGGGCGACCAATATCTTGCTAGAGGGAAAAAATTAAAACAAGACAAGCTTCTAACAGCAGCCATTACTCTGGGAGCCCAATTAAAAAACAGGATCAGTGTACAACGCCATCTGTAGCCACCAGCTAGGAGTGTGTATGTGTGTTTCGTTTGTATTTATGTGTGTCATAGTCCCTAGAAAATCTAGGGCAATTAACTGAACAGCCAGAGCACAAGCAATTATATAAAGTCCCTCTGTGTCTCTTCTTTGGAATTCTTTTCCTGTTAGGCGGTGGTGACCCAGGAAGTACTTGGTTGGTTTGTGACCCCCTCACCCAGTGGACTTCTGGCCTGCGAGCTTTACCTGGGATTTTTAATTAAAACAGCACCCTAGTTCAAAGCACTTCCTAGAAGTGGTGTTAAGCCAGTGGGGTTGACTAAATATCTAATTTCCTGCTGCGGGGAAGACACTAGGAAGGGCCGAGTGTAATTAGCCGATATGAGGAAGAAGAGGCTGAAGGTGGAGAGTCAGGGGGTTTTTGATCAGTCTGTGCCTGAACTACATTTTTAAGGCCGGGTTTTTTATTAAACTGGTCTGAAACCATCAATTCTTTGGCCAATTTAATTGGAGTTTCTTATAGTAAATGAAAAACCACAATTAGCTCTCTGTAACAACTAATTTGTTTCTCTAAGACAGCAATTAGATGGCTTGGAGAGCAAATGGGGACTTTAACTTAAGTGTCATGCTGCATAGATTTTTCTTTTCAGAAGAGATCTCAACAATGTTTCAAACTGTGCTCAGATTGACCAAATTCTGCTATCAAAAGACAGAGGGTTTAAAGGAATGTTCCAGGTACAGCACGTTAAGCTCAGTTGACAGCATTTGTGGAAAAAAGTTGATTACCAAACAATAAACAAAACGATCTCCTGACCCATATCTGCATGATTTTATGCACTGCAGTCACATGATTGGCTGATTACATAATCGCATGGATGATTGTTGGTGCCAGATGGGCTAAATTGAGTATTTCTGTAACTGCTGATCTCCTGGGATTTTCAGTTCTGTGGATGGAAATGGCTTGTTGATGAGAGGTCAATGGAAAATGACAAGACAGGTTCGAACTGACAAAGTCTACAGTAACTCAGATAAACGCTCTGTACAATTGTGGTAAGAATAATAGAGTTGGTGCTGTTTTGACAGCACGAGGGGGACCTACACAATATTAGGCAGGTGGTTTTAATGTTGTGGCTGATCAGTGTGTGTGTGTATATATATATAAATATATATATATATATATATATATATATATATTATATTATTCGGATGAATACGTTATTCATTTTGAAGTCATTATCCGTGCCTTTCTGAATAAGGTATTCAGCTTCGGGCACATCCCAACTTTATAGTATGTATTCATCCATTCATTCTTTCTTTCTTTCTTTCTTGCTGTGTTATTCCACATTATACAAATAGTCTTGCAATCTTAGCAGTGGTGATACAATGCAAAAGCATGCATTTTAAAAATAAACGACACACTCCTGATCTAACTCTGTTCTTTTAGAGGCACTGGCAGAGTGTGTGGTCAGTGAACAGTGAAAAGGCCAATTTTTATAATGGTTTGTAATTGAGCTAAAGAGAAAATTAAAGGGAAACCTTATAAAGAAGAACTTTGCTTTCTGTGTTGTGCATATGTGCTCATTATATCCAAATGTTCTGCTCATGCTCGTGTGATGCTCCATTTCAGGCATAGTGAAATGTTAAATAATGCACGAGATGCTGGTAGGATCAAACGCAATGCCTGCCTCTGTTTGCGCTCCTATGTATGTAGAAGTGTGTGTATGTGTGTTTGTGTGTGTGTGTGTGTGTTTGTAAGAGAGAGTGAGAGATGGTGGGCTAAAGTAAGTGGAATATAGCTATAATAATATATCTCAATATGTTCCAGACTTTTATTGTATTTAATGTATATCTTGATATTTATGTAATTGCATTGAAACACTGTAGAGGGGATATTTTCAGGGTCATTGTGATGTGGCTTTGTGCGCTCCCTGGATTAATCTCCATGGAAATAGCAGGGAATTCCTTACGGATCAACATATTTTTGGTAACATATTGCAACTAAATTTACTCAGGCCTCGTAAACTGATGCTTACAGCTATTTCAGAAGCTAAAAAGAAAGTGATTTAAATGTGCTCTCAGTCTCTCTCTCTTTCTCTCTCTCTCTCTCTCTCTCTCTCTCTCTCTCTCACACACACACACACACACACACACACACACACACACACACACACATACAATGTTGGTGCGGCTATCCTCATTTTATGTTTATTAAGTTTTTTAAGCTATTTGAATTATGTGGACACTAGAAATGTCCTCATAAACAACATTTATTGCATGTAATTACTAATTTGTAACCTAAAAAATGTTTCCCCGTAAACCACCCAAACTCGCCCCCACACACGCACACACACACATAGTATATTAGACAGATTTCTAAAGCAGTAGGGAATTGGAAATCAAAATGGATTTGGGAATCCCTCAGCAGAAAGGTCAGGTGTCAGACAGTCTCATAGATCTAACCTTAACAAATCAATACCAAACTCCCAAGACAGACCCAGACCAATGCTAGACCCAATAAGGCAGACCCAGACCAACACATGACCCCCTAAAACAGAGGCCCAGTCCAATTTCAGACCTCCCAAGACAGACACTGACCAACACCAGACCGCCTAAATCTGAACCAAGACTAGACCCCTTGATGCCCAAATCCAGACAAAGGATCTGGGTCCAAGATCTGTTTTAATGAACTGAAATCTGAAAAAATGAATTTATCACAATATTCTTTTCAAACTGAGTCTCTTTGCACAGGGGCCAGTAGCCGGTAATGGAATTCTCTTGTGAATTCTCTGTAATGGTGAAGATTGCTGAGCACTGGTTACGGTAATTAACACGTTTAGTGCAGTTGTAATAGACTGTATACCATAAAACCCAAGAGCCAGACCCAAAGACCACAAGATCAAAACTCTAAATCCATGGGTTCAGAGACTGTACCTTTAAGATTACCCTATTAAAAAGATAACATTTTCCTAATCTAAATTAATTCTCGTTTTCTCTGTGTGTGTGTTTCAGATCTGGATAAGCCCGTGCTCACAGTGCACCAGACGGTGGGCGATGTACGAGGGAACTACTATCTGGAGAAAACAGTGTTTTTACGCTGTACGGTGAACTCCAATCCTCCCGCACGCTTTATCTGGAAAAGGGGAAATAGACAGATAGAACAAAGCAAAGACAACGGGGTGGACATCTACGAGCCTCTATATACACAGGTAAATCACACACTAACAAAAATTGGCCTGGGAGTCGATCAGGAAAAATGATAAATTCTTTGATTCGGAGGTGTTGGGAATTGAGAGTCGACTCCACTTCTCAAAGATGTTGCTAGACTGTGTGCTTAGAAAGAGTAGACCTAGATTTATTTTTAAGAAAAAATGTCAAGATCTCTTATCATTCATACTATTAATGAACATAGTGTCATTTTACTTTTACTTTACAGCCCGACACAACATACAGTAATTGGCTCAATGGCTAGAGTTTAGGGTGGGACTATCTGTTTGGTCGATTGGGTGATGTTCTAGAATCCTGTTTGAAACCAGTGATCACTTTTGCAATTCTGTATAGTTGTGCACACACTTCAGCTTCATTTATAGTTCATAATAATTTCAGATAACCACAGAAAAATGGCCTCAATAAATCAGCTATCCATCAGTGATGAATTCATAATCTGAGCACTTATTATTAAAGAGTGGTTTGAATAAGGTGGGACATGTGGAGATTGATGGCTTTGCTATTAATAATAAGGATTATTCATTACCCCTATGGACAAGAGTTGTAGGGAATCTCTCTCTCTCTCTCTCTCTCTCTCTCTCTCTCTCTCTCTCTCTCTCTCTCTCTCTCTCTCTCTCTCTCTCTCTCATATACAATGCCTCAAAAATGTATATAAATTAAGCTATATGTTGGTCCCTTTATTTCTGTATTTGTTTTGGTCTTGTGGGGGATAATTTTATGTCCTATTTTAAAAAATAAGTTCAGCAGAAATCTTCACTAATAAAATTATCTAAAAAAAAAATCTAAATTACAAATTGCACTACTTCTAGGGAATGACCACATATATCATTTTGTAAAATGTTTCCTGCGTGCTATGTTTATCATGCAAATATGTGTGTGTTTGTTTGCAGGGTGAGACAAAGGTGCTGAAACTGAAAAATCTTCGTCCTCAGGATTTTGCTAATTACACCTGTCAGGTGTCCGTGCGGAATGTGTGTGATATTCCAGACAGCTCAGTCACCTTTCGACTCACCAACGCAACAAGTGAGATCTTCTGCACTATTAAGCACATTCTCCATTTTCAACCTCTTTAAAAACCAGCTGCAGTGAATGTTTCATGTAATGACATCAATAGAACCTCCCATTTAAAGGAATAGTTCACCCAAAAAGGAGCATTCTGTAATGATTTGCTCACCCTAATTTCATTACAAACCCACATGACTTTCTCTTATTTGGGGAACACAATGGCAGATGTTTTAATTAATATCAGGGTCCATCTTTTTAATACAATGGCAATTGATAGTGACTCGCTTTAAAGCTTAAAACAGGATCAAAAAGTGTCATTAAATAGTCCATTCATCTCGTGCATCATATTCCAAGTCATTTGAAGGCATACAATAGTTTTGATGAAAAATCACATTTTTGTAATTTTTCAGTGAAAATCTTGACGTCCATTGGAAGTTTATGAGTGCAAGAGAGTAGTTCATTTCAAGTTCAAGAATTTTTGGGTGAACTACTCCTTTAAAGTCAAAATAAATGCAAAATAAACGTTTCTGTTCTTATTGTGCACAATTCATTGGTTTTCATAGTCTTTCATCAAAATGTAGTAACTTGCTCAGCTTCTGAAAAGACTTTCCCTTTTCATGATAATTTTTAATCAATTCCTGAAGGATAAAATCAAATCTTGCCTTATTAAATATCCAGTTTCTCTCAGATAAAAAATGGGTTGTGAACACTGTATCATGTTGACTTTAATCAAGGGACATTGGGGCTGTCACCAAAATGCTGTGATGTCATGAAATTGCAAATGCTTTGCTCATTAATATTAATAATGTTAATTATGCCATGCCAATAATTTCAAATGAGCTTTTACTGTTTTGATAAATAGTTTGTGTTGTACAGTATTGATCTTGAGATCTTGCTCCATGTGGACTTGAAATAGTTTATGGCAATCTAGGAAAACTCCTCAGCTTTGGGAGGAACAGCCTTGTCACCTCAAATCTCTCTTTCACTTTCTTTTCTGTTTCTTTTCCTTTGGGTGGTATGTTGACCTTTCTATGATTACATCTTCACTTCTCGCCCTTTTTAATTTTTTGTTCTTTGGCTCCTGCATTATTTCGTTCACTGTTCTGCTTATCATATGTGTCTGTCAGACCAACAGAGAGATTTTCCCTGAAAAATCAAGCAACAGTAACGTGTAACGTTATTATCCTAGGTCTCAACATGTATCTTTCAGTTCAAGAGCATAATTTGTTTTAGAATATGTTTATCAGTTCTTTTATCTTAGTCCATCCATCCGTCCGTCCGTCCGTCCGTCCGTCCGTCCGTCCGTCCGTCGGTCCGTCCATCCATCCATCCATCCATTCGTCCGTCCATCCAACCATCTGTCCATCCATCCGTCCATCCATCCATTCGTCCATCCATCCGTCCATCCATCTATCCTTCCATCCATCCATTCGTCCATCCATCCATCCATCCATCTGTCCCTCCATCCATCCATCCATCCATTCGTCCGTCCATCCAACCATCTGTCCATCCATCCGTCCATCCATCTATCCATCCATTCGTCCATCCATCCATCCGTTCATCCATTCGTCCATCCATCCATCCGTCCATCCATCCGTCCGTCCGTCCATCCATCCATCCATCCATCCATCCATCCATCCATCCATCCATCCATCCATCTTTGCACAGGTGCCAGTAGCTGGTAATGGAATTCTCTTGTGAATCCTTTGTAATGGTGAAGATAGTGTGCTAAGCACTGGTTAAGTTAATTAACACATTTAGTACATTCAAAATAGATTCCAATGGTTGAGTCGACTGCACTTCTCAAAGATGTTGCTAGACTGTGCTTAGAAAAATAGACCTAGATTTATTTTTAGCAACCCTGATCTCCCCAACATATATTTTTCATATGTTTTTAAAACATTACATAGAGTAACGAGAACATCCAGTGATGATATTTCATGCTAGAGCTTCGTGAAAGCCTTTCCTTACAGTACAAGTTCTGCATCTTCAAAACGAATTCTTTGTGTAATCCATAATCAACTAAATTCACAACAAAAGCAAAAATATGTCTGTCACTGGAAGGCAAAAGAAAAATCTGTGCTCAAACAACTGAAAACCGACTACAATGCTCAGAGAAGCCCTTTATGAATTAGTCATGTAAAAAAAACATGTTTGTTCGTGTTCAAATTAGCAACATTATGAATTCATGTACAAGAAACGACTTCAGAGATTGCCGAGAAAATCTAAAAGCAGCCCATAAGTTCCCTCCTGTCTGTCTCTGTATGTTTAATTCCCTTGCCTCTCTCTCTGTGATGAATTTGAGAGACTGTTGATTTTCCTCACTTTCTGCTCTCTCCACTAGAAAGGCAGGTGTGAAATAGTCAAGAGAGATGAGTGAGTCTGGAGTGACAATATCAGAAGACACACACACACACACACACACACACACACACTAAACTGTGCCCCATTGGTGTCTTGCCCTGTGGAGAAATAACACACTGTTGCAAATTGGAATTTGTTTTCCGTGTGGCAGGAGCGCACGGCTTGCGTACTCACGTAGCTCGCCGTCGAAAGAACAAAACACTGATTTGTTTTTTCTGTTGATTTTCATTTTCTTTCCTCTGAACAGAAGAGCAGGAGATGAAATTGGAGACAGCAGAAGGAACATGCATTAGATACTTGCTGCTGGGCTGAACTTTGAGAAGTTTGTCTGTTTTGACGGTCGACTGAAGGAGACTGCGCCTCTGCCGAGGATTTGATGCTGCGTTTTAAATTAAAAGTCAATAGTGACGCGTAACTCCAAACTGCAATGGTCACCACACACTTTTGTGAACATCAGTCTAAGCTTGGAGAGAATGGCCTCCTTGAAAGGAGAAGTTCACAAAAAAAAAAAAAAGCATAATTATCCCATCATTTACTCACCCTCATGCCATTCCAAACCCATATTCATTTTTCACAAACAATCTTTTAACACAGAGATATTTTAAAGACTATACGAGATGGTTTTTTTTTTCATACAATACAAGTCAACATTGTCCAAAATGCTCAAGCCCAAAAAACCCCGTAAAGGCAACAAAAAAGAAATCCATGTGATTTAAGTGGTATGTGCCACATCTTCTGAAGTGATACTATCACTTTGGGTGAGAAACAGATAAAAATGTAAGTCCTCATTTACTAAAATCTTGCGGCCCAATGAAGTTGCTTTTTGAATGCGAACTGTCATTCTGGTTAAAAAAGAGATTAAAAAAGTGCTTTTACTTTCGTTATTATGTCAGTATTTCATGTCTCATTATATGTTTATTTATTTAATCTTTCATGTAGATGTACAGGCACCATCTGCGCAGATTATTCAACAGGAAACTGCTGAGATAACTCAATCCCATAACACTCACACACAAATGAAGCTTTAATTGGATAATTGCTTGGATGGAGTGAAGAGAGCTGTAGAAGGTTTGGAGGAGAAAGAGATAGATAGATAGGAAGAGAGAGAGAGAGATGGATATTATTCAGAGAAAGAAGTGAACCTGGCAGAATGTTTTTCCCTCTAAAATGTGTTTTCTCTTTCACTGTTTCTGTTTTTTTCCTCTTGGCTAAATTTCTCTAGCGTATGATGAGATGTCAGTTTACACATTAGTAGTGTGCAAAAAAAAAAAAGAAAAGAAAAAAAAAGGAATTAAAAGAAAAGCACACAAGCATAAACTCTGTTCCAAACACCTAGTGAGCTGCCTACCTAGGCAGCTACTTATGACATCATAGGTCCTCTCAAAACACTAGGACTCTTCCAGATGAATGCTGCTTTAGGGGCTGTTTACACCGAACACTTTCAATTCATGGAATTCTTACTGTTTTTCAGTTGTTTTTCCATGCACTAAACAGATGTTTTTGACCATTGTGCAACGTTTTCCTGTTCCCCCCCCCTCTGCAATTTGCGCAGGAGCGTCATATTTTTTTGAATGGTTTGCCAAGCTAAAAAGAACTTCAACTGTTAAAACAAGTCTCGAGACTAGCTGCATCTAGCTTTTTTATTTATTTATTTGAATATTTATTTATTTTAAGTGCAAGGGTGCATTCGGTGGGAATGGCCCCTTATGAGGTTCTTTTGTTTAATGTTTTACCTATGTTTAAGATTTATGCATTCATACATTTCATATAAAAATTACATTAATTAAACGTCAAGGGGTCATGACATGAGAAATCAAATGTTCCTTTTTTTTTAACATATAAGTTGTCATTGTACCATAAAAACATATTGTAAGTTTAAGAACTCAAAACGAGCATTTGTTGAAACCATGCCGCTAAAATGACTCATTCTCTACTTCCTCCACATTGATATGTCACACTGTGGTGGATATTTGCATCTGACCACCTCCACAACAACACATCAATGCTTACTTTACCTTATCACTTCTGTAGCCCTGCAAAAATAATACAAAATACTAATACTGTAAGTGAACCTCAAGAAACATATAAAAAAAGATGCATGACATGACCCCTTTAAAATATACATATTTTTAATTTAAATATTAAATTTTTTTTAATAATGATTCATCTATTTGATAAAGATTATGCAATTCAATTTAATGGAATTTGTTCTAAAATTGAAATGCGTAAATCCTAAAATCTTAAAACAATTTTTGAGTGCATCCCTTGTTGAGAAGATAATTTCAGAATGCATTGCAATGTATACAGTGACAAGCGAACCGTTGAGAAAAATGTTGAGAAAATGCCCAGAAAAATACTAGAAATAGCCTTTCCTGAAAAGCAGGGTTCTCTAAAACCTTTATCAAGTCAAAGATCCATTTGTAAAGAGACAAAGAGAGCAGGGACTCATTATTATCTTAAATATTGTGTAAAATTGAGTGTTGCATTTTAAGCCAAGCCTATGATAACTCATATAGTACTGTATTAATGTATGTACATACTTCGTTATTGCTTACATTGCAAAGTCATTAAAATAATAATTAATTATTTACATTGATGTACTGTTCATATACTGTATGAATTAAATTTGAATTTTACTTAATATATTTTAATGGACTGGCGACCTGTCCAGGGTGTACCCCGCCTTTCGCCCAATGTTAGCTGGGATAGGCTCCAGCCCCCCGCGACCCTGTAAAGGATAAGCGGTTGACGATGGATGGATGGATGGATATTTTAATGGAAAAAAAATATTTAGCAAAAGTTTAACTTCTTAACTCTTGATTTGAAGTTACATTATAAACTTCTGTTGTCATGATTTTTTGATATATATTAATAAGCGACTGACCCCCAACACTGACATCCTGTTGAAGATCCCTGCTATAAAGTATTGCTAAAAATCATACTAGAAATGTATTTTCCCCAATATTTTTGTTTACTAAATTTTTGTGTTTAGCTTAGCAACATACTAACATTAGATTCCATTGGAATAAATACATATTGAACATACCGTATTGTCATAATAAGAATATACAATAATTAGACTCACTCTTGAGAATATTCTGAATTGCCAACAAAAAACTCCCATATAAAAGGCCTAGACAAATGACAGTGTCAATGTGGGGGTAAAATATATATATTTTTTTTGTTGTCTGGAAAAGGTTGTAAAAAAACCCCATTGCAAACAATGTTATTGGTATTGGGGTTGAAAGATGATTTTCTCTGTTATCTTTGTGTCATGGATGCCCAGGATTAGATTAGACAATGTACAAACAGAACAGGTGTCATCAGGGACATTAGATTGATTTTTGTATCATAATCCTAACGCTGTATTGGAGTTCTTTTGAGCTAATAAAGATGCTCTAGAAAAATGCTCCTCTCTCACCAAAGTCATGCTCTGAATTCTCTTTCATGACACACATGCCTGTTCCAAAACCTAGTGAACTGTCTTGTTCTCTACTGCTGTAATATTGCAAGTGAAAAATCGAGATTCTACAATTCTTTTCAGTTCAGATCTTAAACAACCATGTTTCAATCAAGTCCTCATTGTTTGTTGACATTTTTTTCTTTCTTTAAGTTCAAACTATATCCACTTAGTTAATTACAGTCTGTGGATACACACTCATCTCTGATGGGCATGGATTTGTGTGTTACTCTGAAGTGGTTTTGTAATCTCCCTAGGCGCTCTCTTTAGCGTGTCAGTGGTTACTGGATGGGTTGAATGCAAATGTTTGGTTTGTAGCTCAAATTGTGGGGTGTGAATGTCTCACGTTGGATATACATTAATTAATGCTTTGTGGGTTAATGTGCGCCACTTAACATGTGGTATTGCTGTAGGGTTCATTTTCTGTCTGTTAGAATGTGCCAAATAGAGGGTTGGTTAAACGTTAGTTAGCTGTGTTACTGTTTATCTGTCGCTGCCTCTTTGAGCCATTAGCTGGCAGTAATTGGTTGGGTTTAACTGCACAAGCCTTGTCCCCATGGCAATGCAGACGGCGAATGTCCTATCTCTCCATCCTGGTTTCTTTGGTGACTCTGACTCACGTGACTCTCTCTCTTTGTCTCTTTTACTGCTTCACTGCTTTCTGACACATATCCCTATCCCATACAACAATTTTCTTTCTTCTATTTCTAAACTTCTATTTACAAATATCTGGAGTGAGTTTGTGTTCTAAGATGGATCTGAGTTTTGCCTCTTTGTTTTGTGGCTTGTTCGAACAGAGAGTCATATTCAATCAGTCATATAACCCCTTCTTTCGGTTCATTAAGGTGTGGAAAAGGTATATCGATGACATATTTTTCATTTGGAGTGGCACTGCATCACAACCATTGGAATTTTACTCATTTGTGAATGCTCACAGTATTTGAAGTTCACAATGGAGTTTCACCAACAGAAAATTATTTTTCTGGATGTTTATGTGATTAGTGGCCAATAATGGACTAATGAGTCTATATCAAAAACCTACTGACAGCAATTATATTTTCATATCACCTGTCCCTTTTAAACGGTCACTTCTCATTTCTCAGTTTAATCGAATTCGAAGGATCTGTAGTTCAGATCATGATTACAAACTTCAAGCTTCTGACTGGATACAGTTGTTCAGGCAGAGGTCTTATGCTGTAGCTCTGTAGATTATGTCACCAGCTAATCACTTCAAACATATGTCCCAATGTGAGTGCCTTAATAAAAGAACATCAAAATCTAAAGATACGAGGGTTAGTTGTTATATACATTATTCTCCTCTCGCCAAACAAATTGAGTTTATTCTGAAGAAACATTGGTATATTAGTTGTTTTAGCTGTTCCCTCGTATAAAAAAACCCCCAATCTACATGATATGGTAGTTAGGGCTGACTAGACACCAACTATGGCTACTTCTCTTTTTTTAAGTGAGGTACAATCGGTGTGGTAGTTTCTAGCAGTGCAACTTTACTTACAAAACAAAAACGTTTACCCATCCTCATACAGGGAAGTCATTTAGGATTAAGGGCATGATATTGTGCAAGACTACAAACATGATATATATGCGCCAGTGTCCCTGTGGTTTATCTTAAATTGGTAAGACAAGTAGATCTCTTAAGACTAGAATTTCAGAACATAGAAGTTCTTTTAGAAATCACGATCCAAAGAGTTCTTTGGCAAAATATTTCCCTTCAGCACATCATCAAGTTTCTTCTCTTAGATATATTGGCATTGAATTTGTTAAACCATATCGGAAATGGGGTGATGTTATACACAATTACTTAAAATAGAGGCATTCTGGATATTTACTCTTAATAATTTATCACCTAGAGGCCTTAATGAGGACTTTGATATACGTCCCATCCTTTGACTCAGATCTGAACTCTTGTGTAATACTGTGGGTACTGTAAGATGTTAAGATTCTGTAGGATTTGTGATTAGTTGTCTTATTATTTGAGCTAACTCTGACATTTGAGTTTACTTGTTTCTAGTGTTTACATGGTAGTGTGACGGTGTTTTAACCTGATGTTTTAGCCATTGTATCATTGATTTTAAGAAACGAATGGTAAATAATTGTAATATTGTTTAGTATAAAAATATTATTTATATATATATATATATATATATATATATAAACGCACTATAAATTTATGTGACTGTTGTATTAGATGTTTGTTTAGGTATATTTATGTTTTATGTATGGTTGTTTATTTACATTCAGTTTTTTTTAGGGTCATGTGATGTGGTCATGTGATGCTGTCATGTGATTTCTTGATTGGTATGCACAGGTATATATTTAGGTGTGTTGGTGTGTGTCAATTTTGTCTGATGAAGAGCATGTAGCTCGAAATGTCACATTTATTTCTGTGGTGAGCTGATGAATATTTTTGAAAGCAACAGTGTGCTGACTTTCCTGGAGTTTTTGTGCATGTAAGGACACGATCCACCAATTAGAGAATCACGGTGAACAAAGTGTGTCAAAAGAGCCCTGATTCTGTCTCCCTACACTCTCAAACTACTTATATACGTGTGTGTTTCTGGATATTTAGCTATAAAATATAAATATTTTGATTCTATACTTTACATCAATAGTTTTGTATTTTTCTATTTTTCATAGGATTGTAGTTCAATCCCTCATGAAAGACGTTAAGTACAGTCTTTTACCTTTTACTTTTTGTCCAAATTTCAAATTCTTTTAGGCTCAAATGAAAGTTTGTAATGTTGTGATCCACCTAGTTGTTTTAGTTTATGACTTAAAATGAATATACTTAAAAATACCTATAAAAGAAATTAAAGGAATATTCAGGAATTTCAATTCCAGTTAAGCTCAATTGAGAGCATTTGTGGCATATTGTTGATTACTACAATAATTATTTTCGACTTGTCCCTCCTTTTCTTTAAAAAAAGCAAAAATCTGGGTTATAGTGAGGCACTTAATATAGGAGTGAATGAGGCCATTTTTTGGAGGGTTTAAAGGCAGAAATGTGAAGCTTATCATTTTATAAAAGCACTTACATTAATTATTCTGTTAAAGCAGGTATAAAGTTGTTCATATCATCATTTTTACAGTCATTTTAGGGTTTGTTGACAATACATCATCATGGCAATGAAGTTATAAAATTGGCTTTAACGTCACACAGAAAAGGTTAGTGATTTTATCACACTAAAAAATATTAACACATATATTGTTTATGACTTGTGGATATACTTTTGAAAAGTTTTTCAACATTCAAGCCACTTGAAGACATGCGATAGCTTTGTAGGCTGTGTGCAATAAGTAAATATATAGTATGCATGCGCAGCACATTAGTGAATGGTGCGGCTCTTTTGACACACATACCTGTACATAGCACGCGCAGGCTGGTATTGTGCTTGCAAAATGTGAGCGCTCCACACTAACAACATCTCAGATGTATATGCTCAGTAGTTTGGTTCGCTTATAACATGTACTGGGAATGTCTCTATTCTGTGAACTAGTCCACATACAGACACTTACAGGACTTCCTTGAGTGTTTCAACTGTCAATATAAAAGCCAGAGGGTTTTAAATTTAAAGGTGCACAAATGAAATATATTACTTTTGTATTATACAATTCTAAAAGTCAATAAAAATAACAATAATAAATATAGCTGCTAGCAGCAATTAACAAGGTTCAAGCATTTTAAGAACTTTCAAAATATGCAAAAAAAAAGAATGTATTTGTATATGTATATTTACTTTGTAAGTTGCTGAATTTGCAAACTGGTGTTAAATATGACTGATGTATTTTGTTAAATGATCCTAAAACAGGATAATTGTTGTGGTGGTCGATTTTTTTTTTTTTTTACTTTTAACTGTTATAAAGCCACAAAGCATCCAATATCCAAAAACGTTTTAGAAGTTTGAATACACTTGGTCAACCCCACATGAGAAATACAACCCCTAAATAACTAAATAAATAACTAAAGTTCAACTTTTCTTTGATAATTATTGACCAAGGGAGTCTTAGATGTAGTTCACAGTAGCAGGTAACATTGCATAATATACAATAATTTACACACCATTTATACAGCCATTTTGCTGAAATATGATTGGCTGCTGGTGGACAAGTTTTTTATTTGTCTGAGTCATATTTTAGAATATGTAAGCATTTGGCCCCTTCAAGAAGCTTACAAATGTTCAACTTCATTGATAATACAGTTGCGGAGTTATGAGCATTTTTTTAGTTGTAGTGCCCCCTATAGGTAAATGTTTTTGAAAATTTGTATGCAGACTCAAAATGTGCTGTTGTACATGTGTATCAAGTTTCATCACATTTGGTCTTTTTGTTTGGTAGATATTGGTCAATACACACAAAATGGATGACGGCTGACCAATTCGTTGACTTATATCTCCGCAACACTTCAACAAATCAAATTGTATTTTTTTTATAAGGAGGGTTCATAGTAGACACACCAATTTTCGTGAGAATGGGTTATATGGCCTTGGAGAAGTTAGAAAAAGTAGTTTTTTTTAGATAATTCGAATAGCGGAAACATTTTATTAAATGCCATAAAATGAAGATATACATTTTGTAGGCCTTGGTGCAAGGAATTACAGAAAAAAAGAACTTTGAGATTATTCATCTCGGTTGCGGAGTTATTGGTGAAAACGTATTTGTCCTTGTTATAGCGCCACCTTGTTGCCGATTTTCATACTTGGTGCACAGCCTCATTCTACCATTGTCTACAAATATCTCAAGTTTCGTAATGGTCGGCCATTCAGATTTGATGTTATTAACTGATGAAATTTGATTAAATGTTGACTGACACTGTTTTTTTTTTACGATCAGCACAATCAGTTTTAGGGCAGAATTATAAAAATAATAAAAATCCTTTTATTACAATTACAATAGGGTTTCAGCACTTCAGGCAAGCAAAATTTGAGTAAGTGAAGCAAGATCTACATTTCATGTATTTTGTAATTATCAAAACATAAGGACTCAAAGCTCAATAGAGGAAATATTTCTAAAACTACACTCTGCATGATTCAACCACAGATCTTGTGATGTATTGGGCCATTGTTTAAACACACTATCCATCCATCAATCAGTTTTCTATAGCCTCTCATCCTATGCCAGGCCACTGGGTCTGTTGGAATTTGTGAGATATGTGCCAGGAATTGAGCCAGTGACAGTCTTGCTGAGACACAACAGTGCTATCCACTGATCCATCTAGGCATCTAAAATTTTGGAGTCTCCTTTTAAAATCTTTAGAAAATGCAGTTTCTGCAAAAAAATACAAAAAATTTATAAAAAACATCAGTTACACAGTGGCATTAAGTATAAATTGGATTTATGTCGAAGTACAACAAAGGACTCAAAGCTCAACAAAGGCAACATTTTTATATCACTCAAGGTATGAGTCAAAGACAGATCTTGTGATGTAGTGTGCCATCATTTAACACAATGTCACTCAGCTAACATGTCTGAGGAATACCAAAGAGTCATGAAAGCTTTAGAGAACATCCACCCATCTATTTTATATAGCCTCTTATGCTGCGTAGGGACACGGATAGAGGGTGAGCCAGGATTCAAACCAGAGAGTTTATTGTTAAAAACCAACAATTCTATCCACTGCGCCATCATGCTACACTACATTTTGGAGTTGACTAACAAAATAATTTTTTTGAGAAAATGTTGTTAAAAAAATCAATCAATCAATCAATCAATCAATCAATCAATCAATTACACAGTGATGTAAAGTATAAATTGCATGTATGTTAAAGCTCAGCAGAGGTAACATTTTTAAAACTACTCTAGGCATGATTCAAACACAGATCATGTGATGTAGAGTGTAGGAAATTAGCGACTTGTTGTAGGGTGTAATTACAACTGCCAGCATTCATCACCAATAATATGTAAGAAATTATATGTTAGTTAGTTTTGGAATATTGGCCACATTCAACCACCAATATATGAAGGATAAATGATAAATTATCAGATTAGAGATCTGAAAAAAATGTATCCACCATTAAATATGTAATATAACAGGCTCATTGTATCTGCTCACAACTGATATATGAGGAATTCAAGAAGGGAATTATGATTAATGTTGGGAATATTGAAAGATTTAAGGTGTACGTCTGATCACTCGGCCATGCTAATAACTCTGTTAACTCTTTAGAGTAATACTATTCTCATGGCCATCGAAAATAATATCACAAATATGTTGTAATATTGTTCAAGCATGGAGCGTAGACCTTTAAGGTTCAATTTACGAGATTATTTATCAAAATATACTGCCACAAAATCCTCTTTGAATACAAAAAATACTTTATTTCTAATCTACAACATCAACTAACACACACATACAAACATAAAACAGGTTGGTGAGTGAACTATAACAGAAGGTGAATGGAAATGATCTGCAATGGAGAAAATAAAACTTTATGGAGTCTATAGGCCAAGCCCTGAGAACCATAATTTACTATACCTCGTTTTGCAATCAGGTTACCCAATGTGTTTAAATAAAACACCAGCTCTTTCTAGCAAAAGTCTTTTTAGATGTGTAATTGCGTTTCATTGCATTGCTTTGGTTCTTTGGCTATTTGCCTGGATCCGTAGAAATTTCTAGTTGTTCTGTCGATGTTTTTGGATACCGGATGGTTCAGTGCTAGAATGATCATGTGGGGCTTTTAAGAGAGGCCTCCCACAAGGGAGAAACATGACTCCCTGTCACATGTAAAAGTCTCTAATTTAATTTAACTCTAATAAAGAGTCTTTAATTGATGACGTTCAAGAATTTCGGGGGCCTCTCTGTGTCTTAGTTTTAATAACTTGAAAGGGAATATCAACTTAGCTCCTGGATTCAATAAATTTTGCGTAGAAATGGTTAATTCTTCCGCAAATATTATACTACAAGTGTGTCATCGTTTTACGCACTATATCACTCAATTGACACGTCTGAATATTACCAGAGTCATGAAAACTTCAGAGGACATCCATCCATCAATTTTCTATAGCCTATTAACCTATGTAGGGTCACAGGGTTTGCTGAAATTTAGGAGGGAGGAGTCAGGATTTGAACCTCAAGTTCTCTCATGATGAGAAGCAATAGTGCTAGCCAGTAAGCCACCATACCATCATGCCACCATGCTATCTACAAGCTCAACAGAGGTGACATTTTAAAAAAATGCTAGGCATGATTCAAACACAGAACTTGTCATGTAGTGGGAAATCATTTTAAACATTGTGTCACTCAGCTGACATGTCTGAAGAATACCAAAGTGTCATGAAAACTTCAAAGGACATCCATCCATTAAAATAGAAACAACAGTGTTACCAACTGAGCCACCTTGCCACTTTAAACTTCTCAGTTAAGATTAGTGCTCTGGATGCAAACTGCACATTTAAACTTAATTAAATGATAAGGGCGTTTTTCTTTAAAGAGCACCAAGTCCCACACTAAATACAACTAGAAGAAAGCATAACGTTGTTATGATGTATATTGTACATTTTCAGTGGTTAACTGTTTGCCTCAAGCTGGGATCAAACCTATGTCCTTTCTATTTCCACAAAATACAGATACACCACTGCACAACATTGCCCAATAGCATTGTGATGCTACTGCTGTTCATAGGTGACCACTATGTGGTGCTGTCTCCAAACCACTCAAGTACTCTCAGAACATGATGTTGATCATGCACATCAAAATCAAATCTGAAAATTCAATTCCTGCATTCAAAAGATACATAAAAAAATGGTGAAAACCTGATATGAAAAATATCATAAAACTGATATTGTTGAAATCCCCATGACCTAAGGAATCCATAGACACCAACCTCATAATTCTAGGACAAAGTATTCAAAAGTTCCATGCAAAAATGTGATTAACGTGATTTTTTTTTTACCCATAGGTGGCGCTATCATCAAAATTTGTATGTTCCCTCTGATTATGGTCCTAATGAAACATACCAAGTTTTGGTTCTATAGGACAAAGCATTGCAGAAATACAGCCTCACTTCCTGTCTTCTGTCAACCTTTTTAATTTCGTTATAGCATAATTTTATAATGGTTGCCTAAATCAAAAAGATTTTGATCACTTTTGTTCAGCTCAGTCTGAAGATCATCTGAGAAAAAATGGAGACGATTGGACAGAATTTGAAAGATAAGTCAAGATTGAGGCCGCTGTAATGGGCTGAGTTTTAATGTAAGGGGTCCATTAGAATCTGCATGAGGAGAGTAATCAGAAGAAAAATAATTCTGTTTCTAGAACAAACGGTTCAAAAGTTATGCACAAAAGGGAATTTTTGTACTGGTGGTGGTGCTCTGGAGTGTGTTCTAGAGACACCAAATTTTGTGTAAGGGCCAGTCATACCCCTATCAGTGTGCCAAATTTCATAACTTTCCTCCAAACCATTCATAAGGCTTCCATAGACTCACAGCCATAATACTATTATGAACTACATTGAGTTTTTTACAACTGCACAAGTTAAGCCTGAACTCGTTTTTAGTCCAACTAAAACTATAAATTGTTATTGTTCTCCATCTGGGACACTTGTATTGGTAGTTTTTACATTTCTTCTTATGGATACCAAAACCAGAAAACAGTCCAGTGGCAATTAGAATAATCATGGTGGCACTCAGCAGTTAGGAAAATTGTGGATAGGTAAGGTAGAAATAGTAAGAGTAATGTACCATTATAAACCAGTCGTAGCAATTCTCTTTACATTCTGAAGATGAGGTGGGTGATGTGAGCTTGAATCTAATCTGCAACATGACAAGTCTGATCCCATGGCATTGATCTCCTCAATAACTGTCTGTCCCCTCTTTGCTGTATCTCTCTAATCAAGAAGTAAAAGCCTCAAAAATGTCACTTTATCAATGTAGTCTAGTGCGCTCCCATGTAAGTATAGCATTTGGATCTGATCCTGTGTCAAACAATGATCACAACCCCACAACCTTCTCCTTTATAAGAAGGTCTAATCTTTGTGCATAAAACACAACTATGAACTTATCATAGGAAAACAGAATTTAAATTGTGCCGCATGCTGAGCGTTTAGAGGGATAGGAGATATGTATCTGCTATTGATCAGTCTGTGTCTCACAGTAACGGCACACACACCCCTGCCATCTCTTACCATCAGTACAGGGTGTTAATGTACCATCAGGTGTAATGAGGATGAATGGGCTGTGTGTGGATGTGTGTTTCCCCTTGGGAGAGGACATTTGCTTCTTTGCTTGTTAAACGAGTAGTTCAGCCAAGAATGAAAGTTCTGTCATCATTTACTCACCATCATGTTGTTTTAAACCCATGTTCCACTGAGAAAATAACAGCATTCAGGCTTGGATCAAAATTTGGTTGAGTAAATAATGATATTCATTGCTTGGTGAACTATTCCTTTAATAAGCAGATACGCATGTGTACACAATCAAAAATCAACCTCCTTTCTGGAAAAAATAAAATAAGAAAAATAAAAATTTATTGGGGGTTCATTGCCATGCAGATCAGATTTATTTAACAGCACTAATTGAGACAGGCATCATTAAATCAGACAGGATAAATTGCTTTAATAATGTTATTGTCATGTCTAACATTGCTGAGCACTAATTACTTTTCATCTGTTGCCACGGCAGCATGGCTTCGATAGCCTTGTTAATGTACCATTCTGTTGCGTAATATCATTTTTCCTGTGGTGAAGCCATTATTGATTGACGGATATGATTGACAGATGTGACACTGTAGTCGATGAACAATCCTGAAAGTGATATCGTTTAAAAAAGGTGGAGAAATGGCTTTACGATTATAGATGGTTTGGCGGTGCTTGTTGCAGCCTAGATACCTTCATGCACTCTTACCAAACATATACAGTACGTTTTCTAAGTTACACTACATGGCCAAATGTACTGTATGTGAACACCCAAACATCATGCCCATATGTACTTGTTAAGCATTTAGTTTCAAAAGTATGGGTATTAATTGGGATTATATCCTCCATTTGCTGCTATAGATCGCAATTAGTCTGGTTCCGGAAGTAAAAATCCCATAATTTCTTTTTCTTTTTCCATAAATGAATTTATCATTAATGAAAACCTAATAAATCTTTAAAGACAGACCTACTCTGAGCTCCTAGGTTGTAAATTGATGGTATTTGCTCATGTTGAAGCATCAGTGTTAATTCAACGAATGTTTTTTTTATCTGAATTCCTTGTGAAGAACATTTACTCACCATTGATCCTGAATTTACTCATTATTGATCCTGCAGTAAAAACCTCCCACTTCCATGACGCACTGTGCACCATGATCCAATAAAGTCTCCCAGCAATGTCAAACTACTTAAATATCTGTATATATATTAAAATTAAAAACTTACTTTATTGCATGAAAATATACAGTATAGTTTCTATACTTTTAACCAGCAACTTTCAATCAATAGTTTTAGTTCCCCTTCTGTCACTCTCTCGACGTAGTGTCGAAGGAAGTGACATAAGGGGTCTTCTTGGACGCCGAATCGTACCTCTGAACCTGAGAAAAGGCCAATGTCAAGTTGGCAGACAGAATTTGCATGCCCCGCCCCGGACATATGGGTATAAGGGGAACCGGGGCAGCGAATGCCAGTCAGAATTTTTCTTCGGAGCCGAATGGTTGTACTGCAAGCAGCTGAAACACACACCTGTTTCACTCACCTCTATCAGTGGGAAGCATTGCTGTTGGATCCGCACGGCGCATTTTCCAGCTGGCGTCTCTCTCTCTGCACGCTGTGCAGTCCACGCCTCTGGGTGCTTCGACAGCGCTTCTTTCTGTTTGAAAGAGTGTTTCTCCTCCTAAAAGAGTATATTTTCTCTAAAAGAGTTTGAGTTCCCACTCATAAAAGAGCAATACACAGCAGGCGTTGAACGTCCTTTTCAGGACGCGTCTTTTTAAAGATGTCTTTCCGCCTCTGTGTAGTTCCTGGATGCGGTCGATTTCTCTCCACTTCTGACGATCATAAAAAGCTGCCTCGTGTGCCTGGGCTGCGATCACATGCAAGCAGCGTTTTATGAATGGTTCATGTTCTCAGTGCGAGAACATAACCATGGCAACATTGCGATCGTGCTTTCTTTTGTCATGAGAGAAAGCCACTTCAGCCGCCCCCCGCGTCGTTCCTTCTTCCCACGGGATTGAGGTCGACCCGGCTGGCGATGAAGGCGATTTGGGGATGACCACAGGCTCGGTTTCGCCGGGTAAATCCCCACGAACCACCCGCCCCCCAGCACGCTTGTTTGCTTCCGTTCGAGCTCGGGAAGAGTGCGGCTCGCTTCCCCGCCAGCCGGCATTTTCCCTTGAGCTCCCGGAATTGGATGACGACATCGCCGCTGCATCGGAGAGCGTCACAGCGGCGTCTGATGGTGATGGCTCGCCTGGGCTGCCACCTCCGGGTCTGCTCGCCCAGCCTGAGGCTGATTTTCAGATGTCCGCTATGCTTTCCCGGGCCGCCGCGAGCGCCAGGCTGGACGGGAGATCTCCGCCCCCCTCTCGGCTACTCGATCGGTTCCTCGGGTAACGGCGCCGCTTATAGCCACGCCCCCCCTTGGTTCCGTCGTTCCCGGAAGTGCATGACGAGCCAACGCGGTCGGAACCGCCCTCCGCTTGTCTGCTCTGACTACCCTGGATGGCGGAACACCGCCACCTGGTGGGACTGAACGGTACTACTCTCCAGAGCCGTAGAAGGACGTCATCACTGACCTCAAAAGTCTACAGCACCACTGGACAGGCCGCCTCCACCCTGCAAGACCTGCACCTGGGTAGTTCCAACCCCGATGTGCTACAGTAACTGCGCTCTGCTCCAACCTCGCTCTCAGTGCTACGAATGTCACGGCGCAGGCACTCGGGTGGACGATGGCCACACTCGTGGTCCAGGAGCGCCACCTCTGGCTGAACACGGTCGAGATGCATGGCGTTGACAAGTCACGATTTCTCAACGCCCCCGCCTCCCAGCTCGGCCTCTTCTGCGACACCATCGATGACTTTGCCCAGCAGTTCTCGGTGGTGAGGAAGCAGACAGGGACAGTTTCTCACATCATGCCGCGGCGCCACCCAGTCAGCGCACCCACGCCCCGCCTGCTCGCCGAGGGCGTCCCTCCCTGCGACGAGTAAGCAACTACAGGTAGCTCCGCAACCTGGGCCCAGCTCTCAGCCCCAGCATCGAGCACCTCGCAGGCGGCGTACGCCCACCGTCTCCAGGACCCCCTCTCGGACCAGAAATGCTCCGAAGCGCTCCTGAGATGGACACCCCAGGCAGTCGGATGTTCGCTCCGGAGATGGTTTCAAGACCACTCCGTCCCCCGGTGGAGGGCCGGGAAGAGAATCCTTGTTTTCACCTGCCGCACCGCCTTCGGGCTACGGTACCTACAGAGCGAATCCCTCACTCCCTGGGTTCTCACGGCACCCCGGCCCTACATCTCTCCAGTCCCGGTTTTCTGGACGCAGCTCTCTCGCCTCCGGCCCAGCGACTGTCCAACCCCGGCAGGCCAGAGCTGACGAGTTTCGAAGACACCCTCTTGGGACCTCTTCCTCAGTCTATAATCCACCCCCTGCCGGGTGTGCGGAGTAAGGTAAGTGCTTTGAGTCTTTACTCAGCACCTCAGCCTCGGGACGCTCTTTTTGCCTCCCGACGCATTATTACCTGCTCCCCCCCGCCGCGAAGCCCCGCCCGGTACGTCAAATGTGATCGTCCCCTTAGTTCCCCTCGAGTTTGGACACGTGGTTATCGCTTCCCAACCTGTCGCGCTGGTTGGCCAGGACCATCCGACTCGGCTCTGCGATTCAGTTCGCCCGGCTCCTGCCTCATTTCAGCGGTATTCGCTCCACTCTAGTGCACGGCCAACAAGCCAGTGCTTTACGAGCAGAGATTTTTACACTGCTCCTCAAGGACGCGATAGATCCCATCCCTCTAGCCGAGATGAAGAAGGGTCTCTACAGCCCTTACTTCATCGTACCCAGAAAAAGTGCCGGGTTGCGACCAATCTTGGACTTGCGAGTTCTCAACCGGGCCTGGCTCAGACTCCCATTCAAAATGCTCACGCAGAAGCAGATTCTCACCTGCGTTCGACAGCTAGATTGGTTTGCGGCGGTAGACCTGAAGGACGCGTACTTCCACGTCTCTATTTTTCCGCGACACCGACCCTTCTTACGGTTCGCTTTCGACGGCCAGATGTATCAGTACAAGGTCTTCCCCTTCGGCCTGTCCCTGTCCCCTCGCGTCTGCCCCCCTAAGGGAAGTGGGCATCCGCATACTCCACTATCTCGACGAGTTACTGTGTGCTCACAGGGACCAGGTGCTCAGGCATCTCAGCCGTCTAGGGCTTCAGGTCAACTGGGAAAAGAGCAAGCTCGCCCCGGTTCAGAGCATCTCTTTTCTCGGTATGGAGTTAGACTCGGTCTCAATGACAGCGCGTCTCACCAACGAGCGCGCTCAGTCAGTGCTCAGGTGCCTCGCTCGTTTCAAGCCTGGCACAGTGGTCCCTCTAAAACAATTCCATAGGCTCCTGGGGCATATGGCATCCTCAGCCGCGGTCGCGCTGTTTGGGTTGATGCATATGAGACCACTACAGCACTGGCTACAGACTCGAGTTCCGAGATGGGCATGGCGCCACGGCACGCATCGTGTGGCAATCACCCCCGCCTGCCATCAGACTTTCAACCCGTGGACAGACCTCTGCTTCCTGCGGGCCGGCGTTCCCTTGCAGCAGGTGTCCAGACGCGTTGTGGTACCCACAGACGCCTCTCGACTGGGTTGGGGTGCCGTGTGCAACGGGCACGCTGCTGCGGGCACCTGGAAAGGTCCCCAGCAGTGTTGGCACATCAATTGCCTAGAGCTGATGGCTGTTATTCTTGCTCTACGGAGGTTTATTCCACTAATCCGAGGCAAGCATGTTCCGATTCGCTCAGACAGCACCGCGACGGTAGCGTACATAAATCGCCAGGGCGGCGTGCGCTCTCGTCATATGTCACAACTCGCCCGCCATCTCCTCCTCTGGAGTCAGCCGCGACTCAGGTCGCTGCTTGCCACTCACTTCCCTGGCAACCGCAACACGACAGCGGATGCGCTGTCACGACAGGTTTCACCCAGCGGAGAGTGGAGGCTCCACCCCCAGGTGGTCCAGCTCATTTGGGACAGATTCGGCAAGGCACAGGTACACCTCTTTGCCTCCCAGGACAACTCCCACTCTTGCCCACTCTGGTATTCCCTGACGGACGCTCCCCTCAGGACAGATGCGCTGGCACACAGCTGGCCCCGGGGGCTGCGCAAGTACGCATTTCCCCAGTGAGCCTTCTTGCATCGATGCTGTGCAAGATCAGGGAGGACGAGGAGCAGGTCGCCTTGGTGGCCCCTTACTGGCCCACCCGCACCTGTTTTTCGGAACTCACGCTCCTCATGACAGCCCCTCCCTGGAAAATCCCCCTGAGGAAAGACCTTCTTTCTCAGGGACGGGGCACCCTCTGGCATCCGCGCCCAGACCTCTGGAATCTCCATGTCTGGCCCCTGGACGGGACGCGGAAGATCTAGTAAATCTACCACCTGCTGTCGTAGATACGATCAATCAAGCCAGAGCTCCCTCAACCAGGCAACTCTACGCACTAAAGTGGCGTTTGTTTGCGAATTGGTGTTCTTCCCGAGCCGAAGACCCACAGAGATGCGCAGTTCGGTCAGTGCTTCTATTCCTGCAGGAGAGACTGGAGGGGAGGCTGTCCCCCTCCACCTTGAAGGTGTATGTTGCTGCTATCGCAGCCCACCACGACACAGTAGATGGCAAGTCCCTTGGTAAGCACGACTTGATTATCAGGTTCCTGAAAGGCGCCTGGAGACTACATCCTCTCCGGCCTAACCCGTTTCCCTCTTGGGATCTCTCAGTGGTCCTCTCGGGCCTTCAGAGACCCCCATTTGAGCCGCTTGATTCAGTCGAGCTCAAGGCCCTCTCCTTGAAGACGGCCCTCCTGATCGCGTTAGCCTCAATCAAGAGGGTAGGAGACCTGCAAGCGTTCTCTGTCAGCGACTCTTGCCTGGAGTTCGGTCCGGCACTTTCTCACGTTATCCTGAGACCCCGACAGGGCTACGTGCCCAAGGTTCCCACGACCCTTTTCAGGGACCAGGTCGTGAACCTGCAAGCACTGCCTCGGGAGGAGGCAGACCCAGCCCTTTCGTTGCTGTGTCCGGTGCGTGCTTTGCGTACCTATGTGGACCGCACGCAGAGCTTTAGATACTCTGAGCAGCTCTTTGTCTGCTTTGGCGGACGGCGGAAAGGGAACGCCGTCTCCAAACAGAGGCTAGCCCACTGGGTCGTTGATGCTATTGCCTTAGCCTATCACGCCCAGGGCGTGCCTGCCCCCCTGCAGGTCCGAGCACACTCCACTAGAAGTGTGGGGTCCTCATGGGCACTAAGCCACGGCACCTCCCTAGCAGACATCTGCAGAGCAGCGGGCTGGGCAACAGCCAATACCTTTGCCAGATTTTACAATCTAAGGGTTGAGTCGGTCTCTTCCCGTGTTTTGTCAGGTCCGAGCCGGTAGAACTCGGTAACGCGGCACAACCGACCGGGTGTTCCGCTTGCATCTTGCGCCCTTCACCAATGTGATCCAGTGCGCCTTCTATCCCAGGTCAGCCACTGAGTGTCGCTGCCTGGATGCTTTTTCCTCCCTAGCCTTCTGGCCCGCGAATTCAGCAGAGCAACTCGCGGCCAGACCCAGTACGAGTCTTAGGGCTCTGTACTGGGGTCGGGCTCCACAGGCATAGTTCCCTCTTCAGGCTAACTCCCCGTGATGTATTCTCCGTGGTACGGTCCCCCTCTCGGCGGACCCGCGTTCCCTCAGGCAGCCCCACTGCCTCAGCCCCGTGTCTGTAGAGTCCCCCCTTCATTAGGCTGGACCTACCACCGAGCCGTCTCCCACGTCTGGCTTCACAACCCTCGTGGTGTATTTGCCATACATTACCTCCCCCTGACTGGGCAGGGTATGACCTCTGCAGGGTCTTCCCCTCCTGAAAGAATAGGAAATCTGCAGGCCGGACAGCTACCTTGCCTCCGGTTCTGCCTCAGCGCCCGGCACACCGGCGCTGACGAGTTTTGAAGACGCCTCCTTAGGCCTCTTCCTCAGTCTCTAAGCCGCCCCCTGCCGGGTGCGTGGAGCAGGGTTAATGCTTCGAGTCTTCTCTCAGCACCGCCCAGGCTCTCCTGCTCCCCCCCGGGGAATGACCGCCTTCCCCGACATAGGTTTGGCCCCAGCCGCTCTATATCCTATGTGAGAGACATAGTGAGAGAGAAGGCCGCGGCTGTTGGGCTTGCTCCCATTCTAGCATGTAATACCTTTTTCCCCCAGGGGTGCGGGAAAACCTAAGGTGGATATGCTAAAACTCTTTGAGGGGGCGTTGGGGAGGGCGATGTGCATTCGGTTCAGGTGCCTCTAACATGCAATAGCCTGCTTTGCCCCTGCTCCGACAGTCACGTCACATGGTCAGTGCATGGCGTTTTTATATGGACCCCTTGTGTCTTCCTTCGACACTACGTACCTCGGGGAACGGAGGTTACAACAGTAACCGAGACGTTCCCCTTCTGTCACTTCCTTCGACACTACGTCGAGAGAGTGACAGAAGGGGAACGTCTCGGTTACTGTTGTAACCTCCGTTCCCCGAGGGAGGGAACGAGACGTAATGTCCCTCCTGCCACGGCACTAGACCTAGCACTGTAAATGGCCGTGCTTCATCCTTCGGCTCCTCAGTGCAAAATCCTGACTGGCATTCGCTGCCCCGGTTCCCCTTATACCCGTATGTCCGGGGCAGGGCATGCAAATTCTGTCTGCCAACTTGACATTGGCCTTTTCTCAGGTTCAGAGGTACGATTCGGCGTCCGAGAAGACCCCTTGTGTCACTTCCTTCGACACTACGTCTCGTTCCCTCCCTCGGGGAACGGAGGTTACAACAGTAACCGAGACGATTTTTTAATTGTTTTTAATTTGATTACATCATCCACAAGGCTTCATAGAATTGTAGTTCATTCATTCATTCATTCATTCATTCAAGTTAAGTTAAAATAAGCTAAGCTAAGCTAAGTTTGCTGACACCCCTTAGCCTCATCATGCCCTTTTGCGCCTCCCTATGAACAAATAGGCCATACTATATAAAAGGTTATAAAAGTTTAACTTTGTAATGAACTAAACCACTATAGCATATACTGTACACACTGAACAGAAAGCGGGGCAGAGGAATCAGGTCATCCAATCACATTGCAAGATTGAATGGAAGCTCGGTTGTGTAGAGGATCCAGTACATGAGGTAGGATGGTTCTTCTGGTAACTAGTAAGTGTAAAGATACATATTCAGAGTATTTTACTGCATTTACAGCATCTAGAGCGCAACAGTAATAAGCTAACTTGTGTGGCAACACCCTGAGTGTAGTCAAGAAGTAATTCGGCAAGTTCTGTGCCAAAAATTCCCTCAAAGTCTTCCACCATGTAAATGCGACTCCATTGTTCACACTGGTTTTACTTTGTTCTCTGTATCTTTTAGAAAGTCATCAAATGTTGGCTTTAACTTCTGTAGGTTGAAGCTACATTTCTTTTCCTCTGTTACATATCTGCCATGGTTCTTCATATTCCACTGACTGAACAGCTTACTACAATTAGCCACGCCCCAAGCTTACGTCATAGGTCAAGCTAGAAAGGGATGGGTGGGGCTGAGCAGGCTGCTCAATATATAAACATCAATGTTTTGATAGTGCTGGATGCTGAGTGTTTACACTTTTGGGCGAGGTAAACCCACAAATGGCTTGCTTATATCTGTCAATGAACAATAAACTGGAATAGGAGAACATATTTTGATATAAAAAAATCAAGTCTAATCAAGATTTTTTGCGTTTCAAATCAAAGTTTTTAATGTTGTGATTCAACTCAGAGATGATTGATTTAGTTAATGGCTTAGAACTCTTTAATGTAATGAAGGATTTTATGAAATCCCTATGGAAAAAATTAATGGGAAAATCATGTCCGGAACCCAAGATGACTGAAAAAGTGTGCAGGCACTGTTGCTCTCTATTGTTGTATTATTATTTTTAGATTTACCAGCCCTTAATTAAACTGTGATTGGTACTTTTCATGTCAATAAACCGCTCTCTTCCTGTCTAATTGGGCATTTCTTGTCAGAAAAGACTACAATGTGTACCAGACTTCATGCTGATAGTCAGAAGTCTGGCTGTGTGAGACTTCACGCAAGTATGTTACACAGATGCGAACGCTTGGCCACCGCACTGACAACTGGTGGTCTGGTTGATCATGCCTAACATGCGTTTTTGCATTACTGTGACAGTAACAACACTCTACTCAATGGGGCGATAGACTTACCTTCAAAAGTCTGCCATTCAACTAGATGTATTGTTATTAAGGTAAGTTGTTATAAATAAATAGACTTTAACTTACTTGCTCAGCAATATCCTCCTCAAGCTGTTGCGACGCCATGACAGTAGCTGGCTTGAAGGAGAAAACTCACAGTAGACAGTTCACACTGATGTCTGCTATAGCACCACTTGTGGCAACGTTGAGAATGCAACGCATTGTGAGGTGGTATTAACTGTGGCCTGACAACTACGCATGAAATCAAGCTTGTTTATCTTGAAGTTCTGTGTAGAATATGTTTCAGCATTAAGTCTGATTCTACCATTCTAGACATGTTTCTAGACTCCCTATGCTTTTGTCACTGGATTTCTTACCCTTCATCCCTCATGATCAACTGAAATGTCCCCTTTATATATTTGTCTCTGATGTCTTTGTTGAGTACAGAAATGCAGTGGTTTTTAAAAACAGCGTAAACTCACGTAAAACACACCAGTCCCATTATCCTGAGACAGCTGCGGACCGATCCTGTATCGTCCCCCTCGTATCTCTCTGGGAAATTGAAGTGATAAATTCTCTCCTGCTCAGACTCTCTCTTTCTCTCTCTTTTTTCACTGTCTCTGTGATCTCTCTTTTATTTGTAGAACAAATAAGATGCTTAAATGTGCCAAGAGGCAGAGAGCTGAGAGCTTGTTGAGTTGTTGGCAGTACAGAAGCCTAAATCTCCTACAGTCTGGCGCATGTGACAATGAGGCCATCCGGATGACTTTATCTACAGCCTCTGTGTAAAGACATGACATTGCAACACATGTAAATCACAAGAGATTAGGAAAGTGTTCAGGCCGGTCTTGGATCAGATGCACTTCAGTGAGACTGCTTTAACAGAACATGCACACAGATTGCAGTTTGTATCTACAAGCCTGTGTGTGTGTGTGTGTGTGTGTGTGTGTGTGTGTGTGTGTGTGTGTGTGTAGATGCTTTAGTACAATTCGTTATTGTTGGCGATTCTAAGACAAAACAAAAAGTAGAGTAAAAACAAATAAATTTATACATGACAAATAAATTAAAGACTCCTTTGAAATACAATATTAATAAAAAATTTTAAGTTACAGTTAAAGACAATGTAGCAATATTTTTATTTATTTCTTGCATTATGGTGATGCAAATACAGTAATGTCAAATTGTGACCTAAACATTGTGTGGAGTTTCTTTTATTGCCATATTCGCCTTTGGATTGCTCACTGGGTGCATCAATGCACAGTTTTCTGTAAAGCTGCTTTACACATATTTTTGTTTTGAAAAGCACTATACAAATTCACTTGACTTTCTTTTCACTTCTTTCTTTCAATTTCGGGCTGAAATGTGACCCAGACATGTTCTTGAGATTTACCCCTTTTGAGACAACAATATCCTATTTTGGAGGATAATCCTGGATTGTGGCACTTGTGGGACAGAAAATGTAAACCACCCCCTGAGTGAATGAATGTAGGTCTCAGTCATATAAGAACTCTCTGTCTGTCTGAAGGGTATAATATATTTCAGAGCAACACAATATAGGTCAGTATACTTGCAGCATGATGACCCTGAGATGTTGAGCTGGTGACAGTGCTGTCTGTTTGTGTTGTAACAATTCAAGCATTTCATAATTTAACACTTCTGAGGAATAAAATAACGACTGAAAGCACTTTTCTTTGGATCTGGCAAAATAGCTATGTTGTATCAAACCAGTTTTGAAGCTCTTTTGTAAGGTATTATTTAAAATGGACCCTTGAATTAAATTGGGCTCACATACACTGGATGAAAGATTCATTAACAAAGCTATTCAGGCTCGGGCTCAAAGTATGTTATACTCGTTATTAGTGATTATTTTTATCACCATAAAAAATAATATTGGCAGGTGTTCTCCTTTCTAATTGAAGTCATTTATTTTGAACTAATACATTTATGACACTTAACAGCAGTCTTGTCGTGCTCATGTATGACAGCCCTAGAATGCAGAAATAATGATCACAGATGGAGTGATGTTTGTAGCACATTGGTGAATAATACATTTTTGGGGGGCGGAAAGGTGCTTAATTGTTATAAAAACATTGTGACAATGCTACAAATTAATGTTAGATAGATTAGATAGATAGATAGATAGATAGATAGATAGATAGATAGATAGATAGATAGATAGATAGATTTGAAATAAACAACATTATATAAACAATATAATGTATAGGCATATCAATTGAACAATGTTAATAATAATAAAAAAAAAATAATAATAATAATAATTAACCTTTAGAAAGAGCAGTTTTGATTGTCATATTAGAGGAACAGTACACTGTAATAATCAACACTGCTATAATCACCTGCTTTATTAGACAAATTTGGAAAAGGACACAGTGTTATTTTTTAATGTGCTAGTCTCAGTGTGAAATTAATTTCTGGATTAGTTATTATTTGTTTGGTCTTCTGAGAGAAAAATGCAGCATCTTCAGTCATTTGTATCAAATCTATTTTATTTAGAAACAGACAAACAGCAATAGCATAATATATGTCCACTCTCTGAGCTTGTTTCATTTTATTTATATTAAATACACGCAATTTACAGTAAAACAGTTGTTGTAAGTGTTTGCCACTTGTTATGTAGCACCATATCTGTATGGAAATAAATAAATTAGCTTAACATTTTTACTGAGAGTGAGAGTGTTTTTGCGTCTGTGCCATGTCAGGTTAAAAAGAACTTAAACTGTTTAAAGCATGTCTCAAAACACTTCCGTTCTGCACTATTAATGGTGTTGGGTCTTGCTTTTTTAGTGCAAGAATGTGCTCGGTTTGAATAGCCCCTTACCTTGTATTGGGGAGGGGGTTTAAGTGTCGTAAAAATAATGTCACAATGCAAAAAAAATCTTAATTGGAATTTTAAATCAAGCTTTATGTTCAGTTCAATCATCACGCTTGAATTAGTTTTACTGGCTATAATTTATGCTGATTCTTTTTTATTTTTACCATAATACAGTAAAAATTACTGTTACACATGTGGTTAATTGTCATTTATATCATTTATTTTGATTTTGGGGGTTTTTGTCAGGTTAACCAGTTGAAGAGTTTATGCTCAGGGAAATGTCTAGGGTTTTAATGGTCTTGTCTTACATGCTCAGCAAGAGCAGGGTGGACAAACCAGCTGACAGCACACATTGACTTTGAAATAAGAAATACGTGAAGTAGTTACTGTAAGGAGTCTGCCATGTGATGAGAGTTTTATGTCATGCTGAGAATCACTGTCAGTTCTAATCCCACAAGCAAGAAAGAGGTGATTTTCATGAAATGTTGGTACTGATTAATTATAATATTGATCCTCTTGACATGTCAAGGCACTTTTAGCTTTGAGTTGTTCATGTTGAAGCAAGACCACCTGCACTCCTCATATAAACAGTGCTGTCTCTCCCAACATTGAGCTCTATAAACATGTTCACTTTGTATTCTTATAACTCGGAAGAAAATACGTATTTTGAAGCCTTGGGTTCCCTCAGTAATTTCCAATGGGTTTTTCGAATAGCATTTTTTTTTAAATTTATGAATAAAATATTGTCTGTACTTACAGGAATATATAAATATTAGGAAAATATTTCCACTTGTTCCTCCTTTTCTTTAAAAAAAAAGAGCAAAAATTGAGGTAACAGTGAGGCACGTACAATGGAAATGAATGGGGACTTTATATATATATATATATATATATATATATATATATATATATATATAAAACTTTTTCAAAATTATAGAAAAAGACAGAAAAGGTACATGATTTTAGTGTGATAAAATCTGTGTAAAGTCATTGCCAATTTGACAAATTCGTTACCATGGCGATGTTATGTCAACAAACCCTAAAAACGATTGTAAAAATTACAATTTAAACAACTTTTACAGCTCAAATAATACAAAGGTTTTAAGAGAAGAATGAAAATGAGCAAGAAAGTGCTTTTATAAATGTATAAACTTTTAATATACTGTATAATATCATGTATATACTGTATTAATATCATGTATAAACTCAAACATTTTAAAAGCACACAATGGATTCAAAATGCATGTTTGAAGTGTGATTGTGTGTAAATGTTGTTATAGAACAAAAAGTGTTAACCACAGACTGTTTTGTTCCTAAATTAGCCTTCCTGGTTGGCCTACACATTGTCGTCATGACTGAACAGCCTTATTCTGCAAATACAAAGACTCGCTTATCTAGACAAACAACCATCAGAAGGTCATCAGCCTTGAATGATCCCAGTTTTAATTCAAACATTTTCATTCCCAGCACCCCCTGCGCTGAAGCTGTCTGTGAACGAGACGTATGTGGTGGACCCAGGCCAAGATGTCACGCTCTCCTGCGACGTAATGGCAGGGTTCCCCACACCTACAGTGACCTGGTCACGGTATCCTGGGTCTCTCCCGCGGCGGTCCGTGATACGAGGGGGGTCCCTCACTCTCTGGTCCGTCATTCCTGATGATGCTGGTGTCTACAACTGCACCGCCGTCAATAATGTCGGAAACCCTGCAAGAAGAACCGTCAACCTCATTGTGAGAAGTAAGTGTGCTTGTTTGTACCTGTGTGTATATGTATGTGATCATTTCTTTCTTAAGGGCATAACAAACCCAAAATTTTATTTCTGTCATTATTTAGGCTTTTCACCCTCATGCCATTCTAAAGCCTCCCCAGCCCCTGTGTAACACCAAAAGGGACATTTTCAATGATCTTAAGACAGCTCTTTTCCATACATAGACAGTCCATAGTGGACTGTCAAGCTCCAAAAAAGATAAAAAAAACACCATAAAACATTGTAGAAGTGGTCCGTATGACTTGTGCGTAAGTATTTGAAGCAATACATTACTTTAAATAATGATAATAATAATGGTAATATTATTAGCGCCTTTCATACATCAAGTGCAGCTCAAAGTGCTTCACATATCAGAAATATATTTCTTTGAATAAAAGTCAAAGAAAGTGACTGCATTAAAATAAATGTTATTTTAATCAAATCAAGTATTAAAAAAATAGAAATAACAAAAACAAAATTAAAATACATATTAAATTAAATAATTTAATACAAAGTGAAATATTAATTTAAATTAAATAAACAATTAAACATACATACATATAAACCAAATGCAAATTTAAAAAATATGTCTTTAAATGCTTTTTAAAATTTATATTCATAATTTTTTGTTATTAATAATTTTTATCTCTGCCATAGTTTATGTTTAGCTCACATTCATGTACAGATTCTAAAATGGTGCATTGATTTAATTAGCATCATTATGACCAAAAAGCCATTTGTTCTGGCATGGCTCATAACCATACATTAAACAGTGTTTTTTTGTCCTTGATCTCTATGAAATGTCACTGTATGAAAAACTACTGTGTAAAATTCAGAGTTCTGCATTGTTCCACATTAAAAAACAAAAACATATGGTTTTGAAATTACCTGAGGGTGAGTAAATTTTTTTGTGAAATATTCCTTTAAAAGGACACACTTCCTACATAATGGAAGAATGGACAGGTATGACGTTATTAAAACAAAATCTGGCCAAAAGAGGGTCTTTTGTAGTTGTGTGGTCAATATCAGCTTGCCAGGGCAAAAACTTTTTACCGGCTGCTAACACCTTCTTACTGCTATTGGTCTACTTCATCAGTAGGTGTGACTTGGAGCTCCTCCTACTTTGAGGCCTACAGCTAATTAACATTCAGTAAGTTAAGATTGGTCAACATGAACACACCGGCGTGCAGCTTTATTAGCGAGCTGGTGCAAACTTACAAGCATCAGTACAATTGTTCACGTAGAAACATTTTCTAAGAACATGTTATGCAATTTTTTTAATTGGTCTACAAAATAAATCACATCTACTTAAATACTCTTAAGTGCACATTCACTCATGTGCCATCTGCATCTGCCATTCCCACGTCTGCCCAATGTAAGACATGCCTATCATCATTCTTTTGTCCATATATATTACCCATTAACACTCTGTATACACCCATCTTTGCAGTAGTATCAGTGTCATAATAAATTATAATAACAGAGTGTAATTGGTGCATATTTCTGCGTATACCGTGTTAGCATGTTAGCTCCATGAATGCAAAAGGTAAACATTACAAATTACACATATATATATATATATATATATATATATATATATATATATATATATATATATATATATAAAACATGTGTATTACTTTAAAACCATAATTGTGTAGTTAAAGCAGCTTCTTTTACTAATCTTGTGTGAATTCTACTCAAAAAATGAGGCATATAGTCATTGGTATCAAATTTGTATGGCATATTAGTTGATGTTTTAAATGTACTGTAAGTCTTAAGCATCCTAATATTTATATGCTGCTTTAAATGCCTCCCCCAGCAGTGTGTCTGAACGTTCGCAAAAGTATGTCACTGCTCAGCTCTTTCAAACTTCTTTTTGGCTCTGAGCAAAGAACGGAGAAGCACTTAGCCGTTAGTGTACCGGGGCCTTAAAGCTGACATTTCTGCTGACATTTCAATCGCATCTCAATCTATCAGTTTTATTCTAAGAATACAGATTCAAGTGACTGCTTGATTGACATGCATTTGAATGAGTTATGACTTCCTGTCTGTGTCACACTTGGCAAAAAAATTGCAGAGCCAGATTTCTTCATATGTATGCGTAGCAGTTCATGTTTATTTGGCGGAGCGCGAGTTAGCGGTTGAACTGTAATTAGCTCTCTTGGCAGTGTGCGATCATGCTAAACTCCTCAAGCCGCGAGAGTGATTCAGGAATAACTACCATAATGCCCGCCACTCATCAAGCCCCTCCAAGCTATTCTTAGCCTCTTTAATCATTTTTATTTACTCCAATTAATTTGAGAGGAATGGAGGTAATTAGCAGAAAAAGCTTATTATTTTGGTGTGTGCAGGGTGCATGCTGGATCCAACTCTGTTGACGGTAATGAACTTGCTTTGTGTCAAACACACACACACACACACACACACACACAGGTGTCACGGACACATGAGTGCAGCCAATCACGCAGGTAGAGCAGCCACCTGTCGAAATACAGCAATCTGAACATATGGCGCTAAACTTTATGTCCCCACCTGCATGGTCATTTTTCATACTGTCAGAACACAAACACATGGCTAAGCTGTTATAGTTATGAATTGTGCTTCAGTGCTAACAAATTACAATAGTAGGGCTTTGGGTGGGTTATGGATGCTCTAAACATTTTCAGCTGCACATTTGATATTGCTTTGAAGCCATTATTTGCATCTTAAAAGGAGTCACTCTATCCTTCATATAAATTGTGATATTTTGAATTGTGAATGTCTGTTTACGTTTTGATGCCAAAAGCAGAGATATAATAATATGATTTCAAGTTTTATGTGATTTTCTTCCATTGTCAGATTTTTTTATTTTGATAGTTATCAGCATATTAATGTGCAAAACAAGTTGCGCTCAATCGGCAGCATTTGTGACATAATATTGATTACCACAAAATATAATTCGACACGTCCCTCCTTTTCTTAAAAAGCAAAAAAAAGAGCAAAAATCGAGGTATAGTGAGGCTCTTACAATGGAGGTGAATGAGGCCAATTTTTTAACATTTAATAAGCTTAACATTTTATAACATTTAATAAAAGCACACATTAATTCTTCTGTTAAAATTAATTTATCATTTGAGCTGTAATGTTTTTTAAATGGTAATTTTTACAGGCATTTTAGGGTTTTAGGGTTTGTTGACTACATCGTCATGGCAACGCAGTTGAGAAATTGGCTATTACTTGTGAATACGCAGTTGTGAATTACTTTGCACGTAAAGACCTTTACTGCCGTTCTTACAGGCTTATCTAGTGTGTGCAATTGCACAGGCATGTTTATATTTCGATGTAAAAAAAAAAAAGAGAAAAATCTTTGTAAATTCAGAAAAATTTCACCTAAATGTGGTTCTTACATTGTATAATTTTTTTAATAAACTGATTTTTGATAGTTGTCAGAGTATTGGTGTACATGTAACACATGTTAACACACACATTGAGCATGTTTACGTGCACAATCATACAGCAATTATGCTTAACACTGTTAGTCAACAACACGTGTGGTCATGTAAAGAAAAAGCAAAACAAAAAAAAGCATGTCGTCAAAAAAGCGCAAATTCTGAGTTTCTCAGTGTGGTTAGAGTCACCGAGAACGATTAAAGCTGAGTGGTGGTGGCGTAGTGGGCTAAAGCACATAACTGTTAATCAGAAGGTTGCTGGTTCAATCCCCAAAGCCACCACCATTGTGTCCTTGAGTGAGGCGCTTAACTCCAGGTTGCTTCGATTGCACTGTAAGTTACTTTGGATAAAAGCGTCTGCCAAAAGCATAAATGTAAATGAACCCGAATGGTTCACTCTTTCATTTAAGGGTGCTGAGTCTTTCATCCATTTTTCGCAGTTTCAATCGCAATCCAATTATGGTATTGTGATACAGCATAATATATTGAAACGTACCTGTGTATAATGATACAGATCATATCTTGTAGTGTTTGGCAAAACCCAGTCCTAAATGAAAAATCTTTTTACCCTCTCCATCAGTCATGAAGAACTTAACATTCCAGATCACCCCTGACTCCAACAAAGACAGCGAGAGCATACAAATGGGTCGAGACCTCAAACTGTCTTGCCACGTTGACGCCCAGCCTCAGGATAAGGTGTACTACACCTGGTACAAGAATGGAGCTCTCATCTACCCCACCGACACCCTGATTGTGCTCCGCAGTGACCCGGACATGCCACCTGGTACCAGCAGCCTAGAAATTGTGGACATGAAGTTCAGAGATCAGGCCACATACAGCTGCGTTGCGAACTTTCCAGGGAGCAGCGTTCCTGAACTGCGCGTTGATGTCAACATCACGCAGAGCAGTGGTGAGAAAAAACAACTGTGATCATTAATGTTAATGATCTATCCGTCTATCTACCTGTCTGTCTGTCTGTGGTCTGCACACCCTATAAACTAACTGTTTGAACTTTCTATCAAACTAACAAACTAACTTTTTTCAATCTTTGACAAAAATTGTCAAGTAAACATCAAAGTGTGTTTTAACAGTCTTTGGATCCAACTTGTCTAAAAGAAAAGGAATATAATTCTACTTTTGGTCATGTGAAATATCAAGTGAACCTACTGCACATAGCTTTCAAACTTCAAATTCTCTCTTCGAACTGCTCAAGTATTCAAATTATATGGCCTAAAACCATCAGACTTCAAGGCAAGGTCATCTTTCAGACAAGGTATGGTCAAGTCAACATTTGAAGTTTGTCCTCTTTTTCCTTTTTATATAAGAGATTATATTTATTCTAGAGATTATATTTATTCTAGATGTGTATGAATTCTTCTGTTCAACACAAATTAAGATTTGTAGAAAAAGTTTAAAGCTCTGTAGGTGCTTATAATGTAAGTAATCGGGTGTCATCTGGCTGATGGCTATTTTACGGTCCAAAAAGAAAATTTAGACAGCACACACTTTGTATAAAACAGAGGAAAGAACATCATGTGGGAGTTCATTTCAAACAGCATCCTAGCGCTGGGTGGAGGCAACGATTTAAAGTTAAAAACATTTAAATTATTGATTTGCTTCTTACACCAACCTATGGATTTGCTTCAGAAGACATTATTTGATCGACTGGAGTCATCTTATGCTGCCTAAGTATGCCTTTTGGACCATCATATAGCCAGCAGCCCGATGGCACCTGTTTACTTGCATTATAAGGACCTCCAGAGCTTCAACATTTTTCTAAAATGTTTTATTTGTGTTTTACTGAAGAAAGACATAAACATGGTATCAGGGTAAGTGAATAATTCAATCATTTGAATTTTTGGGTGAACTATTCCTTTAACTAGAAAAGGAAAAATTGTCAAGAAAAACTTTGATGTTGGTTTGACAAAGCATTGCCTGAAATTGAAAAAAGTTGTGAAGTTTAAAGGTTATATCAGCCTTGTGCACTTTCAGTATTTTAAGATACTGTATATACTGTATACATACTATATACAGGTATATATACAGTACTGTGCAAAAGACTTAGGCACATAAGATGTTTCACAAAATGTTTGTCTTAAGATGGTTGTTAATATCTTCAGCTATAGTGTGTCAATAGGAAATGTACAGTTTAGACTCCCAAACATTACTTTTGCAAATAGAATAGATCAGAATAGAACAGTAAGCCCTGCAACACGGCCCCTTCAGTTTCCCACTGAACATCGAGTCAGTATGTGATTACATGAAGAGACTGAAGAAATTAAGACTAAACAGATAGAAGAACTGTGGCGAATTCTCCAAGAATCTTGGAACATCATATCTGCCAACAACCAAGAAAAACTGTGTCCTGGTGTATCTTGGGGAATTGGAACTGTTTTAAAGGCAAGGGTGGTCACACCAAATATTGATTTAGCTTTTTTATGTTTACTGGACTTTGTATGACTTAAGTGTTAAGTAAAAAAAATTGATGGCATTATTTATGAAAACATCCTCACTATGCAACATTGTTCACAAGTGCCTATAATGTTTGCACAGTACTGTATGTATATATATATATATATATATATGTATGCATATTTATTTGAATATTGTATGTGCATTACATTATATATCATGTAAAATATAAAATATACAAAGAAATGCAAATGTACAATAACAGTTTGAGTAAATAGCGATCTTGTTTTTGTCCATAGTGCAATTTTCAAAGCTCCATCTTTAGATGTTTTACTTATATTTTTTATTTGTATATTGATTGATTGTTTACATGATAGCTAATGTTGTATATAATTCATAATTTTTCTCCCAGACACAATATTCCTCGTTTCTGCTTTTTCAGTCGTTCCTCCTGTTCTGAGTTTGCCAGTCGGAGGGGGTGTGGTTAATGCCAGTGAAGGTGGTACAGCAGAGCTTGTGTGTTTGGTTGATGGTAAACCTCGCCCACCCGTTCTTTGGTCTCGTGCCAACAAGGATCTGCCCATGCCATCAGGGGACTGGGTGGTGGAGACTCGTGACGGACGTTTGCGCCTGACCAGTGTGACGCGGGATATGATGGGAGCGTATCGCTGTCAAACTGCACCTTACAACGGCTTAAACATCAAACGCAGACAGGCGCAGGTGCAGCTCAATGTGGAATGTAAGTGTTTTGGTGACCAAACTTGACCTAAACTTGTGTGTTGCCCATGTTTACAAAAATTCAAAACATCACAGACTGACGCAAAAACATGTTCGGCGATGAAGGAATATCGTTGGTTTGACACAAGTTTTTCTCGGTCGGCAGCATTTATGGCATTATGTTGATTAACGCGAAAAAAGCAAAAATTGTCCTTTAATGCTGCATAAAATTGTACAGTACTTTTAACAGCAGACACTTTCAGAGGGGCTCCCCATTGGGGGACCCTTTCTGTAAAATCATATTATGATTTTATTGGTCGATTGACATGGACATTGTCTTTGGACAAATCATGGAATGTCTCAGACGAGGCACTCCAGTGTCTGAGAAAGGACAGCAGATATAATGAACTCTGTCGTCAAATTGTCTAAATCGATGGAGTGATTAGATATGATTTGGTGCTGCACATTGTAATGCGATTTTAATCTTGACTGTAATGCAATCCAGTTACTGAGGATAGATTGAGTCTATGAGATAACAGCCAAATTACCACAAAGTGACACACATTTTCCATTAAGACCCAATGGGCCATTATCAATGATTTTGATCCTGCTATTTTTAGATCAGAGTTTTCAGGGCCAGCAAGAGTGTTAATGCATTCTGAGTTTTCAAAATGCATTATGATGCCTGCTTGGAGTGCATTTTGTAAGTGCCAAACTAAAAGGCCTTGAATTCATTAGTGCAGTAGCAGTGCAAGCCACACAAAAAACAGATAGGATAACCCCGAACCACTCAATACGCATCAGCCCTTTTCACACAAGCCATTAGCAGAGCAAAGCACTCCATGGTTTCATAATGGAACCTATGTGTTTATTGTGTCTCTTCAAAATACCACATGTGATTACTGGATGATGCTGAATTTCAGGTCTGTTAACTGCAGTGGAGAAGTATCTGGGATGGGTTTTGTGTTTGTTTGGAACATTGGTCAAAGCTTAGACCTGGTAATCGAATGGTTGGTGATTTGAGCCCCACAATGAGCGAGTTAGGCACCATCATCATTGTGTGTCATTTAAAATTGATGGGTCCCATCTTTTTATGGTATCCTAGCTTAATATCCAGAGACAACTACTAATGAGCCAATCGAAGGTTGACTACCCCTAAAAGTGTAAACACGGTGAAGATATCAAAACTTTGCTCTGTATGTATGAGCATCCAGACCCACTTGATACAGCAATATTGGCTCAACCAATGGCATGAATTTGACCAATGGCAGATGAGGAGTGCTTGGGAAACCTGTTTGAAAATCAGACTGATCGCACTGTGAATTCGCCGAAGTCTACATTTTTGCAACTGAAATCAGCCTGTGTTTACCGACGTTTGAGTTTGGCATGTGTGAGTTCCAGTTTCCTGGTGTAATGTCCACAGGGTGGCCTCAAAAGCGAGTTGAATTTTTAGTTGTAAATGATTTAATGCAGTCATCATGAATGCATATTTTTATAACTTTACCCCCTAACCCAAACTCCAATTCTAAACATAACTGTCAGTGGGGTACATTTTTTATTTTTAAGCAAAATTACAACCTCTGAATCGAGCTCTGACTTTTGTCACTCTGGAGAACACTTCTGCTAATTGACTACTTGCTTTGCTAGTAAACCCATTCAATTATCTCTTTTATTTATTGATCATATGCTGTGAGGTTGTCATATTGTGTTTGACAGAGGTTGTTCCAGGATGTCTCTTTCCATCTGGTAGACATCGCTTAGGTAAACGAGTTTGTCTCAGGTGAGCAGAGCATGTCATTGCTCCTTGATTCTTACGCCCTGCAATCAATTATGATAAACGACGACAACAGCTACGTGATACTGTTCTTACAGAGTGCAGTCAATGTATCTAAACAGCCCTTAGAATCAGAAACATAGTATATACTGCAAATAATTATTTTCTTCATCAGCATTTCTATCCTGTTTTCCAGTAAAAATATTTAAGGATGCTTTAAACAAGATACATTAGCTTTATAAACAAATTTTTCTTTTTCAAAATTGTCTTTTTCCCCAGCAATATATCTTGAATTAAGCTTATTTTTCTTACTCCACTGGCAATTTTTTTATTATTTTTTTTGCAGTGCAAATTTACAATGTGTATATATATCTCTTCCTTTAAGGATGTTAAGATATTTTTTACCTGTGAATAATAAATAAATACTTTGTATTGGAAATATATAGGTCTACAGTGATACAATATTTTCCAACTTATTTAACACATAAGCACACATAGGATGGAACTGAAGAGTTCTCTGACAGGATTGATGGCCTGAGAAATTCCCTGAATGCTGTGTTGCAGCTAAATGAGTGATAACTTAATTAAGATCTCATATGAACAGGCAAGCCATCACCCTCTCTTCCACATATCTAGTCTGTCCTCACAGCCTCAATCCCTTTGTTCATGTCCTCCGTCAATACTGATGCTGTAACAGCCCTGACTGATGCAGAGTATTGCAGGGTTGAGGGAGTTTAGAGCCCACCACTGTGATTCGTCCCACCACAGATCTGATTTATGAGCCAGGTGGCTCAGCCTGTCTCCCTGGAGCTGTAGACAGAGGGGACACTGTCTCACTGTGCCAGGAGAGACAGACTGCATCTGCTTGAAACTGAACCAACTGAACCACATTCTGGGCAGAGCAAGGCTAGATGGGTTATTCTCACGAAACCTGTCAAGAACATGGGTTATATTTCGACCCAAAATCAAAAGGAAGAAATTTTAAATTCTATTTTAGTAAAGAAAATGAAGCCTATTTTTAGTATCATATAGATTTTGATTTATTAATATTAAGATAATTAAGTACATATTCTTCCAAACACTCATTTCTGTAATGCAAAAAAACAAAAAAACAAAAAACAAAAGCAATACTATTAATTAAAAGTAAAATAAAATACTAATACATCATTGAAGTTTTTGTTATACTGCCTATAATTTCTGCTAATATTTTTAAAGCTCGTATGCGTAATTTTTACGCTTCTAGCTTCACCAAATGGAATTGCAAAATGAATAGGCACTTTTACACATATACCATTTTCCAGAAAATTAACACAAATGTTTTTTTCATTTAGAGATCATGTGTGAAAAGGACCCATTGGGAAGTACCGGTAAATCAGCTCTGGCAATTTCCTGGAATGAGAAGTTGTAACATTACCGGAAAGTTCAGGTTTGATGTCCAAACAAAGCCGTAAGATTAACAGTTTGAGCATGTTGAAGGTCAGGACACATTGCCGTAAGAAGTCTTCTTTGGGCCATTCACAAATTTATAACGGAGATGATGCTATTACTCTGCGCCGTGTGACTCAGTAGTAAATAAATGTTGTCAAATTGGACAGATAATGTCTAATTTAAATGGCTGTTCAACAGGTTTCATTTGTAAAATTGGCTAATCACTATTTTCAAACAGGTTTCCTGAACAGTTCCCTGTCTACCATTGGTCAGGACAAACAGATAGTCCCGCCCCAATCTCACACCATTGCTTTAGTCTATGTTGCTGTGTTGGGTTGGGGTGCGTTTCCCAAAAGCATTGTTAACCAACTATGGTCACAAGTTCTATCCGTACCAACGCAGTACAATGATTGATGTTTCCCGAAATCATAGTTGAAATGAGCATTCACAAAGAGCAATGAAAATTTGTGTAGTTGGAGCTACAGCTCTCCACTTGCGGTTAGAAGCTTAGTTTCTGTTTAGTTTGTGGTGTAAACAATATTTGACTTCACTGAGGGTTCTATATATTTTATTTCATATACAGTATATCTTTCACTGTAAACTATATTGTTCCTTTATTCAATACTTTTGACCTTACTAGAAATCATTGTATGCCTGATTTTTCGCAGAAATCAGCATTCTGAAACGTTGTAAAATTGTTTACAGATATTCCCTTCTCAGTTTAAGGTAATAAGAGAAAGCAGTTTAACAAACCTAGGCTTCTGCCAAATAATAAAGCTCATGTGTCCATGTAAATGCATAAGTTGCGTTCTTATAGGTTTTTGAAGCATGCACATGAACGTATATGCTCAAGTGTGCTGGGGGAACCCCGGAGTATGCCATAAGAGGGAAACCCCACTATTGCAATGTTTGATAGCACCACAGATCCACATTGTTTACACTTTTTGCAGAACCAACCTGTGAACAGCTTACTTATAATTGTCTCTTTATATTAATCTGGGATAGGAGAAAGAATGTATACATTAGAAATACACCTTACACCTTTAAAATGTATTGGACCATACCAGCAAACTCTTTTGCAAAATCTGCTTTTTGCACTCATTTTTGCACTCACATTCATCAGTGTTGTTCAGTCCAGTGGTTGAAGGCCGTGCATTCTTGGATACAAAGATATGTTTTCTCTCATGAGACAGGGGACTATGGTTTGTTTATGGGAACTTTTGTGTTGTGATATTAAAAGTGTCTGCTGAAACCTTCATTAAGGGAATAGATGGCAGGAAATAACCTCTTCCTGTTGCCTTAATTTCGCTAAACATTTGTCACTAACTGTGTTGAAATGGAAAGCGGATGATCACCATGTCACACAAGATAAATTTTTATTCACGGCACCTTTTGTTATGCATTCCACAACCTCACTCTTCTATCTGTCTTGTCTATCTCTGCCTCTCACTCACTATTATCAGCATGTGTTTATTTGGAAAGTTGATGCATAGCATGTCCATGGATTTTTTAAAATTTTATTCAACATAAGGATTTTTGATTTAAAGAGATACAAATCTATATGGCAAGGTGTGTATTTTCAGTGTTGTGCCTGTACCTTCTAGTTAATTTTAAATGATCTTGTGACGTGACAAATTAATTAGTACACATTTTCCATGTCAAATAACGGTAGATTTGAAAAAGAAGGTCTCCATTATGCTATGCAACCCAAACTTTACGTGATCCAATCAATTCCTGATTAAAAACTATGAACAAGTACCTCTTATTATTTAGGCAAAATGGGTTGTGAATGCCTTTTGCCATTCACTTTTGTGTGACTTCAAAGACATAAGTAATTTATCTTAAAGTTCATAAAAAATATATTTTCTTTCTATTTTTAAAACACTGGACCTTAACACTTACTTAATTTACAAATTTAAAACCAGACTGCTCTGCACATAAATAACTAATATTGGCATTATATTCATGTTGTTTAGCCAGAGGGGAACTGGCCCGCAAAGTGAGCCTGGTTTCTCCCAAGGTTATTTTTCTCCATTAACCAACCTTCTTATGGAGTTTTGTGTTCCTTGCCACAGTCACATTCAGCTTGCTCACAGGGGTTCCAAATACAATTATTATTTAATTAAACTTAACAATGATCACGGTAAGACAAAATAGATATTGTTTAATTTATTATTTTGTTTTTGTTAATGCATGATTTCCTGTAAAGCTGCTTTGAAACAATGTGTGTTGTGAAAAGCGCTATACAAATAAAAATGACTTTACTTGACTTTTCATGTTAACTTCAAGCCCACATACAGTAGTTTAATTTGATGCACAGGTTTGCTGTAATGAGTCTATGATAATCGTTTTTGGAAAGTTTGCATGTAAATCAGTCTGAATATTTCTCAGGCTAATAAGGTTTTTAATAATTTGTCATTTAAATAACTGAATTTATGTTCATAGGGTTAATAACACTAATGCTTTGTCATGGTTTCAGCACTTTATTAGTTACAGTAATGCACCTGAGGTCTTGAGATGCTAATTTGCTGTCACGTGAGTTTATACATGCAGGGTGTTTAACCAGACCCCAGTAGGCTGTAATTAGTCACCAGCCCTATATAGATTGATTCCGTTCAATTAGATGAGACAGTGTGGACCCCTTCTTATTGATTTACGCAGGAGCTAATCTGTCATGTGAATGTTGTGGGCATATGCAATGGATTCATGCAATGTGTGCTAAGTTGTTTAGTGTGGTTTATGTGAGGCTTCGTTTCCAGTAAAATTTCAAGAGTGGGCAGTTCAATTACTTTTCTTTCCCTTAAATAACAAAATCTTATTTGAATACTTACCTTTGAAGAAATAGGAGGATTTTGCCAACACTGTCTATGCAAAAGTGTTCAAATTGTAATAGATCACTTGTAAGGGAGGTTGATCTCAGATTTTTTAACTCTGTAACTTAATTCTTGTTATAATTTAAGGATATGTTTCCATAAAATGGTATACCAGACTTACAGGAAATGCTCTGGTCAAGCTCATACACTTTAACTTGATTATCAACAAAGTGACAAGATATTTAACTGGATGCATAACATGACAGAAACTAACAATTCATTAAAGATATAATGCAATATCCCTTTAAGGCAAGTCAGAATATTTTCTATGGATGCAAGTGCAGATCTTATCTTTTTGAATGGGAAAAGACTGAAAACTCCAAAACATTTGGTCAAGTTGATCTGGATAAAGTTATCAAATAACATGTTTCAAATCAGTAATAAAATGTAACAATAATCATATCATAAATTGTGCTTCTTTAGCTCATAAAATGACAAAACTTTAGGAGTACTTTTTAATTATTGCCAAATGATTGGTGAGAACACCTCAATATTCTCTCAAACCAAAGTATTAAATTGGATCCCTTTGTTCACGGTACTGTGATTCGTTGACGAAATAAAATTCATATGATTTCAAACTTTATGCAGTATAATGGGGACATAAAATGGTCTACATAGTTGGAATGACCCTGTACACGAAACAAAATTGTGCCAATAATATCAAAATAGAAACAGAAGTGTAAAACAGATAAATACTAGGGTAAAATGTATTCTCTCTCCATCACAGACCCTCCTGTTGTAGATCCAGTCTTGATGGACGTTCGTTCTCCAACCTTCCAGATGGTCAATCTGCGCTGTGCGGTTCTAAAGTCCAATCCAAACCGGATAGCCAGTGCCCGCTGGTACTGCAATGGCATGCCCATCCGAACCCCACCGGTGGACCCACAAAGTGTTCCTCAGCTCCGGTTTAAACTGGACCCAAATAATAATGGCACTTACGAGTGTAGAGTGAGCAATGGATTTGGGACCTCAACCTGCACTTTCAATGTTTCTGGTGAGTGTAAGGGTACTGAAGAAACAGGATAAACCAGCCTTTACAATAGTCTAACTGGTCCCCCAGCCAGGCCAATTTTGTATTTATTTTTTAAGTTTAGCTGGTCGGCCAGCTGGTCTCCCAGCTTGATCAGCTGACAAGTGCCCAGAATCCTTCAAAAACCAGCAAATCAGACCAGCATGACCAGGCATGGAGACCATAAAAGACCAGCAAACTGAAGATCTGTATTTGAGTTTAGGAACAGTTTCTACAGCATATGCTCGACCTTAAAGAGGAATATTAAACTAAAAAATAGATTTGTGAGAACTGATAAACATCCCAGCCTCTGGTCTACTAGTTTAGTTACTTTACTCCTGTTGTGGATGGACAAGAAGCATGGTTTAGCTTTCCCTAAGCTAATCCTTGCTGGGAAAATCAGATCACACCATCTTAAGGTGATGAAGCTAGTCAGTCAGTTGATTCAAGTTCTATCTTGGAATAGGGCCAACCAGCTCAACCAGGTTGCCATTACCAGGTCTACCAAAATGGACTAACAGGACAACTTTGACCCCACCTGCTGGTAGCCCAGCTTATAAATCACCTAAACCAACTAAGACAAGTTAAAAACCATAAATTGCCAGATTGGATCGACTAGAAACCATTTTAAACCATGCTGTATAAAGGTAAAACCAGTATATAAACTGGTTTGCTGGTCTTAGCTGGTTTCCTAGCCTGGTCAGGCTGATCTTTTTGCTAGTTTTAGAGTGATTTGGACTACTGCCAAGCTGGTCGATCAGCCAGCTGAGTACCAGCTTAGTTGATAACCAGGCTAGGAGACCAGCTAAACCAGCTTAAAACAGATAAGACTTCTAAATCTTAATTTTTATTTATTTAATTATTTTTGTATTAACAGGGAACCAGTTACCCTCAAACAAGGATTGCATGATTGGTTCTGGTTACGTTCACAGAAATATAATATAATTACAAGAAATATTAACACATTTTATGTGTAAAATGTCTGTTACACTTCTTACAGTTGAGTTGCCTGCTTTGCTAGCTGCTAAAGTTGATGACTTAGAAATCTGCTAAGACAGCCATGAAATAATGTGGCACTACACTACGTTTCCAAGAGGCCCAGGTGTTTTTTCTGTCTCTGTGGGGATAAAATGTCTGCTGTCTTGCAGTCTTGTAAGGTTTTTTATTCTCAGTAAGGTATCTTTAGATTTGCCACAGCATGACAGCTAAGCAGCGCTAATGCTTTCAGCTAGCTCTATCTTCACACTTTAATACAGTGCATCCGGAAAGTATTCACAGCACTTCACTTTTTCCACATTTTGTTATGTTACACCCTTATTCCAAAATTGATTAAATTCATTATTTTCCTCAACATTCCACACACAATTCCCCATAATGACAATGTGAAAGAAGTTTGTTTGAAATCTTTGCAAATTTATTAAAAATAAAAAACAAAAAAATTACATGTACATAAGTATTCACACCCTTTGCTCAATACTTTGTTGAAGAACTTTTGGCACCAATTACAGCCTCAAGTCTTTTTGTGTATGATGCTACAAGCTTGGCACACCTATTTTTGGGAAGTTTCTCAGGTTTTTCTTTGCAGGACCTCTCAAGTTCCATCAGGTTGGATGAGGAGCGTCGGTGCACAGCCATTTTCAGATCTCATCAGAGATGTTCAATCGGGTTCAAGTCTGGGCTCTGGCTGACCACTCAAGGACATTCACAGAGTTGACCCGTAGCCACTCCTTTGTTATCTTGGCTGTGTGCTTAGGGTCGTTGTCCTGTTAGAAGATGAACCTTCGCCCCAGTCTGAGGTCCAGAGCGCTCTGGAGCAGGTTTTCATCAAGGATGTCTCTGTACATTGCTGCATTCATCTTTCCCTCGATCCTGACTAGTCTCCCAGTTCCTGCCGCTGAAAAACATCCCCACAGCATGATGCTGCCACCACCATGCTTCACTGTAGGGATGGGATTGGCCAGGTGATGAGCAGTGCCTGGTTTCCTCCAGACCAATCTTTGTTTCAACAGACCAGAGAATTTTGTTTCTCATAGTCTGAGAGTCCTTCAGGTGCCTTTTGGCAAACACCAGGTGGGCTGTCATGTGTCTTTTACTGAGGAGTGGCTTCCGTCTGGCCACTCTACCATACAGGCCTGATTGGTGGAGTGCTGCAGAGATGGTTGTTATTCTGGAAGGTTCTCCACTCTCCACAGATAAATGCTGGAGCTCTGTCAGAGTGACCATCGGGTTCTTGGTCACCTTCCTAACTAAAGCCCTTCTCCCCCGATCACTCAGTTTGGCCGGGCGGCCAGCTCAAGGATGATTCCTGGTGGTTCCAAACGTCTTCCATTTACGGATGATGGAGGCCACTGTGCTCATTGGGACCTTCAATGCTGCAGAAATGTTTCTGTACCCTTCCCCAGATCTGTGCCTCGATACAATCCTGTCTCGGAGGTCTACAGACAATTCCTTGGACTTCATGGCTTGGTTTGTGATCTGACATGCACTGTAAACTGTGGGACCTTAGACAGGTGTGTGCCTTCCCAAATCATGTCCAATCAACTGAATTTACCACAGGTGTAATCCAATCAAGTTGTAGAAACATCACAAGGATGATCAGCAAAGGCTGTGAATAATTTGTACGGTACATGTGATTTTTTTTTTTTCGTTTTTTATTTTTAATAAATTTGTAAAGATTTCAAACAAACTTCTTTCACGTTGTCATTGTGGGGTATTGTTTGTAGAATTTTGAGGAAAATAATGAATTGAATAAATTTTGGAATAAGGCTGTAACATAACTAAATGTGGAAAAAGTGAAGCGCTGTGAATACTTTCCGGATGCACTGTATGACTGTGTGATCGCTCTGATAACTTGAAACTCCTTTTAAAAATACAGAACATTGTGATTTACTTGTCTGGCAAAATCGTAGAAATAATTGTGTTGCAATGTGTATAGTAGACATTTTAATGCTCAAAAACAATGCTAAATGCAAATAATAAAATGCAGCTAACCATGTAATCGTGTTTAGTTTGGATAGAAAAATGTAATAGTGATTGCACTTAAAATCTGTGGTGTGAAGCAGGACCAGTTAACTAAACTAGATTTATCAGTTCAGGATAAGATACTAGTAAATTATAATGTATGAGTATCATTGTAATTACTTGCACTCTGTTTTGGTTTGTTTGTTTAGCCCAGCCGTTTAATGCAGAGTTTTACTATGACACGCCAAATCCCATTCGCACCTTGAAGAACAATTATTCGTACATCTTACAATGGACACAGAGAGAGCCCAATGCTGTAGACAAAATCATCGGCTACTGGATTAACGTCAAACAGGTACAGCAAACACTACCAACCACATGAAGCTGGAAATGACTTCTTTCATTATTTTTCTTTCTTTCTTTCATTCTTTCTTGCTTTAGTAGAATAAATGTGTTTGTAACAGGAGTCAGGGGAATGGTGTGCTCTGTGTAGGGAACAGACAACGGATCGATGACTGCTTGTACTCCATTAAATAGACTCTCAGAACCCCACATGCCCCAACACAAGAACATTCACACATACAAACATCCTTGCTAAAAAAAGGTGGTAAAACTAGTCCACAGTGGGGCAGCATGGTAAAGGGCTGTTCACACAGAACACATTTTTGTGTCTGTGTGTGCTGTCTTTTCAGAGTAAACATGTGCTAGACGTACTTATTTGACCGTTGAGCTGCGTCTTGCTGTTTTTCAGCATCTCTCTCATGAGCGGCACAATTTTTTTATACACCTTGTCAAATTAAAAAGAACTTCAGAAGTTAAAAACACATCTCAAGACACCTGCATTCCCCTCAATTTGCAACACTTCGTGTGGCTTCTTTACGTGCTAGGACATGTTCGATGTGAACTGCCCCTTCTTTGTTTCAGCATGCGATAGACAGAGATGTCTTTGACCATTGCAATGTGTCTTGCTATTTTTCAGCATCTCTTGCAGGAGTGCCATATTTTTTCGATGCCATGTCAAGTTTAAAAGAACTGTTAAAAACATGTCTTGAGACACCTGCATTTTGCACTATTCACTGCACTTTTTCTAGCTTATTTTTGCCCTAGGACTAGTTCGGTGTGAACAGACCCTTTTTCTATGTAAACACGCGCTAGATGGACAACTTTAACTGTTGCACTGTGTCTCTCTGTTTTTCATCATCTTGCACAGGAGCACCACATTTTTAGATGTTATGCAAAGTTTCAAGAACTTCAAAGTATATTATAAATAGAATTATAATGTCTATATTAATGTCTTTTATAAATATATTCCACTCAAATCCATAAGTATTGATAATAATAAAAAATGAGTATTTAATTTAAATCTAATTAAAAATAAAGGGACTTTTCTCATTTAAAATAGACAGTTTTCCCCAATAGGTGTGCATGCTAGGTATTTTTATGTTAATTAGAGTATCACATTGTTAATGCTGTTGAAATCAACTGTCTGTCAAGTCTATTGTGCGTTTCACATGATGAGATTGATATGAATGACACAAAAGTTAGTTGCTACTTATGTAGAGTTTTCCATATCAGTCACTTATACTGATCCAAACGGTGGTCCATTGAACACCCTGTTGTGTTACTCAAGCTTTACGCAAGGCCATTCTTTGCGTTCTTTTCGAAGAACTTTCAGAGCCTAATGAAATTGCTTTAAATACGTGTTTAATGCTACAAAATTTGCCACTTCCCTTGCCGTCTATAAAAGCAGAACACATCCCAATCGAGTGAAGGAATATGTGGAAACTGTGGTTCCTAATTATGGTGATCCAATATTTGCCTCGCATTTCAGGATGACAAGGCAAACATTTCTTCTAACGTCTTCAATTGTTGCACACTTCAGGCTGTAGGGGACACATTTGTAAAGGACTTAGTTGGATCCATTGTGCACACTGCCTTTTTTATACAGTGGGGTTTATATACACATCGCTGCTGAATGGGTAACACCACACTGACACACCCACCTAACGAGAGAAAACGTACCTCAAAGCCCGCTGCACACCGTTTCGAGGAAACATGTCGATCAACCCGGAAACCGTAGCAAAACGGTTCACACTGTTTTGAGATTGAACGTGCCCATTATTTCAGACTGGGGAAACCTTGCATTAAAGATTCACAGGGATGCACTGCAACCCCCATGTGTGACAGATTAAGAAATTAAAAAAATCTGATCACCCTACTCAAAAACAAACAACCACTAAACATCTCAAGACGACCCTGTGGCGACAGTCGGGTGCATACCGCTGGCACTGCGATGCTCCCTTGCTGCGGAAACCGTGCATGCTTTGTGACTCTTCATCAGATTTTTGATTCCAACATCCTAATCATCTATTCATAGAAACTTGGCCCTGAGGGGGGTGGCAGGAATGGAAGAGCGGGGATGAATTATGGAAGGAGGCAGAAATCAAATCAGATGGGGAGGGGGAGATTAGCCACTTGTCTTTGTGTGCATGAATAGCTAATCTAGCCTTCTTTAAAACCTTACCTTAAGTAAGAGTCTGAAGGGACCGATGACTGCAGCATGCAGACAGACACATTAACTTTTATGACTGTGTGTGTGTGTGTGTGTGTGTGTGTGTGTGGTGTAGAGAGGGATTATGGATGGGTTTTCTGTAAACTCAGTTGAGTATACAGTATGAGCATAATTGATCAGAATAGAATATCAATGAATGTTGGTGTGTGTATAGGTGTTTTTATTCATAGTTTTTTTCTATATTTGTACAGTACAGGTATTGTATGTGTACTGTATAGGTACATAGTTGCCCATATGGTCAAGACTGAGTGTGTTTACATGTAAGTCTGTGTTTGAATTTGTGTTGCTTTGCTGTGGTAATGTTGATTAATGTTTTATAGATGTTGCTCTGAGAAATGTCGACAAGCTGAAAAAAGCAATGCCAATGCTTCTCAGAAACGGAGTGTTCAGTACAGAGAGATTTACACTTTACTACTATACAGACCATAGCAAGATATACACTAGAGTATAGAATAGAAATGAGTAGTCTAACAAGTAGACATATACACATAAGCCATGTACACTGTGTGAAGTTTTGGGAGTCACACACGTATTCAGGGCGGCTGTGGCTCAGGTGGTAGAGCGGGTCGGCTACCAATCGCAGGGTTGGTGGTTCGAATCCTGGCCCACACGACTCCATATGCCGAAGTGTCCTTGGGCAAGACACTGAACCCCAAGTTCTTGGGCAAGAAACATGAGTGTGTGTGTGAATGGGTGATTGGGACACAGTGTAAAGCGCTTTGTAACCTCTAAGGTTAAAAAAAATGCACTATATAAGTGCAGACCATTTACCATTCAATGGGATAGTTCACCCAAAATGTTTTATTCTGTCATCATTTACTTCTGTGATGTCATGTTGCACGTTTGGTCATGAGACATGATGAGAACTAACGAGTTTCGATGTTTTTGACGTACTGTAGCTGCCCTATTTGATGTAAGTGCTTTATTAATGATTTGATTTGATTTGACAGTTAAGCACAACTTAAAGGAATAGTTAACCCAAAAATGAAAATTTGCTGATAATTTACTCACTCTCAGGCCATAGATGTTGGGGTTGGAAGAGTTTCTTTCTTCATCAAAACATAATTTAAGATTTTTGGATATAATTTCAGGCCTCCTCCTTTAAACAATGCAAGTGAATGTACTCCATTTTTTGGATGGTCCAGAATGCATATTTAGGGTGCATCAAAATAATCCACACGATTCCATTGACAAATAAATTTCTTCTGAACAAAACGATTGATTATTTTTAGAAACAAAAAAATCTGTATTTTTTTTAACTACAGTTGTTCGCTTATGTACATCTCTGTGATGCGCGCTCATGAGAGTGTGACGTAAGCTCGTTGGTAAGGTCACGCATGGAGGAGGAGGCAGGAAGCGCGTCATTGTTTACAAGAGAAACGTGCACACTAAGTGCCGTTCACAAACCAAAACAGTCCAAAACAATTTCAAACACAATGTTGGAGGATTTTGATTTAAGAAGAGAAGAGTAGATGGAGTTTTGCCCAACCCTTTCTATTTGAGCCCGAATTTACCAATGAAGAACTGAGGGGGATGGAGGAGGCTGCAGCTGCGTGCAATCACAAGTCTCGGGGAGGCAGAGATCTATGGAGACATGGTGGTGCACGTGTAGTAATTGCCACCCAATGCCAACAGAGGCAGAAAGACTGTGCTTAATAAACTGGAAGCGCTGTCTGAGGTCAGGACCCAATGGCACCCTGTCAGTAGAGTATGTGTCAGTATAGAAATATATAGGCCCTATGACAAAGTTTTCATGCTGTTTTCATAAAAAAAGCACTGGCATAGCCGATGAACATCTTGGATGGCCTGAGGGTGACTTCATTATCAGCAAAATTTCATTTTTGGTTTAACTATTCCTTTATATAATCAATATCATTCTGTTTTAAAACACACAACGTGATTGTATCATTTGAGAAGACTTGGAAGACAGTGCATGAGTTTTATCGATGACTTTTACTGTGGTTTTCAGTTTTGAGTGAACTATCCATTTAAATGCTCTCTCTCTCTCTCTCTCTCTCTCTCTCTCTCTCTCTCTCTCTCTCTCTCTCTCTCTCTCTCTCTTTAAAGGAATAGTTCACTCAAAAGTGAAAATTCTCTTATAATTTACTCACCCTCATGCTATTCCAGATGTGTGTGATATTCTTTTGCAGAACACAAACAAAGATTTTTAGAAGAATGTGTCTGTTGGCCTATACAATGCAAGTTAATGGTGACCAAAGCTTTGAAGCTCCAGAAAACACATAAAGGCAGCCTGTAAAGGCAGCAGTAATCCATATGACTCCAGTGGTTTAATCCATGTCTTCTGAAGCGATCCAATCAGTTTTGGGTGAGAACAGACCAAAATGTAACTCCTCTTTAACTGTACAGCTTATCATTGCAGTCTCTTGGCACAATCATGATTTCAAGTTTGATTACACATCTTACAGCTTGACGTATGCACGTAGAGCTAGATAGTGCTAGGATGTGTAATCGAGCTATGTGCTTTTTGGAGCTTCAAAGTTTTTAACTATTCCTTTATGCACTTGGTAAACGAAAATGTGGTATATGGTTAGATAGCTTTTCTGTCCTTTGGACTTTCCTGAGGAAGAGTGTTCTCGGCTCTCTAAAATGAGTGTTGTGTTTTCAGGGACGGCAGGAAACATACGGCTCATTTCTGAGGCTGCACACTTGTTTACTGGTGCGGAAACCTCAGGTCCCTCTAGAATAAACTACGCTGACAGTGTAGATGAGAAAACATTCTTTACAGATCATGATTTTGGGCTCATTTTTCACACTTGTTTTTGTTCATTCAAACTCAAGCAAACAAGCTAAACTCTATTTTCAGACACATTGTTCTGAATTTGCTGACAAATAAGAAACCTGGAATAATCTTTTAAATATATGTTGTGCCATATGTTACATGGGCACTGGAGACATGTGCAGCTGTGAAGATCAGAACTCTCTCCACCAATGACAGACTGTAGATCAGTGGGGTGAAGTATGAGTGAGAGAGCGAGAGCGCTGGAATGCATTTACACATCTTTATTGAGTCATACCTGCAGGGGGAATCCTGTGGTGAGAGACACAGTTCACAGACCTCTGCTCTCACACCTCACACACCTGTGATATGAGGAGAGAGTGATATTTACAGATGTGTGCGTTTCTCTGTGTGTATGTGTAGTATTTAAAGTCTCATCCGAAGTGTAATAACACCTTACAGCTCTTCTATTCTCTTAGTTCTACATTCATTAATTATTCATGTCTCATATATATCTCATGTCATGTATATAACATATTCCTGTAGAACAAAGTCAGAGTCAAGACCAGAGGCTACAAGATCAAGAACAATATCAGACCCCAAGGACCTCAACCCAGACCACCTGAGACTTTAATCGAAACCAATATTAGACCCCCTACTACCCAGACCCAACCATGTACCAGACCTGTAAAGACTCAATCCCAGACCAATACCAGACCCACTAAGACCCAGACCAACATCAGACCACCTAAGACCCCAACCCAGACCAATACCAGACCCTCTAAAAACAACAGACATTACAATACCAGACACTGACTAATACCATACCCCTTATGACCTCAACCCATACCAACACCAACACCAGAGACAGGGAAACATATTGTATAATACTAGCATAGATGTCATTTGCTATATAGCAGATTAATAAAATATGAGATGTGTTTCTGGTTTTGGCAGACCTAACTAATGCAGCATAACTATGAGTTGTGGGATAATTAGGTGAATGTCTGGCTGAAGAGATGAGTCTTTAGTCTAGACTTAAATGGAGAGAGCGTGTCTGAGTCTTGTACACTGCTAGGAAAGCTATTCCACAGTTTAGGAGCCAAATAGGAAAAGGATCTACATCCTTTTGTGGAGTTTGTGATTCTAGGTATTAATAACAGGCTGGAATTTTGCGATTGTAGTAAATGTAATGGATTATACTGTGACAAAAGGTTGCTTAAGTACTGAGGCTAGACCATTCAAAGCTTTGTAAGTAATTAACAGAATTTTTAAAAGTAATACAAAACTTTACAAGTAGCCAATGAAGCGACGCTAAAATGGGACTGATATGATCATGTTTCTTGGTTTTAGTCAGCACTCTCACTGCTTTTGAACCAACTGATTCAAAATTAATTTATTGAACCTGCAGGACATCCTCCCAGTAAAGCTTTACAATAATCTAGCATGGAGGTCATGTATGCATTAACTAGTTTTTCAGCATCAGTGTCGTAACTTGGCAATATTTCCGAGGTGGAAGAATGCTGTTCTACAAACATTGGAAATGTGATTAATTGCTTTTAAGAGAGTGCTATTAATTATATCACCCAAGTTCTCTGCTGTGGAAGACAATGTAACAATACATCCATTGAGAGTCAAATTCTATTTTATCATCTGATTTTTTTGTCCAATAATTAGTACCTCTGTTTTGTCAGAATTTAATAGAAGGACATTTCTAATTTCTAACTCGAAGAACTGGGAAATTTCGTCGGGTTTCGTGGAAAAATAAAAGAGGGTATTATTGCTGTAACAGTGAAAACTAATTCCACAGTTCCTGATGATGTCTCCCAGAGGAAGCATAAATAAAGAGAAAAGTAGAGGCCCTAAAAGTGATCCCTGTGGCATTCCATATATAACTTTAGCCTGATCAGACAATTCCTTGTTTACACAGACACAGTGGTACATCGGATTACTAGGACCTAAACCAAGCTAATGGTTGTCCACAATTGCCAACATAGTTCTCAATTCTATCTAAGAGAATGCTGTGATCTATTCTGTCGAAGGCTGCACTAATATCTAAAAGCACTAGAAGAGAAAAGAAATATGAGAGAGTAAATATGGTGCAAAACACATTCACACACAAAAAATATTTACTGCAACAACTGTAGCAAAAATGTGAGCATACGAGTTTCTTAATTTGTGATTCGTAGAAAAGGATTTGTGCACCTGCAATGAAGAATTTGAGAAGGTGTAACTGTTGTGTTGTGTTTGTGGGAGAGAAAAAAAGTCTACAAACTTGCAACTCTTAAAATACATTTCTCTGTGACTTCAAATTTACTGATACACATGTGTGGCTAATCTCTACAACTACAAATAACACTGTCACAGGTGCTCATTTGATTGGCACCAAAATTATCTTCATAAATATCACACCTGCGGGACAGGCACAGGATGGTAACAACAACTGCCCGAGTTACACCAGGAACGCACAATCCCTCCATCAGTGAATGTCCACAATAGGCTGAGAGAGGCTGGACAGACTAGGTGAAAATAAATATGAAAATCAAAGTGCAGACAAACAAACAAAGAAAGAAACAAACATTTTGATAAAGGATTTTTAGAAACTTCTCAAACTCAGCAGCATTCTGAGGCATCTTGACATGCCCCTGCGGATGTCTAGAGAACCTCAGAGGAGAGAATAACAAGTTGCAATGTTTCACCAAGTGTACTTAGCCAGCACGCTGCTGTTTTGCCCTAAAGAAAGACTTTTAGCCCTCCTGACTACAGGATGACTAAAGGAGCTGACCTTGCACCTAGTAAATAATTTCTTTGCTTCTAATGTGGCTCTTGTGTGTTCTCTGAATAAGAGTAAGAGAGATGTATAGCATGTAATGCAACAGGTTTCTGTCCTCACTGAAAGGGAAAAAAGGAAAGAATCACAGCCAATCAGAACATATTTGATTTTTAAAGTGACAGTTCACCCAAAAGTTACAACTTTGTCATCATTTACTCCCACTCTTGTTTAATTTTCATTTTTGGGGGGCATGTACTGCCCCTATAAAATACAACTATGTGGAGCAGGATTTTGGTCTAAAGAGTTTACAAATCTTTTTTGTGAATTTCTTTGCTTCTGTGAGTCATTATAAGGTCAGAATTATATTTTTTTTCTGTGTTCACAGAACACCCAGACGATTTTGTCCAAGCAAATCACCACTAAAGAACCAGTGAAAGGTGTTCTGATGTCCTACACACTCACAGACTTACGTATTCCCCTGTCATATGAGGTCAGCCTCAGTCCTGTAACCAGTTTTGGGAGGGGAGACACCGTAACACGCATCATACAGTACTCAGAGCGTAAGTCACCTTCTTTTATCCACCTCACCTATGTGAAAAAGTTGTTATACAAGTAATATAGTAATGGAAATACACATGGGGTAAGTTGCCACAATGGAACCTGCCATTAAACCAATGCCATTAGTTTCACATGATCAAATCTACGCATCTCTTTAAAATCTATGGCTGCATCAAACAACATATATTATAGGATTTTCATGCAAATTTTTAAAGTGAAACTATTATGAGGCACAGAGTGATTCAAGAAACAGGAGAATGTAGTTAATGTACAAGATATCAAAACATTGATTTGGCCAACAAGTATTGTTGTCAAATTTTTTTTAAATGTATAATTTAAAACATGTGACTACTTGCACCGATCTGACATTTAAAAAAATAATGCCGTTTCTCATGAGAACAGGTTAAATATACCTTCATTATATAGTTGACACTTGCCTGAATGTATGCCAGTCTGGTTTTATTTTGTTCACTTGTTTGTCAAAGACTAAGAACCCCAATTCCCCAAAAAATTGGGACAGTATGCAAAATGCAAATAAAAATGTATTTTTCTAAATCCTATTCACCCTGCTTGTACCTGTCATCCTGTAAATATACACTTATTTAAAAGTATTTCAATTGTTTAACATTGTGTAACAGCACCATTTTTTTTATTTTCTTTTGTAACGCAAGCTTTTGGGCACTGAAGATAAAAGTTTAGCAAGCAGAATTTGCCCCATTCATCCATTATACAGGTCTTCAACTGCACAATTGTACAGGGCCTTCACTGCCATATTGTGCAGTTCATAATGTGCCACAAATTCTCAACTGAAGACAGGTCAGGACTGCTGGCAGACCATTCTGCTGTGATCTTTGGACTGGTTGACATATTAAAGAGCCCATATTATGCTAATTTAAAGATTCATGATTTTATTTTGGGGGTCTACTAGAATAGGTTTACATGCTTTAATGTTAAAAAAACACATAATTTTTCTCATACTGTATATTTCTGCTAAACCTTTTTTCATCCTTTGGCTCAAACGCTCTGATTTTGGTCCTGTCTCGTTAAAGCCCCCCTTTCCAAAAAACCCAGTCTTGTCTGATTGGTCAGCTGGCCCAGTCTGTTGTGATTGGTCAGCCGCATAGTGCGTGTGTCGGAAATGTAATGCCCCTTACTATAACTGGGTTTCAGGCTTCCTTAACAGCTGTAAACACTATTGTAACTATGGTAACAGTGGCGTCAGTTTGTGCCGTACCAGTTTGAGTCCGATAATTAATGAAATAATGAAAGTTTGGAAGAACAAGCTGATCGACCTGAACCAAATTTGCAAGCACGACTTGAGCAGAATGTTTCACAGTGGTACGTTTTAATTTAGTAGCTTTCTTAAAAGTACACTGTTGATTATTGTGAACCTAACAAAGCTTCAAGTAAAAGACACATAGTGCATCTAAGTTAGTCATCTTTTGCTGGAATGGGTGTAGCCGAACTTTTTTTGTCCGATCTATGAACGGAGAACAGAGGCTTACTTCTGGTAAGTGAGCAAGTTAGTCGTGGACTACCGTGGATAGCAGCCGTAACATTACAGCTTATAATTATATAATTATTATAGACTCTTGAGATTGACCATTTTGTTGTACAGTTTTAGGTAAAAGCTGGCCCACAGCTGAATAGTAAACCCTTACCAAAACAATAACATTACATGGCAAGTTATCTGAGCACTACTGTGGACTGCACATGTAAAATGACCGTTTGTAAAAATAAATCACCACACTTGATCACTATTCTTGGTAATAAGAACGGCAAACAATCTGCATAATTCCACATAGTTGTAGGTAAAAGTGGGCCCGCAGCTGATTAGCAAAGCAATTTCAACTCAATAACATTAGCTAGAAGGGTTAACAGTGTTCTACAGCTGTGCATTGGTGTACACCGTAGCTACAACACAAAACTCCACATTTGAACTCTCAGTAGCAGATAAATCCACAAATGAACGAACATACTTACAGGTTGTGATCCTGAAGCGCCAGATTGTCCCAACAAAGTGGGAACTACACCATCTTTCAGGAGTAACCATCTTGAAAATCCTGCATTGGTTCTGGTTGTACTGCTAAATAATTAATATACATTTTAACCACTGATTCTTCAATTTGTCTGACTTTGGAAGTCCAAACATGGGCTTGCTTTCACAGTGATGAAAACAGCATCTTCTTGACATGACGACAACACTTACCCAACTCATCCTGGCCTCGGCTATAACTACGTTTGTTTGAGGGCAGGCCAAAGTAGACCTTAGGAGGGCATCATGCAAATGGAATACATAGTGACGTATGTACTTTACGGAAAAAGTGGCTGGACTACAAAAAGCCAGTTTCTTGTAGTTCTTGAGCAGTGTTGTCTATGGGAGAGAATAACTCCTGTTTGAGTGGACTTTGTGCTATGTAACGTTGCAGACCTTTTACATGCACAAGCAGCTTTATGAAACACTAAAGGAAAGGTCAAATCCCCAAAAGCATAATAGGGCCTCTTTAAATATTCACATGCCACATAGTGATAATTTGAATGCATTTTTTTATTTGGCCATTAAGTTTCTTAAAGACTGTGTCATTAGACATTTTAGTTTCACATTAGTTTCGAAATCATTAATTGTTTTGCGACTTGCGAGTATGAGAGCGTTGAGAAAAAAATACATTATAATAGTTTCTCTAATTTACACTAGACTTCTGATGCAAAAATACATTTCAATTAAGATTTCAATTGAAAACTCCTAATATAAGAATGTGTTTGAGTCTCAAAAATGTGTCAATTTTCATATAGTATATTAAAGTGTTTTTTTGTGAAGATCTACACAGATATGTTGAGAAATGCTGTTTATAATTGTATTGTTATGTTGGTGCATATGAGAAAAATGATTACGTATATTTATTAATATATTCTTGTTTATTTAGACGAACAAAAAACTGCCTTGATTATTTTAAACTAGATTTTTCATTATTTTACTTCTTGTAAAATCAGACATTTAAGCCATTTTAAAGCAAATACATAATTATCTACAAACTATATGTATTTTAGTTATACCTCCCAGCCCTGTGTGACGTTTATATAATTACTGGATTTGTTGCGTTGAATGTGATTTAGTAAAAAGGCCTTGAAGTCACATTTTTTTTCTGGTTTCTTTTTCGCATGCAGCCTACACTTACCCGCGACCTTCAGGTGAGACTGTCCTGTACTTTTTCTTCCCATGATGGGTTTGTGCCTGTTCTCCCTTTGTACCTCGTTCTCCTTCTCTTTACTCTGAACCCTCCTTCCATCTCTGGCTCATCCCTGCCTTTCAGTTCTTTCCAGTTATATTCAACACAATATAAGTGCAGTGCTTTGCCAAATTAGTTAAATAAAACAAACATAAATTAAAAAGCCTGGAGCTCGGCAGAGTAAAATGAGGAGGTGAATGGTCTGCGGAGGGGAGAGAATTTCCATAGTTTCAAATCACAACACGGAAATCCTGCATTCTTCTTCATTCATTCACTCTCTTTGTCTCTTCTCATTAGTTGAAAATGAGTTAACCAGCCTTTTAAAGTGTGAATGAAGAAGTTCTGGGTGGCTAACTACAGTATTCTTTTAAGCAGTGTATTTTGTGTAAGTAAATTAGTTTAATTGCTGTAAATGTAGCTGTATGTTAAGAGTACTTCAGTACTCCAGAGAAACTATAGAGAGGCCTGCTTATAGGGTGCAACCAGGGCTGCATTAACACACAGGCTTACTGGGCCTTAAGCCCCAGGGCCCAAAGTTGCAGGGGGGAACCGGGTACTCCCTCATGGTATTCTCCCCCTTCGACGTTCTCGGGGGGACATGTATGTAAACGGGTTCAGCAGGAGACACTGATGTAAACACATAGAGGGTGCGCAATGCAAACACATCCGTGTAGCGCATGGTCATCGAGTGATAACATTCCATAACCCTAACACCCCCCTGCACCCCTACCCACCCACTCTACTACTGGCAAGGGTCCAGCGAAATGGTAAGCCCCGGGGCCCTGGAGCACTTTAATGTGGCCCTGAGTGCAGCAGTCTGGTTCTGGAAGTAAAAATCCCATTAATTATTTTCCTTATGTGAATCAGTCTTTAACTATAACTATATAAACTTTACAGACAGACCTACCGTGAGCTCCAAGGCTGTCATCCGATGCATTATGCTACAGCTGAAGCCATGAGTCTGTGTTATTTCAACTTAACTTTTAAATTTTTTTGTTTAACTCTGTGGGAGGAATCCACCAATCAGAGAATCACGGCGGCAAAAGAACCCAAAATGACGTGCTATGAATGACGTAATCAACACTTTCAAACTACTAATATACTTTTAAATATACAGATTCTATACTGATAATGAACAACTTAAATCAATAGTTTCATATTTTCTATAGTTTTTATTTTAACTACGTAATTCGCAATGCTCCATGCGATCATTCCCTCATGAAAGATGTCTTGTTGTCTGATTTTTAACAAATGGGGAAAAATACTTCCAGAACCAAGATGGCTGAAAAGTGAGCAGACACTGTTGTGCTCTATAGGGAATTTGAGAGATTGAGCTCCTAATATCTGCTCATCAGCATTTGGACAGAAATATACTTCACGCAAGTACGTTAATGCAAATGATTGGCCAATTATTGTGGTATATTTTATTTTTATATACTTTTTGCTCTACATTAAAATTCTGGCTGTGCGAGACTACTATAGAAGTAAGAAAACGTTGTTATCAAGGAGACGATAGAGTTACTTTCAAATGTCTGCGCCATTAAAATGGATGTGTTTTAATTCATGTTGCTAGCAGTAAACATGTATAGCCCGTTAAAGTGCCCCTTGTGGCAACACTTAAAATGCAATGTGAATTTGCTTGTGTTAGGAATTCCCTATTGAAAATGCATGCTGGTTCAGGCTGGTTAATTCTGGTTTGATGCTGGTCTATCTGGTGAAGCTGGTGGACTGAGGAACTCATGCTTGTTACGAAGCATGGTGGGAACACCAGCTTTCCATGCTTGAGACCAGCATTCAAAAACACAAACATTATGCTGACACCAACATATGCTATTTATTTTTTCAACAACATTGCACTTAGAAGCATTTCTAAATACAGTGACGTGAAATTAAGCTTGCACAGCCAGAAGCGTCTGCATAAATTCACATAATTGCGTAGAGTATGTTTCGGGCCTTAATTGCTCTATGCAATGTAGTGTCATTAAACTAATGTGGTCTTATGTTCAGATCACGTATGTGGGTTCGAGGATGTGCGGATATGTGGGTTCACTCAAGACCGCGGCGATGTGTTTGACTGGACCAGACAGAACCATCTCACCCAGAACCCCAAACGCTCTGTTAACACAGGGCCTGATATGGACAGAAGTGGGACAAAAGAAGGTAAACACACACGCAAATCCACTGACTCACTCCAATGAATGCATTATAGACACACGCAAACCTCAGACTCATGTGTATTCTGTTGATTTGCTCTATAATAAAGGCTACTACATGTACATTGAGACATCAAGGCCGCGTCAAGCAGGGGACCGAGCTCGTCTTCTCTCTCCACTCTACAATGTGACGGCAGCGCGAGGACCAACAGGGTCCACCAGAGCCCCTTATTGCATCTCCTTCTACTACCACATGAACGGAAAACATATCGGTGAGTATTTAACTACAGTTACATTTCACACAAGCCGTCGACCAGTGTAGGTTTTTATAATGGCCCATGCCAATACTGAACAATATATACTACCAGTCAAAATTTTGGATGCAGCTACTCATTCTTTTCATTAGTATTTTCCACATTCTGAATAATAATAAAGTCATCAAAACTATGACATAACACATAACATAATTTTAGCCTCTTCAAACTTAGTTTCCAGTTCTGCACACATTGATCATTATCTCAACCAATTTCATGAGATGCATCATGGGATGCTTTTTAAACAGTATTTAAGGAGTTCACTTGTATGTGTAACGGTAGCCAGCTAGTACGTGGTAGCTGTGTAGTGTGTAAATCTCACTCTCCCGGTCTTAAGGGACACATTAGCAATGAGGCTAGGGGCCATGGATTTTTTAACCTCCTTGCTAGCGCGTCCAACTCTCATGCCGGTTATTGCCGGTTGGAATCCCGCTCGGGGCAGGTTGAGTAGGACTGGTGACATATGCTTGACACTTGTTGGTTGCTTTTCCTTCACTATATGGTCCATATCATCTATTTAAGAAAAATATATTTGTAAAAAATATATATATTCTAAGTTCAGGCATAATTTCTTTGTTAGGTACACCTGTTCACCTACTTATTCATTATGTAATCAGCCAATCATGTAGCAGCAGTGCAATGCATAAAATTATGCAGATTCTGGACAGGAGCCACAAGAATGGGGAAAAAAAAAATGTGAAAATTTCGACAGTGGCATGATTTTTGGTGCATGATTGGCTGGTTTGAGTATTTCTCTGGGGACATTCACACACAACATTCTCTAGAGTTTACTCAAAATGATGCCATAAACAAAAAACAAAGAAAACAAAAAAATCCATTGCGCTGCAGAGTTGCGGAAATAATCTTTTGATTTGTAGTGTACTTTAGCTTCTAAAGTTTGGCTTTTCCATCGAAAGTGTAGTTATCTACCACAACATTGGGCTGATTTTGTCAGACGAAATACGGTACAGTGTGTGTAGTTATCACCATCAGGTCAAAGTCATTGCAGGACACAGAGAGCGCTAAAGTGTGAGAGAGGTGATGTTATCCACACATCCAAAACTTATTGTGACTGTTTAAACATTAAGCTTTGTTTCAAAGCGACATCTGTCAAATTTCTGTGCTTCAAGACTGTGCTTCATGTGTTTGTGTGTGTGTGTGTGTGTGTGTGTGTGTTTCCTGGCACATTCAAGCCGTTCAAGCACAGCAGGCACACTATAGTAACTCTAAAAGGAGTGATATGGTTGGCTGTTTCTAGGTTTGATAAGACAACATTTCTGCTGACAAGGTTGTCCATCTCTGTCCATCTATATCTAGTTCATTATTGTAACCCCTAATATTGTCATAACTGAATAATCAAGCTTTTTTTATTTTATCCCCTTTTTCTCCCAAATTTGGCATGCCAAATTCCCACTGCTTACTAGGTCCTCGTAGTGGCGCTTTTACTCATCTCAATCTGGGTGGCAGAGGACAAGTCTCAGTTGTCTACGCTTCTGAGACAGTCAATCCACGCATCTTATCATGTGGCTTGCTGTGCATGACAATGCATAGACTCACAGCATGTGGAGGCTCATGCTACATTCTGCGATCCACGCACAACTTACCACACACCCCATTGAGAACGAGAACCCCTAATCGCGACCACGAGGAGGTTACCCCATGTGACTTTACCCTCCCTAGCAACCGGGCCAATATGGTTGCTTAGGAGACCTGGCTGGAGTCACTCAGCACACCCTGGATTCGAAGGGGTGGGGTGGTAGTAAAATCAAGCTTTCTTAATTTAAAATGACTTGAAATGTCAAGCTTTGGGCTCATAACTAAAAAAATCTACCTTCCTTGAACATATTTTTCTTAAAAATCCATAGGCTTTAGAGTGTAAATGATTATAACTCAAAATGTTGTCTACGGGGAATACCCATAATGCCTTCACTTGGATTTTTTAATTATGTTTACTTGGTGAAATGAAACAAATGGTGCATTTAAATAGTTTATATTAAGAATTCATGGAGGTTTTAGCTCTTTTGTAGTATATTATAATGTAGTTTTGGAACAAATAGTTGACTCTTGTGATGTCACCATTAGGGTGATCTGTGCCCCCTTTGGTCAAGTTGGACCCTGTTAACTCTATCTCGATATGTGCATGTGCAACTAAAGTACAGGTGTCTATGCATTTCTATGGAGAAATACGTTTATTTAATGATTAATGACCTACAATCAGTTATAAACTTCATTATATAAGCTGTTTTTGTATGACCTAAATCTGAGTCCATTCAGTTCCAATTATTAAATAGAAAGAACAACATACATTTAAATTGCAAATCTGAGTTAAGTCTACTTGCATCTAATTACCTTAACTTAAATAGTTAAGGTCTGGGTTTCCCATTTCAATGGATGAGGCAAGTTTATGTTTTAAATGGAAAGAAAAAAAATTCCCTGTTCCCTATGGCACAATTCCCAAAAGCATCGTTATCTATGTAGTTCATGAAAACGTTCATAAATAAAGAGGGCTTTGAACCACTCTTAAGTGCAACTTAAACATATCTTTCTTGCATCTTTCACAGTTTATCAAAGACAACATTTAATAAATTGTATTAATAGATTTTGATAATTGGAAAGCCATTGTAAACTATTTCAGAGGGTAAAAATGTGTTGAAGAAAATCACTATGAAATCAATAGGCAGCCTAAGTCTACATAGACATGATAGGTCTAAATTAAAAATACATGTAATACAGTATAACATTATATTAGCCTTATTTGAAAAGCATAATTGTAATGGAAATAGAAAGATGACATGTTCTTATTAAACAGATTATTTGAGAAGACATGAGTAATGTGACCACACAGTTTAAATTTAAATAAATATGCCTTAATAAACACTGTAATTAAAATATGGTTAACAGAGGAGATTATAGCGAGAGTGTGCAGTGAGAGATTCCTTCTCTCTCTTTATCCTCCTCCTCTTCTTTCTTCCTCCATTGGCTGGTTCAAATTGGCTTGCCTATAATCTTCTCACAAGGCAGTAGCAAATTGCATGATGCATAATGGCAGTAAGGCTACAAGTACACGGTGCCTTGAACTCGAACCAGATTATCTATTAACATTTAGATACTGTAGGTCTAAATGTAGTTCAATATGGATGCCCATCATTTTAATCCTCTTCTGTGCACATTTGTCCAGTTTCCAGCCAAAAAAACTTTAGGCTACATGAGAGTCGATTATGATTCACATCACGTGCATTCACGTTACATGCATTTATTGCATCACTTTCATTAACCTCTATAACTGAGCATCAATACATCTGAAATTCTGTCTTACTAAACCATCATTATTTCTATAATTAGATTCTGTAATAGTTAATACATTTCAGCGCCTCGACAAGATTACACAGTATTTCCACATTATTTTCATGTCGAGGAGTCAAACTCTGGAAATATTTTCCAAAGTGATTAATACCTTTGGACCGGGCATCTCCCATAACAAAGCACTTAAGTTCTATTTTATAACAAACGATCTACGTGCTGGTTTGAGAAACAGGCTTGTTGGTTAGTTCAAGGACTTTATCATAGAAATGGTGCAACCAAACAAAGTTTTAACAGCAGACTATAGGTTTTTATTTTCTTGTTTTTCAGTTTGACAAATAATGTACCATCATGTTTCATTTCGCCCTTTTATCCGTGCTCTCTCTCCAAACTTTATCAGCCCATTAACTGCTCATAGATTCTCTCTCTCTCTTTCTCTAGCTGTCTCTAGCTGTCTGTCTGCTGTGCTTTTACCCCACCTCATTCTCTTTACCTGTGAGTCTTTTCCTCGCTCCTGTTATAATGAGATGGAGCTGTCTAATTATTTGCCAGTTGCCACTCATGACACAGGTTGGGCGCATGGCAGGGGGTGGCTGGTGAACGCAGACAGCACAACAATCTGTTTGGCTTTCCAAAAGCATCTCTGCTGAAGCCCTGCGCTGTATATTTTAAAGGATATGTTTTATTAATTCCATTGATATTTAGGAGTTGGAGAGGACAGCAGGTCCTTAATGAAAATTAAAATCGAAAGGCGATTCGCTTTAATCATGATCAAAATCACCCTGGGGTGCACACATAATGATTTTATACTGTACGAACTATAGATTCTATCCCCTAACCCTCACAAAAAACTTTCAGCATTTTTACTTTTTCAAAAAATATTTTTTTATTATTATTTATAGCATAATACCCTTGTAATTACCAGTGTGTAACATAAAAAAAGTCCTTGTAAACCACCCAAACCTGCCTATACACACACACACAACCTAATACGCAAACAGAAAGTGTCGGTTTACCATTACTGTGCCATTATTTACACCCTTGTGTCATTCCAAATCGCTATGACTTTCTTTCTATTGAGGATCACAAAAGTAGTTAGTTAGCATTCCGATTTTCCAAAATGTCAGTCTGTTTGTCACACAAAGCTATCGTATGGCTACCGAATACTACCTAATACTTTTGTTCTTTTTGGAGTTTAAAAGCCCTGCTATCCATTCACTTTTATTATATGGAAAAGACAAAAGACATGTGAATGGTAGTTTAATCCCAATATTAATCTGTGCTATGTATTTATTTATAAATGTTTTGCTTAAAATTTTGCCTCGTTAGCTTAGCAACATGCTAATGTCAACGCTGAGTCTAGTCTTCCATATATGCTACATGTGATGAAAATTAGTGTGGTGCACATAGTTGCTGCTTATGTAGTGTTTAAAATCATTAACTTATTAAGTCTCATTTCAGTTAGGGTGCTGCTTTAGAAGGCAGTTGGCAATGTAGGGAGTAAGGCAGCAAGACAGCTTGCTAGGTTTGAGACCAAACATGAAAACTGCTCTTGCTGACTGTTTCTGAATCTGGTTCAAATAAATATTTCTTATATTTGTCATATTTTATCTAATTTCATGGCATTTTAAACTAGTCTTAGCTGGTCCCCCAGTTTTTGTTTTTGGGATAGTGCCCCAAATGCCTATAAAACCATCAAAAAAGACTAGCCTAACCAGTATGGCCAAGTTGGGAGACCAGCTAACCTCCTTAAGATGGTTAAGAAGTTTTTTTTTTTTTTTTTAACTGGGTTGCCTCTGTCCTACATTTTTTTGACATAGTAACCGGATATAGGCTGAATGCTGGTATGATACCTACCGACTGCTGCTTGTGTACACTAATCTGCTAATCATTAGCCTGTGCATTGGCATGTGGGCGGCACTGTGGGCACAGATGCTAAACTGAGGGAGGCACAGCTGGCTCAACTCTCATTACTTAAGATACCCTACTGTGAGACAGACGTCCCTATTAGCAATCTTAACGTGTAGGACTGTTTTAGCCGCTCTATGCTATCTGTAAATTACAACCTCATTAACTATATGAGGGTGTAGACTTTTAATTGCGGCACTGTGCTTGCATTAGATTAGATTACATCCCAATTAGCAATTGGAGAGATTAACTCTGCGTTGGCTACACTAGCATGAGTTACAACAGTGCTAAATTAGCAGAATGAGACTTTGGCCATGAAATAGCTGCATATGTTACACTCTTAGATGTTTTGCCCTGCTGGAAATCTAGCTAAATCTTGCTAAAACCAACTTTGTACATGTTTTTTTATGACTGGTCAACCATATTATAAAACACAGCTTGTCAAGTTGACATGCATTGTCAAAAAGACAAGAATAATATATATGTGCAATGTATATATGTAAGGAATAATTGATGATGACCCATTGAATCGTTTAAAAAAAAAAAAAAAATATATATATATATAAATAATATATATATATATATATATATATATATATATATATATATATATATATATATATATATTTCTTGTTTAGAACCAGGGATGTGCACAACATTTTGGGGGCAGGGGCTCAAGTGGAAAAAAGGGCACTTCTCATAATTATTTATGAAAATGTTTTTTTTTTTAAACAATATGTTAAATATATTAACACAACTCTGACTTTATCACTTTATCTAGGTTTATCACAACAGCAAAGGAAACTATGCCACAAAGTGTATTTTTTCTATGCTACTATTTTCAAGTATATATTTGGAATAAATGACTGCACCAAGGAGAGGGACATAGATGGTCTAATAAGTAAGGCAATAAATAATTGTAATTCTTTTTGTGTTATTATAATACAACATATGCTTTATGTGCGATATGCTTTATTTATTTTATTTATCCTATTCACCTGCAGTGTCTTGTAAAATGCATGCAAATTAGCACATTTTAATTAGTTAACGCCTATTTGCATATCAATGTGGCGGTTGTGATGACGTTATTAGACACAAATTTTACTGTATTCATCTGTAGTGTCTCCATTAAGTACAGTATATTAGCCTGTATGGACATGATAGATTGCCTTAGCTAAACTGTAGCTAACTTATTACAGCTAGTAGCTCATGAGTCATGCATGTTAGCAAGACACAAGTTAGCTATATTTGGCTTTTGGCTAATTAGCTGTAAAGTCGAGATATATATATATATATATATATATATATATATATATATATATATATATATATATATATATATAGAGAGAGAGAGCTGTGAACAGAGTGAAGGGGCCGTGGAAGGCTTGGAGCCAGGGGCCATGACGTAGAACTCTGGTTTGGCAGCGGCTATGTCGTGGAACCCTGGCTCGGCATCTGCCTCCCCCACAGTGAACATGGAACCAGTGATCTGTAGGGCGAGGTCGATATATTGAGCCAGGTTGACTCAATTAGTCCATAACGAAAAATGTCTTTGAGGGCAACCTCATTGAAGTTCACCTGGCATGCCAGAGCACAAAAATCCTCCACGTAATCCTCCAGGGGTTGATTCCCCTAAAGAAGATCCAAGAGCCGATCTGCTGGGTCCATAATGGTGGGTCTAGTATTCTGTAACGATGTGTAGCTGACAATGGCAATGACGAAGACGATGCGTACAAGAAACCCTATCTAATCCCGTGAACATGAACTAGACACGTGAACTAAACTAGACATAAACTTGAAACAGGAACTTGAAACTAGAGTATGACTAGGGCTTTGTTACACAAACTAACAACAATACTAGACCAGAGACAATGGCAAACATGAGGGCTTAAATACGTGGACATGGGGAAACATAAGCCAATGAACAAACAGAACTCTAAACAAGATAACAAGGCAATGAACTAAAACCAATGACAAACTAGAACTGATAACAAAGTAATCAAACAATGAACCAATGAAATCGAGACACGTGAACATGGAGGGAAAACAGGACATCACATGACTAGGAAACTAAACTAGGAAGTTAACAAGAATTTCAACATAAAAGTACACAAACAAAAGACAACAGGGAATGTGACAAAGTGACATATACATTGCATATATTTTATTATATATAGTAGATGTTTTTCAAGGTGACACATTTTTTTGGGAGAGCTCTTAAAAGCGTGAAATGGACTTTCTCAGTCTGATGCCATTGAGGTCAGAGATCAGAATAGTCGCTGGTGAAGGTCTTGTCAGTGTTCTCATTACATAATTTTCTTGAAGCTCCAGAATACATAACCAAATGCCATTTAGGACTCAAGAAGAAAAAAAAGTTTCTTAAAGAATACTAACAGATAGCTCTCTCCAGGTATTATAGATCTCTTTGCCATAACATATTACTCCAGTGCTTTTGGGACGTCTCCAGTGTTGCAATACTCCAGTGTTAAAATTTTTCTCCTTTAGCGATTAGTGAAGAGTTGCTGGGAACACCTGTCATACCATTAAACAACTTTTAATGAGCGTTGCTTTAAGTTTAACAATATTTAGACAGTAGTCGATTTTTTTCACTCTGCCACAGAGCTGACATTGAATTTTACATCTCATAGAATGTGTGAGAGTAAGCAGACACATTTTTAGCTGTGGTTTAGTTTGTCTGTGGCAAAATGTCAGGGGTGTTCAACAAATATGTTAAATGTAAATATGTGTTAAAGAAAAAGACAATATTAAAGGGATAGTTCACTCAGATTATTTTACTCACTGCCATGCTGTTCCAAAACTGTATGACTTTCTTTCTTCCGTGGAACGCAAAAGGAGATGTTAGGCTGAATAACATCCTCAGTCACCATTCACTTTCATTGCATCTTTTTTCTGTATGTTCCATAGGTTTCAATGAAAGTATCTTAGTTAACAGAATACTCACACATTACGTCTGTATATTACCTGATAAGGCAGCATTATTATGTTTCAGACATAGCCCAAGTGTCCAAAAAATATATAGTTACTTGTTGTGTTCATGTCTTGTGAAAATGCCTGTATTATCATGGAAGAGATTTAAAAAGAGAGATACAATGAATAGATTTACTGCTTGTTGCTGTAACTTTGTAGCTCCTGGTAAGCATGTGGTGTTAGGCTTCTCTGGGCACTGACAAGTACATGTTTGGGCGGTTTAATTGACTGTTTGATTATAAAACATTTATACTATCACAGAGTAGACAACACCATAGAAGTTCTGTCTCATATTGAATGATCTTCACATGCATGGAGAGGGATTTAATCACTGCATGTAGTGTTTAACATCCATGAGTATTGAGAATATTCAGTTATCTCACAGCTTGTCTCTGGTTGATAGCCCCACAGAAAAAAAGCTTTGCATTGCTTCACTGGATCAATAAATCTTTATGCGCAGAGAGTTATTTGCTCTATATATCTGGATGGGGTTATCTGATTAGAAAGAGGCAGATATCCATGCTGTTTTTTGACAGGTAGAGGATTGGTTTTAATTAGCTTAAAGGTTTCTTGTGTCATACACATTTGCCTTTATAACATTAAATGATTCAAGCAATTTACAGCAGTTTTGTTGTTGAAACATAAAGCAGCATGTGCAACCCATTTTATGTTGTCAAGGAGAAGTATTAAGAAAGTACATTTTGATTTCTTGTTGACTATGTCTCCTTACCATATCCAACTTTTTCCCTATGTCCTGTGATTCTTATTGAGAAACTTGGGCATTACTTACATTGTCAAGTAAACACAGCTGTTGTTGCGGTGTATGTCCATTGATTCTTTCGTTATAGTATTGGGATTTTGAGGAGAGCGTATATGATTTCATGAAGACATACACTGGCAGCCAAAAGTTTAGAGTAATGTACAGATTTAGCTGTTTCTGAAGGAAATTGGTACTTTAATTCACCAAAGTGGCATTCAACTGATCACAAAGTATAATCAGGACATTACTGATATAAAAAACAGCACCATCACTATTTGAATAAAGTTATTTTTTATCAAATCTAGACAGGCCCCATTTCCAGCAGCCATAACTCCAACCTTATCCTTGAGTAATCATGCTAAATTACTAATTTGGTACTAGAAAGTCACTTGTCAAAAACACTGCTGAAAGCTATTTGGTTTGTTAAATGAAGATTAACATTGCCTTTGTGTTTGTTTTTGAGATGCCACAGTATGCAATAGACCGGCATGTCTTAAGGTCAATATTAGGTCAAAAATGGCAAAAAAAAAAAAAAAAAACGTTTTCTCTAGAAACTTAACAGTCAATCATTGTTTTGAGGAATGAAAGCTATGCAATGCTTGAAATTGCCAAAAACCAGAAGATTTCATACAAAGGTGTACACTACAGTCTTCAAAGACAAAGGACAACTGTCTCTAACAAGGGCAGAAAGAGATGTGGAAGATGCAACTAAACAAGAGGACAAGTACATCAGAGTCTCTAGTTTGAGAAATAGACGCCTCACAAGTCCTCAGCTGACAGCTTCATTGAATTCTACCCGCTCAACACCAGTTTCATGTACAACAGTAAAGACAAGACTCAGAGATGCAGGTCTTATGGGAAGAATTGAAAAGAAGAAGCCACTTTTGAAACAGAAATACAAAAAGAAAAGGTTAGAGTGGGCAAAGAAACACAGACATTGGACAACAGATAATTGGAAAAGAGTGTTATGGATCTTAACCCCGTTGAGCTATTGTGGGATCAACTAGACTGTAAGGTGTGTGAGAAGTGCCCGACAAGACAGACATGTCTATGGCAAGTGCTACAGGAAGTGTGGGGTGAAATGTCACCTGAGTATCTGGACAAACTGACAGCTAGAATGCCAAGGATCTGCCATTGCTGCATGTGGAGGATTTTTTGATAGGAACTCTTTGAAGTAGTTTAAGAAGCTCTGAACATTGTTTTCAAATTACATTTGAAAACATTTTGAGCAGAATTATCCATTTTTTTTATTGGAGTTCCTGTGTTAGTTCAGCTTCAGATGTGTGTGTTTGTCATCTTGTCACCCTGCATGTTCAAATCAGACGGACACATTGAGGAAGAGCGGTGAAGTTCTCATCCTAGGGTATGTAATCGCTTTTTTATGTTGTCCGATTTTCTTTTAAATCTACACATAAGTTTAAACTTTTGTTTGGTGGGTGATTGATTGACAGGTAAGAGGTTATGATTTTCTGCTGTCCGTGATGCATCAGGGTGGCGTTTTAAACCTCAAATGCAATTCAGTTTTTGACTATCTCTGTATGTGCTTTTTGTTATCCAATCACAAAACATTTTGCAACCCATTTACTATATTTATCTCAGTCCATTTGTGAATGGATCATCCGAAACATGTCTTATTACCAGCTGTAAACAGGTTTTAAAATGGATGCAACTGAAGCCAGGGAATGTTATAGAACGAGTTCCACCCACATTCGTGACAGGGCGGAGGGCGGGGCCGGGTCGTGATTTTACACACCCAGCCCCTTATCAGGCTAATTAAGCCTCCGGGAGGGATAAAGGCTGACTGCGGACGATGGTGCGACAGAGATAGAGAGTGTTTACAGGCAGCTATCTGTCCTATGTGTGTGTTTGTGTCTTTTGGTTTTAGTTCTTTATTAAAAATATTATTTATATTATAAAATCACGACCCGGCCCTGCCTACCGCCCTGTCACAGACCATTACTGTTTTTAAATACAAACTTTTAGTAACTGCATTCCACTACAGTTACAATTTAAATAGTTGGTAATCAGAATATATTAACACTCAAAAAGTATATTCATTACTGAAGAAATTACTTTGCATTTTATTGTTCTTTTAGAATTGTAATTTTAGAGCATCAGATATTGTCAAACTTGCTTAAATTGTGCACATTTAGCTTTATGCTAAGCTAAAATGCTATGTTTAGCCCTTTTACATGCACCTGTTTCAAGGTACGATTATATTTGAAGTCAAAACAAGTGAAAAAAAAATATCTGTGAGAAAGAAGAGTTCAAAAGTATTTAGATTACATTACTGACCTTAAGTAAACTTACCGAATATGTTACAAATTATGTTTTACAGATTACATTATGTAATCTGTAATGGCATACATTTGAAAAATAACCCTAACAACCCTGGTGTTTTGTCACTCTCTACACGTGCTGTAGTCTATTAGACGTTTCAGCCAGAGCAATACAATAGCATGTTCTATTAGGCCACACGTTTATTAGGCTTGAAGTTCATTACAAAGGAGTTCAACAGCCAGTGGATCCATTAGAGTAGAAGTCAATCACAGCAGCAGTCTATTAGATCATTTCAACGTACAACCCTGCTCTCTGTTAACACATGACAGCACTGGCTTGACATGGTGTTTTTTCAGTGTTTGTCATGGTTTAGTGACACACACACACATGCTTGGTCTTTATTTGATGGTGGACAAGAATGTATTGCCCATGTTTATGCAGTTTGCATTGAGGATATTTTACCTGTTCAATACAAGTTAAGCTCAGTCGACAGCATTTGTGCCATTTATGTTGATTACCACAAAAAAAATAAAAATAAATAATAATAGTAATAATAAAATAAATAAATATATTTTTTTAATTTTAGCACACTAAAATGATGTTAACCCATACAATATTTACTTCTTGTGACTATACTAAACATTTAAAAAGTGTTTATTTTAGTGTTTATGGACTGGCCTCATTCACTGCCAATGTAAGTGATTTACTAACTGTTTTTAATGGATGAGGGATGAAATTTATATCTATCTATCTATCTATCTATCTATCTATCTATCTATCTATCTATCTATCTATCTATCTATCTATCTATCTATCTATCTATCTATCTATCTATCTATCTATGTTAATCAACATAGCTACAAATGCTGTTGATTGAGCTTAACTTGTTTTGAAACCAAAACATTTCTTTAAAACTTTCTGCCATCATTTACTCACCCTCATGCCATTTCAAATCTGCATGAATTTCTGTCTTCTGTGGAACATGAAATGAGATGTTCAGCAGTATGTTATGCTTAGTCACCAAGCTGATCAACCAGCTTAAACCTGCCAAGACCTGCAAACTACTTAAGGCTGCTTTTATCAGCAGTGTTGCTACATTCAAGAGAGATAAAAGAGCAACGCGCAAGACACAAACACTGTACAGCACCAAAATAGCACCGTGTACCATCCTTAGTTTGAACCGTGCTCTAAAATTGCCTGCCACTGTCCAGCGTTCCTTCTCTGCTTCCTTGTTCAGCTCATTATGAAGATGAATGAGTGTTTGGATGTATTTGACCTGTGTAGAGGTGAGCCAAGGTCCTCTCATGTTTGGATATTTTGCTCTGTATGCCAGTCTGTTTACGGGTCTCTTTGGAACCTCCGGTCTTTAGAGCTTGTCCCCTAATATTACACACACATGATTTTCTCTTTTAAGGGTCGGTTAGCCATTTACTTTTAGTGGTCTTCACATAAGGGTGATTTTTTTTTTTATTTTTATTTTTTTTTATGTAAGTGCCTGCCGTATTGTTCACAAAAGGTAACCAATGGTTTATGAGTTGAGTGTTTGTGATCACCTTAAAGATTTCTGTTTATTAATTACCCAGCGAGCACCTCTTCTGCATGAATGGGGTCATTGAATGTGGCAGACGCTTTCAACATAGGCTGCGAGCTAATAGTGGCTTCACTGTTTTATGTACTATGGTGTTACCATGGTACCATGTCAAAAACATGGCTTATATCATAGTATGTTTTAGTATATAAACTTCCAAGATGGTAATGGAATGCACAAGAACCAATAGCACTTAGGGTCAGAAAGTCAACCCATGAATTGCATACTCGTTGTTGTCTCTTTACATTACACTGGGATTAGAGTATTTTAACATTGCAAAATGTACTTAAGCTTTAATAGAAACATAGATTTTTAAGAGTCTTTAAATATTTGTGTAGCTGTGTCTAATGTTATGAGCTGATATTGGTCAGACAGCTGGAGATGAGTTTATTACAATGTGGTTTGTACTGTGAGCGGGCCAATTTGTCACATTTGTTTGCTTTGTTAAAGCACCCATCTCCTTGTTATTCATTTATATTTGCTCTTCTTGAATAAGTAAAGATGTGAAACTTGGTTGGTTGGTCGCATTTGCTTGTATCTTTTGCGTGTGCATGTCACAAGGTTACAGTCTGCAGGTTAATTTTTGGAAATGTGTGTGTGTGGGTGGTGGGGGGGCCTTTTGACAATATTCAATATATTTTGATATATACATTTTCATTTGCTTTTTCATACAAAGCAATTGAGGAATATGTCAAGCAATTTGTCAGTTTACCATCACATATATTTAAACATTTGATCTAAAATGGTTTGATTTGAATTTAATTACATTTTTTTTATACAAAGAACCATAATTTTTACCAAACAGTCCTTGAAGCCAAACAGTTACATTCATTTAGATAAATAAACAGTTAAAAAAACGAATTAAAATAATCAAGCCATGTTGCCCACGTTGTTTTTCAAAATATGAACATAAGAACAAATATTTTACGCAATTAATCATGCCCCCTGACATGTACGTTAATTTCCATAATAGAAGTACGAATGTTCCTCCCATACGAGCGATTCAAGCTTGAAGTACATTTGTTTTTACATGCCGCAACAATAGGTAGCAGCACCTCAACAAACCTCACAAGCAGCACAACCAAAGAATGAGAACTGCTCATTGAGGAGGAAGCACAACAGAACATCTTGAGACGAAATTTTAAAAGTTTTCACTACTTTTAAATTGGCATAGTCCTAAAAGTTCAGCGTTTATGACACTGAATACCAGTGAGATGCTTCAAACGTGTCCGAGGCACGCACATGAACATGTACTGTAAGAACTGTACACATTGACGAACTCAGTGCAAAACAGATTGCTGCCAGCTGGCTTGTTCAATGATATGAGAGTAAAACAAACAATATATTAAGTTCTAAAGCCACTTTTTTTATTGTCTAATCAAGGCTTTATTCATCTACCACAATAATGCAATTTTTATCAAACCGAATTTCAATTCCAACTGTATATTTATTATAGATGCTACATATTACATTTATAAATATTTAAATTATTATTCATTTTGTATATAAATTATCATTATTTTGGGGCCTTTCTAAACAAATAATAATGTATGCGCTTAATTGAGATTGATTTGATTAATTACTTTGCATGTCTGAATGGATTGACTGCCCTAATTTTAAACTAAATCTATTTAAAATATGAAAAATGGCACATAGAGGGTGGCACATCAGTGAACAATAAGGGATGACACAAACATGTCATAAAATCAAATAAAAAAGTTTTGTATTGATACAACTGATTAAAGGAAATTAATCAAACTTACCAACTCAAATGCCATTTTTCCCACTTAAAGGAATAATTCAAACAAAAAAATACATAATTTACTCATCCTCATAGCATTCCAGATGTGTATGACTTTGTTTCTTCTTCAGAACACAAATTAAGATTTTTAGAAGAATATTTCAGCTCTGTTGGTCCATAAAATGCAAGTGGATGGGTGCCACATTTTTTATTTTGAACATGAGCCCCTTACTCAAGAATGTAAAAAAAAAATAGTTGATTCAAAGTTCTGAAAAAGTTAATTTAATTGGACAGTTTGAATTAATCAAATTAATCAAACATATACACTCTTAATGTTGTTATACTACTTAAGTTTAAATTAGAGATACTATTAACATCTGTATTAACACTCTCATGCAAAACACTTTCATTGCGAAATGAGTAATGATGGCAAAAATAGTCTAATGAGATGCTCTTTAGGAAAGCGAATGGGCAATTAGTCCATTCAATTCAGTGCAATACTTACAATGTTGCTTAATTCTATTCTATAATGCCAGCAAAGCATTGTGAATATATCTCCCAGGCCCTGTGTGTCTGTGTTTTAATGTTTAATGGCTTTGTACCAGTTCTTAATTTGAGTCACTACAAAAGTGTGTCCTCGCTCTTTTTCTCTCTCTGTCTATTTTTCTTTCTATGCTCACTGTCCCAGAGTGCAACTGAATTATATATATTGGTTTCCCTTAAGCACAAAGTCAGAGTAAAAATTTAATGCATGAGTCATAAAGGTGCCACATGGCCTCTTTCCCTTCCATCAAAGCCTTTCTCTCATCTCGGACAAGTGTGTGTGTTCAGTGTCTGTGACAGCTAATCTTATAAGTGACTTTCATAATAAGCACACTAAACCACATTTAATCAGTGTTTACGATGCCTCTGTTTTATTGTCTATGCTATTTGCACACAAAAATGGCGAGAGCTTTCACAAAATGGCAAACTCCAATATGAACAGCTTTTGAGAATTTCCTGGGGTGTGGTTGCACAGGTTTCTTCTCAGGAAGCACTACTATAGTCGCTGAATTTGACAACGTTAGATGAGGGTATTAGAACTTTATATTCCAATTTTGATTTATTTCTTTATTTTTCATTTTTTTTTTTGCATGAAATTAATTATTATAAATATGTCAAAAATACAAAATTTCCTTTTATGGTATTTTATTCAGTATTGTTTGCAATTTTTAGACATAATTCATGAAACACAAGCAGACATTATTTCTTTGTGATTTTGTGACATTTTACTTAAGAATGTGTTTTTTTTTTTTTTTTTTTTTACAATTGATTTACATAATTTTTTTTCTGCTCTGTTGATATATATTTTCAGAAAATATTGTCTTAGGGTGTGTTCACACTTGTAGTTCGGTTCTCTTGGTCCGGACCAAAAAAGAAAATGATACATTTAATCCTGGTTCGCTTAGCGTTCATACTGGCATTTTTAACACCGAACCTAACCTTACAAAACCGAAGGCATCAGGAAAAAGTCACAACCTGCTTGGTCAACTTTTATGACGTATATTTTCTGACGGAACTTGCCGATCATCCAAAACAATGCTGGCTGCTGGGCGAAATGTGCTCGTTATATTTATGTTTGTATATATGGTGGTATTTTTACCAGCTGAGAACAAACGAAGAGCTAATAAAATATGTATAGGAGTCAAAACGGCACCAGGAAATCCTCCGTTGCAAAAACAAACGAACATATGCTGCAAGGACAGCTGATGGTGGTTCCGACGCCTGTACCGAACTATAATGGGTTAGCAACATAGCTCCTATGATGAGAAGAACCAGGTATGCTTGAGGTCAATATTAGGCAAATTACTTCCTGTTTTTGATCCGTTTAGACGTCTTTGGTCCAAGTTGCGTTCATATATCAATCGAACCACACCAGAGTTAATTTGGAAGCGGACCGAGGCCCACATTTCAGGTGGTCTCGGTCTGCTTGTTTGGTGCGCACCAAGGTTCGGGTGACAGTGTTCACACTTGTTCAAATGAACCGCACTAAAAGAGCAATCGCACCAGAGTTCGTTTTAATCGAACCAAACGTGCCAATTTCACCAATTGTTTGTTTCTGAAAATGTAAATTCCAAAATCTACTGACAACCTTGACAATGAGTGATAAACATTTTGCACCTCATTCACAAAACACCAGCAGAACAAATATATGTGTGAATTGTTCTGTGTTAATATTGTGCAAAATAATATATAGTTTTATATTTATATTTTGTCATCATTTATTTGTCATCATTTATTTATATGTATTATGCATGAAATGTTAAGCGTAGCATAGTTCTAGCGGGAAGACTAGCAGCTGTACATCATCGCACCATTAGCTAGGTAATTCCCAGCCAATCACATGTAAGCCATTGCTTTATAAGTCTGCCCACAATATCACATTGCTGTTTCAATGTGCTAACACGGCAACCTCCACCACCCCACCACTACAGGTTGAGTCCCATCCTGCATGGGGGTAGACTCCTCACCCCTGCTTCCTAACTCCAGCAGGATATGACTGTTCCTAGTACAAATTCTTCGGACCGCCAGGCGGGGCTTACAGCGGGCATTTCTGTCTTATATTCATCAAATAAATGTCATCTTGAATTTCACTCAAGTCTGCGAGTATACATTATATATGGCTCTCTGAGACTATACTCACACCAAAATTGGTGAACTATGTCAAAGGTGATCATTTAGCTTGGGAAAATGTCACTCACATAGCTCTGCTCTTTTGTCTGTCTGCCTGAAGGAACACTAAATGTTCTGATGAGGGTGAAGAGTATAGCCATTGTGGATTCTGCCATCTGGACACTGTCTGGACACCAGGGGCCAGAATGGAGGAAGGCAGATGCTGTGATCTATCCAAGTGGACCCTTCCAGGTATGACAGTAGGGTACATATTGTACTGTATGTGTGAGAGTTTAAAACAGTCTCTCAAGTTGTGAGACAAAGGATCACAAAACTAGTCTAACGAAACACTTTAGGAAACTTGATGGACTAAAAAATAAGAAGCACATTAAAAGATTATTAGATAAAGATGATTGAAAGTGAATCGTCAAGAGATAACATGAAGCGTCACTGAACCTGTATGCAGGTTCTAAGGCAGGTTCTTCTGTGCTTGGTTCTACAGATGTATATCAACATTCTCAATCCTAAACATCATTGAATTATTTTTGTTCTTTCTTTAATGATCATCTGTACAAACACCTGGCTCCTGCACTGGCTCCTGTGAGCAAATGCACAATATTTGCATTATTACAATTATAATTATAATTACAATAACTACTTGCTGAGCTACCCAGGCCCCTTGAGAAATTAACTTTTTTAGCTGTATTTGTGTGTGTGTATATATGCAATATACTATATGTACACTGGCGGCCAAAAGTTTGGAATAATGTACAGAGTTTGCTGTTTTGGAGGATATTGATTACTTTATTCACCAAAGTGGCATTCAACTGATAACAAAGTATAGTCAGGACATTACTGATGTAAAAAACAGCACCATCACTCTTTGAAAAAAGTTATTTTTGATCAAATCTAGACAGGCCCCGTTTCTAGCAGCCATAACTCCATCACCTTATCCTTGAGTAATCATGCTAAATTGCTAATTTGTTACTAGAAAATCACTTGCCATTATATCAAAAACAGTTGAAATATATTTGGTTCATTAAAGGAAGAATTACAAAGAAAAAGCCACTTTTGAAACTGAAAAAGTAAAATAAAAGGTTGGAGTGGGCAAAGAAAGACAGACATTGGACAACAGATAATTGGAAAAGAGTGTTATGGATCTTAACCCCATTGAGCTATTGTGGGATCAGTTAGACTGTAAGGTGCGTGAGAAGTGCCCGACAAGACACAGTCACATATATGGCAAGTGCTACAGGAAGTGTGGGGTGAAATGTCACCTGAGTGTCTGTAAAAACTAACAGCTAGAATGCCAAGGATCTGCAAAGCTGTCATTGCTGCATGTCTTTGAAGTAGTTTAAGTTTATTAGTTTATTTTTTATATTATAATAGTAATTTTTCATGTTATTAATGTCCTGACTATACATTGTGATCAGTTGAATGCCACCTTGGTGAATAAAAGTACCAATTTCTTACCATAAGAGCAAAATCTGTACATTATTCCAATATATATATATATATATATATATATATATATATATATATATATATATATAAACACTCACCTAAAGGATTATTAGGAACACCATACTAATACTGTGTTAGATCCCGTTTCGCCTTAAGAACTGCCTTAATTCTACGTGGCATTGATTCAACAAGGTGCTGAAAGCATTCTTTAGAAATGTTGGCCCATATTGATAGGATAGCATCTTGCAGTTGATGGAGATTTGTGGGATGCACATCCAGGGCACGAAGCTCCCGTTCCACCACATCCCAAAGATGCTCTATTGGGTTGAGATCTGGTGACTGTGGGGGCCATTTTAGTACAGTGAACTCATTGTCATGTTCAAGAATCCAATTTGAAATGATTCGAGCTTTGTGACATGGTGCATTATCCTGCTGGAAGTAGCCATTAAAGGATGGGTACATGGTGGCCATAAAGGGATGGACATGGTCAGAAACAATGCTCAGGTAGGCCGTGGCATTTAAACGATGCCCAATTGGCACTAAGAGGCCTAAAGTGTGCCAAGAAAACATCCCCCACACCATTACACCACCACCACCAGCCTGCACAGTGGTAACAAGGCATGATGGATCCATGTTCTCATTCTGTTTACGCCAAATTCTGACTCTACCATCTGAATGTCTCAACAGAAATCGAGACTCATCAGACCAGGCAACATTTTTCCAACTGTCCAATTTTGATGAGCTCTTGCAAATTGTAGCCTCTTTTTCCTATTTGTAGTGGAGATGAGTGGTACCCAGTGGGGTCTTCTGCTGTTGTAGCCCATCCGCCTCAAGGTTGTGCGTGTTGTGGCTTCACAAATGCTTTGCTGCATACCTCGGTTGTAACGAGTGGTTATTTCAGTCAAAGTTGCTCTTCTATCAGCTTGAATCAGTAGGCCCATTCCCCTCTGACCTCTAGCATCAACAAGGCATTTTCGCCCACAGGACTGCCGCATACTGGATGTTTTTCCCTTTTCACACCATTTTTTGTAAACCCTAGAAATGGTTGTGCGTGAAAATCCCAGTAACTGAGCAGATTGTGAAATACTCAGACTGGCCCGTCTGGCACCAACAACCATGCCACGCTCAAAATTGCTTAAATCACCTTTCTTTCCCATTCTGACATTCTGTTTGGAGTTCAGGAGATTGTCTTGACCAGGACCACACCCCTAAATGCATTGAAGCAACTGCCATGTGATTGGTTGATTAGATAATTGCATTAATGAGAAATTGAACAGGTGTTCCTAATAATCCTTTAGGTGAGTGTATATATATGTGTATCCATCCATCGACAACCGCTTATCCTGTGTACAGGGTCGCGGGGGGGCTGGAGCCTATCCCAGCTAACATTGGGCGAAAGGCGGGGTACACTCTGGACAGGTCGCCAGTCCATCGCAGGGCCACACATAGACAAACAACCACTCACACTCACATCCACACCTAGGGCAATTTTTGGAGACATCAATTAATATATATATATATATATATATATATATATATATATATATATATATATATATATATACTGTATATCATAGGCATTGCTAGACCCTTTTTAGGAGGGCTTCAGCACATTGGTGGCTTTTCCAACCTGTAAAGACTGAATGCAGAGCCAATAGCATTTGAGTGTGGGCTGTGAAAGAGCATATCATTGGTTGGACCCACTAAAAGAATACACAAATTTAATTCATGAACGAGCGACGAGCGAGCATCAGCATCTTTTGGCAGAGTGAAGGAGAGGAGGCATGTTTCTCGCTTTGTTCAGTAATCTCGATTAACGAGCAGAGAAAGGGGCTGGGTTAATTAAGAGTGCAAGTGACTAAGGACATTACAATGACATCGAGACATAATAAAAAACTAGCTTTTAGCCTATTTAGACTTTTTTGTATACCTTGATGGCCATGCACAAATGATATGCATTGTTGTAATTTGCGGCCGAGAAAATTGCTTAAGATATTTAAAAACACAGATAAAGTCTATTAGCAGACAAGCTGATTTAAATAAAGTATAATTAGACTTCTTTTGGTCGTGAACATCTCTGTGCTTTATCAATGGTTTAATGACCCAAAACACATAAAAGAAGTTCACATTTGTTGCCACCTGGTGTAAAAGTGTGATTTACATGAATGTTTATTAAATTAATAAGTGATAAATTCTGAACAAATTGTTATATTCTGTATATACTGAATATTTATATAAATTATATATTCATGACATACAGAAAAAAAAATATTATCTGGAGTTAATTCACTGTACTACAAAACTAAATTTGACATTTATTGTAATAATAGGTTTTTCTGGTGTTTGATAGAACTTTAATCTGTAGAGGTTGCAAAATTATTGGATTTATACCATTACATTTTTTAAGCTATATTGCTCAACTCAATTGGGCAGGCGCAATATGTCTTCATGTGTCTGTGTGTGGTTAGAGGGGTCTTTAGGGATGTGATTGTGGAAGTGCTGAGTCGTGCTCTACTTTTCTCGTCTGGACATGTGTTTCTGCTGAGTTGTGCTATCAGTACAGCAGCTACGAAGACCGTGAGACACTTTAGTGCACATCACAGAGGAGCAAAGATGCTGGAGAGAGAAAATGAAAAAATTTAAAAGCTTGAAGAGCAGGGCTGAAAATGGGGGAACTATATAATAAAGAAAATACTGACAGAATGGTAAAAAGGGATAAAAATGAAGAAAGCGAATTTAGAAAAAAAGACCTGTCAACCATCCAACTAAACCACTGCTTTAAAACTGCATGAAAGGTGTTCGAAAAGCATTGAACTTCCGTAATTTGATGAGTTTCAGTTGAAACAGGACATTTAAAGGGAAATTATTTATGGCGAGTCTTGATCCATCAGCATTTGTCTGGATCGCGAAAAGTAAGCTATGGTATTATTGGTTAATATTAATAAATCAGCAGAAAAGAAAACTGGTTTCAGAAGCAGAGAAAGTTATTACATTTTGACCAAACATTATATAAAAAAGCAATTTTCTTCTTGTCTTGGGAGATCGGCTAACCAGCTTAAGCAGTTGAACACCAACTTTGCCAGGCTTGGAAACCAGATAGGACCAGCAAAGCAGCTAAGGCTCAGTTTAAGCTCTATTCCCTTTTCTTTTCATTTTTTTTTCTCAGCATGGCAGGCTCAAATCTTTTTTTTTAAAAAAAAGCTCTGATCTTCTGATTCCACACAGCAATTCAGTGTACTTGACACATTGAAGAGGTATATAGATCCACACTCTCCTCTCTTTCTCATCCAGGCCCCAGTTGGCCTCCATCAATCGATGCTAAAGACCAGTCCCGACTATCTTGGACAGTATGAGTTGACAAGTCTGACAGGCAGACGTGTTTTTCTCCCATCTATTTGTTTGCTCTCTCCTATTCTCCTCTTTATTCCTCAATTGATTTTCGCTGTGTGCATCGACTGGCTGCAGAGTCTTGCTGAGACGAATTAGCTTCATTTTCCAAAAGAATCTCACAGAGAAAGTAAGTCAGTGTCTTTGCAGCATTTCATGGGGTGTTTCATCCATTGCTAAGCTTGATGGGACACCGTGAGATCAAGTAGAATCACGCCAGTGTTACTTTATCCAATAGCTTTACTCAACTGAGTGAATCCATAACATGAGCGACATGTTTGAGGATAATCTGAGCAGAACTGATAGTCCAGATGTTTGTACAGAGATCTAACAGATCGCACAAGATTTAAGATGCTCAAGAGGAGAGTTTAGAGAAGATATGTTGTTAGAGAGGGGGTGGAAACAAATAGAATCTGGTTCTTAGTCAAGATTGTTTGTATTTGAAAAAAATAAAATAATTACAATATTTTTATGACATTCAGTTCTATTAGTGGTCCTTGAACATTTGCATTCTTCCACCGATACAGCCTTAATTTATTCAGTAGAAGACTCCAGTGTCATTTCCAGCACATCTCAAATTTTTTATTGTTGATAATAGAATTTAAGGATGGAAATTACAGTGATGGAACATTTTAAACATAATAAAGGTAAACTCATTTGTCTTGCTGTGGCTAATTTCATAGTTCATAGTATGCATTCTAAATACACACAATTTAATAGTATTTTCACACTTTTTGCATATATTGGCCCAATAATAAATCCTGCTCAAGTGATATTACCTTGAGTTTTTTCAAACATCACTTGTCTCATATGCTCAGCATGCTCTTCACTGACACTTTTATCGACTTGTACTCTTTTGAGGGGCAAAATAGTTTGGTGTGGTGTAAATAATGCCACAACTGTGGGACAGTCATCATTTTTGAAAAGTTGATAGAAATAATTAAATTGATTTTTCTTTAAATCCTTAAATAATATCACAATACATTTTTTAATAGTTCATTTCACTCTTTTTTTATGGTATCGTATTTTATAATAATTTGTATTTATAAACATATTTGAATTATTTAATACTGGGGTACTCAACTTTGGAAATCTGGGGGGTTGTAGAGCAGGATCCATTTAGCCTCGAGGGCTGCACACTTTTTTTTAATAGCCAAATTATAGTGTATTTATTTATTGAAATAATTAAAACAATAATACTTTAATTACTTTTTTATATTAATGAAGCAAGTAGACAATGCTAAATATGCTATGTAATACATTGTTAACATGTATTTAACATAAAAAAAACCTTGATATAAATTAAAATAATGCTATATTTGTTGTCTTTTTTTTATTATTATAATTTTTTTGTAAATCCACAAAGTTTTTTTACAAGTTGGCCATATTCTGCAGCACAATGCAAATTATAATTTTACATTTTAAAATTACAATTTGTGAAATGTCAACATACTATTGTCACTGTCAAATAAAGTCATCGTGGCACACACACACACACACACACGTTGGTCTACCTATCACTATGAGGACTTTCCATAGGCATAAAGATTTTCATACTGTGCAAACTATAGATTCTATCCCCTAAACCTAACACAACCCCTAAACCTAACCCTCACAAAAAACTTTCTGCATTTTTACATTTTCAATAAAACATAGTTTAACATGTTTTTTAAGCTATTTAAATTATGGAGACTCAACACATGTCCTCATAAACCACATTTATAGTATAATACCCTTGTAATTACCAGTTTATAACCTAAAAAAACACATAAACATGTAACAGATTTGTATTTGTATATATATATATATATACACTGTATGAATCATGTCATTTTTTGTCATAATTTTTCATAAAATCAATCCCTGGGACATGGACGTGCCTTAAGTTGAAGAAACACCCATATAGTGGCTGGCATCTGTCAAACTTCTTAAATTATATTGAAGCACTATACAAGTACTATAAAAGTGATTCAAGTTACTTTTGGGCTATATTTCAAGTTTTCTGAAGGCTTAAAATAGCTTTGTGTGAGAAACAGACCTTTAAGATCCAGAATTGTTAAGGATAAAGGTTCTAATTACGGTCAAATCATCCTTATATTCCTTAAAATTCCCATCTATATTGGTAGATTTATATTCATGTTTAGCTCAGTGCGTCAGGGCTCAGATTGATGGGCGTCAGGTTTGATTTAACCTTTTAGGAAGAACACATGTAGGTATGATTGAATTTAGTTGTATTTTGTTCTTGAGCAGTTATTAGTTCAGTGTTTGTACTTTCCACATACTTCAATAGCAGATTGGAAGCTCGAGGCAAGATTATTTTTCTTTCCCTTTAATGTGTTATCTTACTTACACAAAAGCTGCTGAAGATACAGCATTGGCATACACTCATTTTGTTTCTGCTCCTCTGGTGAATGTTTGATTGCTCCCCATCTTTAACTTGGTAACAAATGGCAATTAAGGCCAGTTGGCATTAAATGTTGGGAATGCCCAGTGTAGCTGTTCTCTTTTATAGAGCTCTTAAATGCCACCTGCCTGGTATAAGGCTGTTTAACACAAATATAAAGCTTACGACCATAATTGCAGTGAAATACAATTTATCTAATGTTTAGATACAATTTCAAGTTTACATCCTGTTAGGTTTTGTAGCGTTTCATTTCCCCCTCTTTAAGTCAGCTTTTAATGTCAGTTAAGGTTTCTTTGCATCAAGAACAGGGATCATTTAGTTTTACGAGGCCATTTTCCACCTGCTCTCTGACCCCTAGATTTATAAACCTGACTGGTGCTGTTCAAAGCCATGTGAAAGATGTCAGCAGGGAAACAAGATGATGACAAAAGCACAGGAGTTTTACAAAGGAAGAGTTCAGGGACCAAGGGAGGGCTGGCAATTATCTATGCTTAATTATGATTTTCTGAAAAGATGGAATGAAAGAAGGGTCAAGAAAAGCGTCCACTCATCAGAGTGCTGATCCATTTTCACATAGCTCCGCTTTTCTCTTTATCCTCTTTATCGCTCGCTCCTCTATCCTCCACTCATAGTGGAGCTCTCAGCTCTTTGTCATGTTTGTCATCCATTAACCTCTCCTCGTTGTGATCTCGAGATATTCAACATTCTCACCTCTCGCCTCTTATAGTGTTGCTCTCGGATGTGGTTGGATGATGAATATAGTGGACCACATCTCTACTACAGCAAACTCACTTACTTTACTGGCACTTTTTAAAGGACTAGTTCCCCCAAACATAAAACATTGTCCCATATGATTGAACATTCACAAATGAGATCTCTTTAATATCTCAATTGTTTGTCAGACAGCAATGGGATTTAATGGAGTCTCCTGCGTCAGATTTTACTACTAACAAATTTCATATTCAACAGTGTTTTAGGCTGTGCTCAAATTTGCCAAGATACCAAAATTCATTTCAATATTAACTACAAGGCCATATTATCTGAACTATGCCATCCACATTCATTTTAAAGCTCTATTCTGTTACTGTATGTCAACAATTGTCTCATTTTTTTTCTCTTAAAGGACTTCTGGAGAAACTTCTGAGACATGCATCAATGCACCAATGAAACATATCTAGTAACTCCATTACATCCCTTGAGCTATTAAAGAGTAATCGCTGAGTATATAACATTTTACGTCATCATTTACTCACACTCACGTCATTCCAAACGTGGATGGCTTTCTTCTGTGGAGCATAAAGGGAGAAATTTTGGCGCATGTTAACTAGCGATTTCTATGAAATGAAAGTGAATGTGGATGGACTTTTTCCATCTCCAAAAATGACAAAAAAGCACCATAAAAGTAGTTCTGGTCATTATTCATTGAAAATCTTCCTCAAATCTCTTTCATGTGTACAGTATTTTCAAAAATGTCTAATAAAAAAAAAGCATGCTGGCAAATTATGTCAACAATGCCAAATGGCATTGATTCTTGGATGTCACATGACCGAAGATTGTGGTGGATGGGAAACTATTCAGCAAAAAACGACTTCAAATTTCATAGTATGGCTTCAGAAGCCTTTAAGGAACCACGTAATATCATTTTACAAAAGTGTCGCCACAGTCACATAGTTTTCATGAAATCAGGCTGATACTTCCATCGCTCTCTCCAGATACCTAGAAAGGCATCTATAGATGCCAATAGTGCCTAGACACCTCAGATAATTGTTTCTTTCTCTCTTTCTGCTGGCATCTAAGCTCATGTATGAGGAGTGAATGGATTGTCATGCCCGTAATGAGCTCAACCCACTAAAGTGAACTGTGCTCTGCCTGTTAGAAGCAGCGATTTGCATTAATTATCAGAGAAATACGTTAGTGTCGCCTCACCTACCAGTAACAGACACAACCTTATGTGGTGATTTGTTGTTTATTTATATTTCTTCATGTATATTGTTTGTTTGCTTTGAGTTGGTGCCCTTGTGGTTGTTTTAATGCATACAGTGTGACCTTGCGAGCCGCTTGTAATGCATATATATTCACGCATGCAGGTTTTTGGTTACAGAGCGGTACTTGACATTGTCCTGATGATGTCGTGTCACACGGTGTCCACCGTGGCCCCCGCTGCCAATTAGCACTGCGTGAGAGACTGTTTTACACACACGCAAGACAAATCAAATTACCTGTCTGCCCTCAAACCTTTATTCTGTCCATCCTTTCACAACTACTTTCCCCTGTTATTTATTCAGCAGAGTCGCTCATTCAAGAGCCTGGGGTAATTCCATGAGTGGGTATATGTTGATGAAAGTACAGGGATCAATTGTGTGTACTAAGCTGTTCTATCTTCACCTGAGGTCAACAGGTTGAACCGTCTGTCTGTCTCGGTAATAGAGCATTCTCGAATTCGATTTAAGCTAAGGGCCTTACACAGCAACACATCTGAATACAAGCTATGCGCCAGGAATCTACACCATTCAGAATTGAATTTAGAATCCTTTTCAAATTTAAATAGGATTGAATAGAATGCAAATGTAAGGTTTGAATTGGAATTTGATTACCCATAAACAATATAGATGATATTAATAATCAATGACACTTTATACCCATATGTCCGGGGGCGGGACATGCAAATTCTGTCTGCCAATTTCTCATTAGCCTATTCTCTAGTTCAGAGGTACGCAAGGCTCTCAAGAAAGACCCCTTCTGTCACTACATTCGACACAACGTCTCGTTCCTTCCATCAGGGAATGGAGGTTACAGCAGTAACCATGACGTTTTCATTTGTCGATTAGCAATGTCCAACAGTGTAGCCTGTCCATGCATCAGAGGAGATGTACAAAAAGTACATTTTGTCAATGTTTCTGAAAGTCATGAAAATTCCTATCACAGTGTTCTTCAAAATGACAGCTGTATTGGAAATTATGAATATTATTCTGCTTACAAGTTATATTTACATTATTTATGTATATTTATGTTAATTTTCTCTCTTTTTTTTCTTTTTCTTAAAACTTCTCTTTTAAGCATCCTCTTTACTGTTACTTTTGTCAGCTTGGTTAACAAGTACACTAACTTTTGAAAAAACTTGGAAAATTGTTTGGTGTGATGGATGCCACAATTGTGGGTCAGTACTTAATTTTCACTCAAGAAATATTTAAATGGTTTGCTTATTTCAGTCTTTGTTTAGATTATCAAATTAGTTCAGAAATGTGAATACATGGGCATAACTAGTCAAAATTAATGATGCATTTATGTTGGACTGCATTTATGAATGGATTATTTATGTTTTGTTCCATGGAACTAATGAACTAATTAAATTATTTCTGCCATTACACGGCACCTACCGCCATACCACCCAGCTTGTTAACTCTTAATTAATTTCATTAAATAAATTCAGTGAACAAATAAAGGCTATAATGTATCACAATCAGACATTCAGGATGCATACAATTGTATGTGTCCTTAAAGGGTTTCAAAAACTTTTAGCAAAACAAATGCAGAATAAAGAGCTATTCATCAAAATTTCAGAATGTGAAATGTATTAAAATCCATTGTCAAGGTGCTGTGGGTGAATGAAATGTGGATAGAATAGCTATGTTCTCATTTGCTCATTTTTACATTTCAATTGCTTGTTAGTTGACCAGCTGAGGCTTAGTTTTGGTGTGTGTATGTTGGGGGTATACTTATGAGACTGAATGTGGGCTCTGACATGGATCTGATTAGGTCCCAGCAGTGTGCTTTACAGTCGGTATAATTAAACTGTCAGTCAAATGCAGGTTACACTGGCAGGAATTAAACACAAGCAAAGGGTGTGGGAGGAACCTTCTTATAATAACTCAATAGAGTAACTCTATTATCACTAACACATACATTATTTGAGTTTAATATATTAACAGATTTATTTTGTTCTTTAAATAGGCTGAGCTGTACATAAATGAGTTCTAATAATAATCTCAATTATTATATTTATGAGTTGAGCAGACTTGAATGCCAGTAGGAAACTTTGGATTTTCTTTTAAGACCAGACCAGTTTTGGAGCATGACAATTAGGAATCAGGAATAAAGAACATTTTTAATTAGTTTGACCAGTGCTAAAATGCTTCCTCTCTTTGTAGAAAATTGAAAAAGAGAGAAAGAAATATACATTTGCCCAGAGTCCATTTTGTTTCAGCCCAAATCACTTGAACACACATCATGTCACAGTTACAACTTCAAACTCGTACGAAGGAACTTCCCAGGTGAATTTGAAGGCAGTATGTGTTTCAATATATTTGTCTGTTTGTGTGTGTGTTTGGTGGGAAAAGAAGACATATGACCTGTCAAATGTCTGTTTTATTGACTAGTGTGGGTTTAGTGTGGATGGAAAGCTTAAACGTGTCACGGGCGAGACGGCTCTCTAACTCCTGCTTGTCTTTGTCAGGTGGTATTTGAAGGTATCCGTGGAAACGGCTTTGAGGGAGACATTGCTATTGATGACGTTTCTGTTACCAAGGGGAAATGCAAACAGCAGGATAACGTGGACAAAACAGGTCTGTACTATCCACAACACACCTTTACACAAAAATAGATTCGGTTTTAGCCATAATATAAACAACTACATTATATATTTTCATGCACTGCAGATGTAGGTGACAAAAAGCCAGCCTGTGTGCTGATCAATTTTTATTACAGAAGCATAAAGCAAAGGTAAAGACAAACATATGCAACACATTAGAACCTGTGTATGATGAAACAGCATTAAAGTAGTAGTTCACCCAAAAATGAAAATGCTGTAATTGTGTACTCACACTCATGTCATTCCATACCGGTATGGATATCTAATGCTGAACACAAAAGGAGAAACATTTATGAAAATCCAAGTCTGTTTATTCAATATTATGAAGAACTTGCATTTTTTTCCTCAAGTGAATATCTGTAATTATTATTGTTTTTTAACATAAAAAGAAAGTCCAAAGGGTTTGGAATGGCATGAGAGTGAGTTAATTATGACAGAATTTTCAACACAATTAAAAAAGACATTGCTGGAATTACCCTTTCCATGGAAAATATTTTTTAGATTTATTTATTTATTTGTTGGAAAATTGTCTGGAGTTTTTATAGCATAAAAAATAACGCAAAAGCACCATCAAAATATTAAAATGGTCCATAGGACTCATGTGCTATATTCCAAGCCTTCTGAAACCTTACGGAAGCATTGGGAGAGAAACAGACCGATATTAATCATTATTAATCGACAATCTACCCCTTCAAAGAGCAGTTAACTTGAAAACTGCTGGACTATTGAGTCAAGTAGTTTCATTTCTGAAAAAAAAAAAAAAAATTCATTCAGACTGGTTTGGTGAACTAAAAATGTGTATTTATTGAAAATAATATTTCTCTCATGAGCTGATAAAAGCAACAAGGAGAGTTAGGGTAGATGTCAAGATTTGCAATGAATAATGACGTAAATTTCTATCTGTTTATCACGCAAAGCTATTTAAAAATTGCATGATAAAAAAAAGTAACCAGTACATTCTAACTAACACCTACTTTTTTGTTCCATGGAAGAAAGAAAGTCCTATGGGTTTGGATCAACACGAAGGATAAGTAAATGATGATAGAATTTTCCTTTTAGGGTGAATTATTCCTTTAACTGCATTAAAACAGGAAGGTTGTGGACATTAAATGGCCGGTAGTTAGATGTGCCAAGACTGAGATGCAATGAACTCATGCGAGCAGTGTTGGTGATGGCAGAGAGATCTCTCCTGTGCAGACTGCTACGTATATGGCAGCTGGCGTCTCCTCACCTCGTGAAGCCCTTTGATGTCATGGCAGGGCTCAGGTCTCCTCCTGAATGCTGATCTTTGCACAGGATGGGTATGAATGCATGCACACAGACAGAAAAATGCCCAGTGCCAGACTCTGTGAGAGAGCGAGAGAGAGAGAGAGAGGGCAGCTGTCCAGAGCATCATCCTCCTGAATATTTTTGGGGGCCACTGTATGTGGATTGAATATATTATTGCACAAGTATGTATATAGGAATAATAAACTGTGAAGAATGTGAAGGAAAGACAAGAATGAATGGAATATTACACAGTTGTACTGTAACTGAAGCAAGGCCAATGATACACTCACAATTGTGTGAGATTCCTTCAGATTTTTTTAATTTCCATCTTCAGACCTTAATACAAAAACAATTCATCAAAATTAATGGAAAATAACAGGTTTATCACAGCAATCTGTCCTTTAAAATGACCTCACATGCACATGCTGTGTGTACATCAGTATAGTCTGATATAGAATCATTTTTCTTACAAAAGATTTCAATTTTCGTCAAGATTTCAGGCCACAGCAAGTTGATTTTGACAAATGAAAGGCCTGACCTTCTTGCTCTGAACGAAATTGCAGAACTCTTACTGGGTAAATGTAATGAACACCTGTGAAGAACATTTCTATAGTTCACCCCATAATCAAAAGAAAGTAATAATAAATTAGATTTAGCTTGAAATGAATCGTAGAAAACATTCTCTGTATTAGGTCAGTTTGGATCACTGCTTTATTTTAAGAATGCGAAATGTCTGAATTATAGTAGAGAGAATAAATTATTTCATCACATTCCCAGAGGGTCAGAAGTGTATATACTTTTTGTTAGTATTTGGTAGCATTGCCTTTTAATTGCTCAAACATTTTGAGTAGCCTTCCACAAGATTCTCACAAGAAGTTGCTGGAATTTTGCCCCATTCCTCCAGACAGAATTGGTTTAACTGAGACAGGTTTGTTGGCCTCCTTGCTTGCACACGCTTTTTCATTTCCGCCCACAAATGTTTTATGGGATTGAGGTCAGGTCTTTGTGATGGCCACTCCAATACCTTGACTTTGTAGTCCTTAAGCCATTTTGCCACAACTTTGGAGGTATGCTTGAGGTCATTGTCCATTTGGAAGACCCATTTGTGACTGAGCGTTACCTTCCTTGCTTCAATATATCCACATAATTTTCCTTCCTTATGATGCCATTTATTTTGTAAAGTGCACCAGTCCCTCTTGCAGGAAAGCACCTCACAACGTGCTGCCACCCCCATGCTTCACAGTTGGTATGGTGTTCTTCGGCTTGCAAGCCTCACCCCTTTTCCTCCAAACATAATGATGGTATTATGGTGAAACAGTTTTAGTTTAATCAACCAGAGGACATTTATCCAAAAATATAGGACTGGTTTTACTGTGGATATAGATACTTGTCTATCTGTTTCCTCCAGCATTTCCTCCAGTGTGTGTGTAAATACAGTGCATTCGGAAAGTATTCACAGCACTATTTTTATGTTACAGCCTTATTCCAAAATGGATTAAATTCATTATTTTCCTCAAAATTCTACAGACAATACCATCATTCCCTCGATCCTGACTAGTCTCCCAGTTCCTGCCGCTCAAAAAAAATCCCCACAGCATGATGCTGCCACCACCATGCTTCACTGTGGGGATGGGATTGGCCAGGTGATGAGCGGTGCCTGGTTTCCTCCAGACATGACGCTTGCCATTCAGGCCAAAGAGTTCAATATTTGTTTCATCAGACCAGAGAAATTAGTTTTTGGCAAACTCCAGGCGGGCTGTCATGTGCCTTTTACTGAGGAGTGGCTTCCGTCTGGCCACTCTACCATACAGGCCTGATTGGTGGAGTGCTGCAGAGACGGTTGTTCTTCTGGAAGGTTCTCCTCTCTCCACAGAGAAACGCTGGAGCTCTGTCAGAGTGACCATAAGGTTCTTGGTCACCTCCCTGACTAAGGCCCTTCTCCCCCGATCGCTCAGTTTGGCCAGGCGGCCAGCTCTAAGAAGAGTCCTGGTGGTTCCAAACTTCTTCCATTTACGGATGATGGAGGCCACTGTCCTCATTGGGACCTTCAATGCTGCAGAAATGTTTCTGTACCCTTCCCCAGATCTGTGCCTCGATACAATCCTGTCTCAGAGATCTACAGACAATTCCTTGGACTTCACGGCTTGGTTTGTGCTCTGACATGCACTGTTAACTGTGGGACCTTATATAGACAGGTGTATGCCTTTCCAAATCATTTCCAATCAACTGAATTTACCACAGGTGGACTCCAATCAAGTTGTAGAAACATCTCAAGGATGATCAGTGGAAACAGGATGTACCTGAGCTCAATTCTGAGTGTCATGGCGAAGGCTGTGAATACTTGTATACATGTGATTTTTACATTTTTTATTTTTTAATACATTTGCAAAGATTTCAAACAAACTTCTTTCACGTTGTCATTATGGGGTATTGTTTGTAGAATTTTGAGGAAAATAATGAATTTAATAAATTTTGGAATAAGGCTGTAGCATAACAAAATGTGGAAAAAGTGAAGCACTTTTTATATACATACAGTATATGCGTGTATTTATTATGATATGTGTATAGATATGTTAGCATTAGTGTAATGATAATAAACAAAGGAATGTTATTTTAAATGCAGGTAAAAAAGGTATTTTATTTTTATTTTAAGTGTATAAATCATGGTAGCGCACAACCTTTAGTTTATGCTGATTATATAAAGGACAAAAAAGAAGAAAAAAAGAGAATTAAATAAAGAATTAAAATGATAATGCCACACACATTATAATAATGACAAGTTAGGATGAAAATGTGCTTAATTATGATGAAAATAATGTCATGATATAATATAATATAATATAATATAATATAATATAAATATTTGTTTGATGTGGTGGAAATGACAATAAATATTACAATGGTTTGGTTATTTCACCTATTGTTTTCATTATCATAGTTTTAAACATTTAATAATTAGCATTTTTAAAAGTACCATAAACAATTATGAAGGTCTGGAAATAAATATTTCATGTCAGTTTTAGTGTGATCTTCATATAATAAAAAGAAAAAAAAAAAAGTTTAAAGAGAAAAAGTTTAAATCTGTTTTGTTTTTATTAAAACTAACCCCTGGGATATAAAATAACGCACACAGAGTTAAGACTACTGTTATAACACACACACTTACAGGGCAAGTGAGGCCCACACACAGTAAAGTGTACAGCAATCTGAAAACCACGGCAGAGCAAAAGAGCCAAAGTAATGATTAAGATCAATTATTCTGAAAGCACACTCTCAGAGAACTTCCCAGTTCAGTACTTTTTTTTTTTTTAATTAAATACTCGTTGATGTTTGTGCTGTTGTTTTCCCACCAAAATGAATGTCACTTCCTGGAGGATGATGTAATTAAGGATCTGGCTTTTGTTAGTTTAAGGGTTATTACAAAAGACTAGCAGGATGAAAATGTATATTAAAATGTTTGTTCAGCCAAATAAAAATAATTCTCTCATTATTTACCCTTATGACATCCCAGCTTTGTATGACTTTTTTTCATCTACTGAACACAAGCAAATATTTTAAGAAGAATATATCAGCTCTGTCGGTCCATACAACGCAAGTGAATTTTCAAAGTTCAAAAAGCACATAAATGCAGCATAAATATTAATACATACGACTCTAGTGGTTAAATCAATGTCTTCAGAATTGATATGATAGGTGTGGGTGAGAAACAGATCAATATTGAAGTCCTTTTTTTACTATCAATCTCCACTTTTACTTTCTTTTGTTTTTGGCGATTCACATTCTTTGTTCCTATCGCCACCTACTGGGCAAGCAGGAGAATTTATATAAAAAAAAAAATTAAAAAAACCCCCTGTTCAATATTGATCAGTTTCTCACCCACACCTATCATATAGATTCCGAAAACATGGATTAATCCACTGGAGTCATATGGATTGCTTTTATGCTGCCCTCATGTGCATTTTGGAGTTATATCCATGTGCGATACCCATTCACTTGTGTTAAATGGACCTACAGAGCTGAAATATTCTTCTAAAAAAATCTATTTATGTTCTGCAGAAGAAAGTCATACACATCTGGGATAGCATGAGGGTGAGTAAATGATGAGAGAATTTTCATTTTTGGGTGAACAAATCCTTTAAAGACACAGGAAAACCCTGCACATTGATTACCAATTAAAGTAATTGAATATCCCAAGAAAACATCAGGAATATTGTCATAAATTTCCATTAACTTGAGAAGTTAATCTCAAAATCTCAACTCAAAACATGGTAGTGAAATTATTTAAAATTGACCCCATGTTCTCTTGTATCATTGTGATTTAAGAAAACTAACTAATATGATTTCCATTTTTGAAAATGTTTAATATGGTATCATATATTCATAAGACATAGATGATGGAGACATGGAATGTACTGCACACTAGCAATGACCCTCCTCCTCATCTCTTTGGCTTTTTTCGGCACTGCCATGGGAGTCACTGCTCAAGCATAAGCCGTTCTTTAGAGATGAATGATGATTGGCTCTGACGTCCCATGTGTTACTGTGTCTCCATAAATCACACTATGACTGGAGTTTGGCTGTAGGTCATAAAGAGTGGGAAGAATGGAGAGTGAAAGTGAGAGAGAGAGAGAGAGAGAGAGAGAGAGAGAGAGAGTGTGCAAGAACAAGTTTGAAATGGAGTACCAGCAGATTTCTTGCATATCACCACTTCTCAGAGTCTCCTGGTACGATGTAATGTCTTGATTTAATGTAAGTCAGTGATTTGATGAGGCTCGCCAGTCACTTTAATCTGACCCTCCAAATGATTTTGATAAAATCGCTGTTAACATCAGTTCACTCTCTACGCAAAACTCAGCGGTGAGTTTAACAACACCCAGCACATTCAAGGGTGGGCGTCAAGCGATCCATGGTCCAGTTCTGGAGGAGCGTGCATGTTTAAGCTTTGGGCATAGTTTTGTTACTGCTCTTCAAATCATGAACCAGCCACTTTTAGGTGAGAACATTTTATCTTATCTTATGCAGTATTATGTATTCATGCAAATTGCATAACTCCTGAGAGCAGACAAAACTATTGACTGAGATAAAAATATGTCAAAAGCGGTTACAAAACTGTCAACTCATATGTGCAATGTTTTCAGCAAAAGATAAATCGATGATGAAAACCAAATCCTCACCGATAATACAAAGGGAAATTTGCTTTTTATTCTTCATCCTTTTCTGTAGTGCTTGTAAAAATATTATGGGGCTATTCTAAAACGTTTATCTTGAAAAACGCTTAAAGTGGTTTAATGTACTAAAACTGAGATATTTGAAGACCCAATTCGGTATGCACGCTTTACTCAAGTAAAATGAGAATTACTTATCACTTAAAAATTATTACTCGAGTAAGAGTGAGAAATAACCCAATAAAAAGAATACTCAAGTAGTGAGTAACTAATTACTTTCACAGATAACGTAATGGATGTTTGCTCTCCTAGTATACACATTTAACATGTATTACAGAATAATTACTGTTAATAATGGAAATTGTCATAATTCACCACCATGTTGTTCCAAACCCATGTGAATTCTTTCTTCCATGCATCAAATTAAAGGGGAAGTTCACCAAAGAATTTTGAATGCTCTAATTTTCTCACCCTCATGCCATCCCAGAGGTGTACGACTTTCTTTCTTCTGCTGAACACAAATGAAGATTTTTACAAGAATATCTCAGCTCTGTTGGTCCATACAATGCAAGTGGATGGTGAACTGAACACATAGAGGCAACATAAAAGCAATTCATATGACTCCAGTGATTTTCAGAAGCAATAATATAGGTGTGGGTGAGAAACAGGTAAATATCTATAATTTTATAATATATAAAGTCCTTTTTTTACAATTAATTCTCCTCACTGCCCAGTAGGTGAAGAAGTGCACAAATAATTGAATCACCAGAATTCCCCCCCCCCATATTTTGAAAGGGAATGGTGACTGAGATGGTCAGTCCCCAACATTCAGTCTAACATCTTTTGGGTTCTACAGAATACAGAAAGTTTCACGGGGTTGGAAGAACATGAGGGTGGGGAAATCATGATATAATATTTATTTAAGGCCGAATGATCACTTTAAGGACACTTCATTGACAGATTTGTACGAATCTGTTGATTAAAAGAGTAGTCTGGCAACCTTTTTCTAGTAATTATTACAGTGAAAAACGTCAACAATGTCACACTGTCACAAATTATATATAATGTTTAATTATACATATTCATATTCATGCATTTTGTCATTATTTCACAGCTTTTAACATCCTGCGTGAATCTAGTTCAGTGTAGCTTCAGCACTGTCAGTGTTGAAAGAATCTAGATAATTAGTTCTGCACACTTAGGGTACATTTAACGCAAATGTGTACAAGGATTTATGCAGTAGACACTGATTTGTTGCAGAGCTGATATAAAAATGTAAACTTAGAAACGGTCATAAGGAAAGAGGTCATAAGAGCCCATAGTTACAGATTCATGCAGAAAATAAATGAGTATCACCATGACACATACAAGCCCACATTATCACCTCTAATACTTACGTCACTGAGTTTTCTTAAGTGGACCAGCAATTTTAATCTTGAAATATATCCTTGTCTTAGTGTAAAATTAAGGCATTGTGTGGAGTGAAAACATTTTTGTTTTGCGCGCTTGCTGCTGTAGTGTTGAACGTGACTCGAGTGACACATGCCGCTGTGAAGTTCTGCTGTCGTAAGAGTCCCGTTCAAAATCCCAATAAATTACGCATTTATTAACAATTATTAAATTAAAACCAGTAATGTAACGACAGGAATGTTACTCATTGTAACAAAGTAAAAGTAAAAAATATAATCAGAAATTTACTTAAGAGTGAAAAGTACCGACCATAAAACATACTCATAAAAGTATTTTTTTTTCAATAAGTTACTCAAGTACATGTAACAGAGTAAATGTAGCATGATACAACCCACCTCTGTATACAGGTTAGCAGATGAGCCCAGAAACTGAATGAAATCTTTAATACATTAAGCCACGAAAAGCATTTTCTTTATAACAATTTTCAATGCGTGTCCCGTTCGGATTCCGGGTTCATCTGCTTGCCTGTATATAGAGTAGTATGTGTCATCAATAAGGCGCATACTGAATTTGGTCATCGAATATCAGAATTTTAGTACATTAAACCACGTTAAGTGTTTTTTTTTTAGCATTATTGAAAGTCCCAATGAATATATCTATGAATATATATATATATATATATATATATATATATATATATATATATATATACCTATGAATATATCCTGACAGTGTTTAGTTCTACATACAGATGTGTGTCAGCGTTCATGATCCTGAATATCATCAAATCAGTTTGTTCAACGTGTCTAATAATTATTATCTATTAACAAAGAAGTTACCTACACTTTTTTCGTCCACTTCAAGCACTGCGGAAGAGTAAAAAAATAATATTACTAATTAACATAATGCAACAAATGCCGTCGATTGAGCTGAACTTGTATTGAACCTGGAATATTGTATTTAAGTTAAGATTTTTAAATCACCATGGTTTCAAAACAGATACGATAGGATTCTAGAGTCAGGACAACATTACAAGTTTCCTCTTGTAATACGGCCCCTGTATCATTAAATTTCTTACAAGTTCCTAACATCAAGACTTTTTAATTTGAAAACAGCTACAGTTGCAAAGGTGGCATATGCAGCTCATCTCCACGCACCCACACACACATAAGCACGCACGCATGCACACACTCACACACACACACACAGGCAGGCATGCACACACACACACACACACACACACACACACACACACACACAGTTCCTTTGCAAGCAGACACTCTCAAAATTACCTACCTCCTTCAAAGGTCCTTGAGAGAGATGTCACGGCTCACACGATCTCGTTCCTTATTGAAAAGGAAGAATAAAAAGCTTTATTATGAATATATTGATTTCCTGCTAGCCCGGGAACCCTTGATATAAATTCAAATTGATTTTTTTTAATACAATTCCTGCTCTTTATTTATTAAACCCATTTTGTTGGCAGCTTGCATGCATAATTAAATGGGTGTGTTTGTGATTGGAGTGACTGGTTCTTATATAACACTACAAGCATATTTAGTCCCCCCTCCCATCATCTTCTCCTGTGAGTTGCGCAGAAAAATATTACTCAACATTACCTCGGAGGTATAATGACTTGTAATTGTCCTCTCGCAGGTCATCTGTCTTCCGTAGCTCACAGATATTACCACTTACGGCCGCTGGTGCAAACACGCGATGATGCCAGCCACTTAAACCCCATCCTTCTGCTTCATTACTTTAGTGTCCTGTGGTCCGTTGTGCCAAAATCTCTGCAGGAAAACTAAACCATTTACATCAGCTGTGTACACATTTCATGCACACATTTCTTCTCAATTCTGACTCCTAGTTATCACGTGGTTATGATGATTAAGGAAGAGTTCCCCCAAAAGGAAAATGAAAGGAGGCGAGAACCGGCTTGACAATATAAATAATATTTTAACACACACACAGGTGTCGGACAGATGTCCGTAACTCTCTCTCTGACGCACTGCCGTCTCCGGTCAGGCTTATCCCTCTTGGGCTTAAACAGCTTTATTAGGGGCCGGGTATGTGGAATCATGACCCGGCCCTGCCCTCTGCCCTGCCACAAAGTATAATAAAATATTCACATTAATGCCCAATATTTCAAGTCTTCTGAAGCCACACAACAGATTTGTATTTCAAACAGATAGAAATGTGTTATTTACTGATAATCTACACCCTGCCAGAGTTCTCAAATCACATTCATGCTTGTGTTCAGTTAAAAAATGGTGCCTTCAGACACATCCCACCAGGTCTGACATCAATAGTTGGGTTTTTCCATTCACATATTTAAACTTTTTTTTTTTTGCTGATAGGACACTTAATGTTGATACATCTAATAATATGTCAGCAAGCAATAGAGAAAGACCTTTTTGATTTATAAAGTATTTTAAAATAAAATCATTTTTATTCATATGGTTGAAGTTAATTATCATTGAAGCCTAAAAATGCTTAAAAGTAAGTACTTATGAGAAAATCAAAGCACAAAATGGAACGACAACAGGAAAATTGGCATAGCATATATGGAAGTTTAGAGGAGTTAATTATTTCAGATTTCCATTGACTGGCTTGTATTTGCATTTAATATAGTTTCAGGAAAAACTGTGTTTTCGGTGCGCGGGACAAGAGTAGAGCACTTATATGAAGCTCTGTATCTTTTCATGCGCATATTTGACTATGCTATCTAAACTAATCGCTGCACCCAAGTGTTAAAGTCTACATTTTTATTTTAATTTTCTTAGTAAAGATCTGAATGTGTTAACTAGAAAATATATGAAAAGTTTTTAAACCAGAAAACGATTTTTACGAGTTCTGTAAAAATCATAGTAAAGGAAAAGTTCACCCAAAAATGAAATTTCATGCTATCCCAGATGTGTATGACTTTATTTCTTTTGCAGTATTTCAGCTTCGTAGGTCCATACAATGCAAGTGAATGGTGATCAGACCGTTGTAGCACCAAAAATCACATTAAGGAAACATAGAAGTAATCCATATGCCATATGAATGAGAAGTGATGTAATAGGTGTGGATGAGAAATAGAACAATATTTTGATATTTTTTACTCAAAATCTCCACTTTCACTTTCACATCTGAAAGTGAAAGTTAAATTGGAGATTTAGAGTAAAAAAATTTACCTAAATATGGATCTGTTTTAAATTGACTTAGATGGAAACATGATTGTTGACGCTAAACATTGTTGTTTCTTTTGTATCACAAATAAAGTATTTTTCACAACCACAAAAAAGATTTGAATGCTACACCATAGGGAGATATTATAATTTGACTTCTGTAACCTTAAATATTTTTGAGTTAAAAAGGATATTTTACTAGACAATATAGGGTGGGACTTTGATGGATTGTATCCATTGAGAATTGCTTGAAATGTGAAAAGAGGGCATTACATTCCAAAATGCAGCCAGGTGGTTGGAGAGGAGTAAGAGGGATTCGTGGAATTCAGCTGACAAGGAAGTTTCGGGGACAAAAAAAAAAAAAAAAAGGCAGATCAAGTAAAATTTTAAAGAAATGTGAAGAAAACATTTCTTTCATTCAGTAGAAAATGTGCACCAATGATTCATGCACCATACAACCAGGAGCTTTCATTCGGAATTTAATTAGAGCCAATTTTAATTATTGTGATTTCATGTTTATATTAAAGAGTGTAATAATGTGTTTGTGTGTTTATGTTTACAGCAGTGCTCTCTGGGACAGACCAGCATCTTAACTTTCTTCCTGTGAGCGTCCATCTCATCAGCACCACCTGTCTGACACTCCTCCTCAGATGATACTGACACCCCGCGCACAAACGCCCATGTAGGACGCCTCCCATGGCAGCAATAAAAACTGCCCGACATATGACCACACTTCCTGCTGCTGCCTTCCTCATGCTCGTTTCCTGTTTCCCATGCTCATGCTCATGTCCTTTGACATGACTGCCATCATACTTCTTGACAATATTCATTTTCTTTCCATTTACACATTTGGCAGTTGCTTTTATTGAGAGCATCTTGTGGTGCATTCAAATCAGTCGGTGTGTTCCCTGGGATTCGAATCCACGACCTTCGTGTCGCCAGAGCTGCAGTTGAGCTACAGGAACGCATATGCTTTCATTGTTATTGTGAGCACTGCTTCTACTTGCTATGTGGCACCTTCACTAACCTTAGTTATTATTGTGCATTTCCATCCATACGTCTTGTCATCTCTCCACCATCCTCCCTCAATCGTCCTGTATCCCCCGTGTATGTATCTGACACACCAAAGTGTCAACACTCTTACCAAAGATGACGGAAGGCTTACAGGATGGGTGGACCACTGAAAGAGATATGAGCGCCCTTTCTCAAAATCAACTACTCTTTCCTTGGACTGAAGTGCATGGAGATTTGATTTCCATAAGACGTTGGTACAAAGTAAAAGGAAAGGAAAAACCTGAGCAGGAATGGACGAATGAAGCGAGGATGGTCAAGGATGGTTACGAAGTTAGCTGATTAATACTGACGATCTAAATGAAACTGTCCATGTACATCCACAACGTATATGTGATATATTGGAAAGTCGAGCTGTAGAATACATAAATGGACTCTGCAACTGCAACTTCTGGGACTACGACAATGTGAAACTAAAGAAGCACAAATTTATACAGTATCTTTTTTGGTAGTCATTTTGGTTCCTTTACTTGGTATTTTGTCGGTCTGGATTCGCTGTACATTTTCTTGTCCTTCGGCGTTCTTTACCAGCCAACATATTCCACTGCTGCATTGCCGATCGGTGATTAGAGGGGTAGAAGTTGGTTTTGAAAACGATACAATGTGAACTTTGGACAAGAAAGGCATCAATTACCTCACCTTCAATCAACAAGATCCATAAGCCACCTGGACAAACCGTGACAATGATCTCTTGAGCTTCGATCAAACGGCCGGGAGGGTGTTGGCTCACAGGGTCTGTTGTCCTCATTCAGCAATAGGTACCTCTGATTACATTACAGAAACTGCAATGAAAGTTCTCTTCATGAGCACATGGACTCTATTAGTACTAAAAGATTGACACCTCTGGGCTGACAGACTGCACTCTTGGCGTTGATGATCAGGAATGTCTTGTCTATTGTTAGAGAGAAAGTTAAAGTACATGCAAGCTTTATCGGGTTGCCATTGAAAACTTCAGTCATATTTAGTTTTGGAGGTTTTAAGATGGCAGCGAACAATTTTGACATTTAGACAGTGAACTGTTTTGGCACACGTTAACCTAAAATACACACATTTGTTGATACATTTATGCTGCATTTTTTTCATCTTGGGCCATTTTGTTTGAGAACTCCATTTTTGGTTTCTTAACATCATCATTTTCCAAAGTACGCGGTAATGGAGAGCGTTTTCAAAATGCTACATTTTGTGGTGGAAAATGCTTAGCCAGTTTGGACGAGAGTCGTAAACATAGAGAAATCATTCATTTTCAAACAAAAACATGTTAATATGGACTCAAGAAGTCTGAAATTCCAACTTACTATGTGGAAAAATGCAATAGAATAGTCAGGCTTCCAACTTGGAAACGTGCATAAGAAGTGCAGGTGTATGAAGTCATGCGAACATGGCGGCACCCAGGGAGATGTACACAGTTAACGATAAACTTTTACGTAAAACAAATTAACAGTGAGTCAAGGTTTCTCCATTACATAAAACAACCTGTTTAGCATACATTTGCAAAGTCAAGTTAGTAAAACATGGTAAATTATCCATTTTGTTGGTAATTGTACATTTGTTCACAAATGCTAGCATTGCTTTGCAGTGTTTATCCTCTGCAACTTGAGTAACAGTTCCAGTAGCATTTCCACTTGAGCACGGTTCGGTACGGTATGGTATGATTACAAACTATTCCTGGCACGGAATTCTTTGCATGGTTAACTATCTGCACTCAACCATGCTGGTGGAATGTCTTTAGTGTGTGGCGACTCTCGTTTGGTCACTTGCTCAGTCAGTCCATTTAAATCCTGATTTCACAGCACCATGATGGAAAAAGAAACTGTAATTGTGCCAATGAGCCTGCAGTATGGAACAGCATGGTTCAGCAACGAGAACCGTTGGCTCGATGGCGGAAAATTGCTTTTGGTTGCTTGGAAACTTTGCTAAACTTTTTTTTGACAATCAAACACCTGCAGAGCTACAAAATTTTAATCAAATGTCAGGCAATGGAAAGTAGAAATACACTACAGACTTTGAATGGAACACATTATTAGTTACAAATATCATCATTTTAAGATTCAGATGCAATATATTGTTACCACGAATTTTGCCAAATGTAGGCTACCCTCGCTGGAATTTTTTCTAAATAAGTATTATCACTTCACGGACAATAATATTGAAGCATATTGTTACAGTACAGTAGCAATATGTGATGTCTGACGTTCAAGCAAAGGGTATGAGCAAACTTCCAGGGTTGTGAAAGTTCTAGTACTCTCTTTAGCGTCATCACATATACCATCAATGCAAGGGGGCACAGAATTATAGAAGTATACTGATTACACGAAGAGTGGAAGACCATTTGTGCCTCTGTTTGAGTGTCCTTTATCCAATTTGCATAAGCTTAGATGTTATCGTGCAATCTTCTATATATATATTTAAATTGCTTTGCTCTAGTATTCTCCATGCTGATATCGTCAAAAGTAGTTCCATACTCAGTGGAGCTTTAAGGTAAGCCTGTTTACAAACATAAAATTCACAAAATAATTTTCGGCTTGTAAAATTCGCTCACGCTCGTATTTAATCAGTTCATATTTATCCAACTGCGTAATATGGTGTGTGTCTATCGCTGTCGAAGAGATTATCATAGACTCGCTCCTCAGGTAATTCCATAGGTAACAGGGACAATACCTCTGATTAATTCAACCCCAGTCAAGGATTCTCCAACAATTAAAGACACTCCCACGGCTGTAATACTGTTTCATGTGTATGCTACCGTAAACGCTCTGAACTCTTGCATAATGCTTTCATTACACATCATGTAATCAGCTATAATTTATCAACCATGCTAAGTTTAATAGGAGCTGTTACAGAACACAAAATATTAGATTTAATGCAAGAATGACAAAGGAAGTGAATCAATCAATAAATGGAGGGTTTTCCATTTAAATCATTTTCTGTTGCAGAATTTTGTTATGTACGTGGTTATGCATTCCAAATGTTTCCTTTCGTTGTTTCGAGATATTTTGATGTGTGTTTGGTGACATGACAGTATTACCCCATCTATATGGCTATTTCTTAATAATTCTGTAATAATTTGGTGATGATTACTGGTTGATGGCGAGATGGCAAAATCGTAAGATATTGTATGGCTCATACGAAAAGGTATAACATTTATTTCCATAAAAACCAACCAATCAACAAACAGAATCAAGTCAATGCACTACAGGCATAAAATTGTAGCTAGCCTCATATGTAACACTTTATTTTAAGGAAACATCAGTGAACAAATTTAGTTTTTTTATTCAATACAAATGACTGATGTACTGTATGTCAATAACCTGTAAAACGCTTTTATGTTCCGAATCCTGCTGTTTTCTTTCATTGTTTACAAAAGTTATTTCCCTATTAAAATCATGGTTAGATTAGGGTTGGGGGTGAATTTAGGAAAAATCACAAAAACATTGTTGGTTCATTTATTTTTCTCTACTGGAGTAGTTGTACATTAGGTACTAGCTAACTTGTACAATTTCTTATGATTTTACCTTTTACTATTATACATACTATTATTGTATCTTGTCATGAGACCGGTTTGTTTTTTTCTTTCTAATAGTACATGTAGATACATACATACATACATTTGTTTCCAGGTTTGACCACAAACCATGTTTTCAGATACTGTGCAATATACATTAATAGGTTTGTCCTGTAGTTCAATGTCCAAAAAAAGAGATTGTTATTGATAGTTCAATTCAAAGCTGATTAAAATGTAATGCTTGACACAGGAAGTGCACGCCCACCCCTGATGATGAGCGAATGAATGTAACAGAAATTCTTATTCGAATGTGAAGTCTTACTGGCAGGTCCAGATGAAATTCCAGACTCATTTTTTTATTTTTTGAAAATTTTTAATTCTGATGTCTCTGACAGTGCTATGTTTTATGATAGTTGAATGAATAATAAAATTAGCCAAAATACGTAATTAACAAGTGGGAGAGGGCAATGTGTAGAATTTTGGAAATAACAGGTGTTTGATTTGAGTTTACGAATATTGATTCTGTGCGGGCATGCTTACTGACTACGTTCATACAGTGTTTGGGAATGAAAACTATATTTACCTACATGTTTGACTATCAGTTTGTTCTGTAGATACAACATAAGTCAGAAGCAGTACAAATAATGTCTACATAGACACATAATCAAACTCAATTCCCTTCACAAACTCCCTGTAGACGTGAGGAATGCATATAACTAACGATTACAATTAAAAAAATAATTGTATTTAACATTATACCCCAATAGCCTGAGAGAGATTGGTAGTCCTAATATTAGTGATAGAGACTGACAGCCAATAACCAGTGAAACATGCACTCATCCCATTCTGTATGTCAGTGACAACTTGTTATCGGCTGCTGTTCCACATATACGTACATTAATATAGTACATATCAACCCAAGTCGCTATCAAAATTGTTTGCGACTCTTAAAAATTTGAGTCACCTTGGAGATAATGCACTTGTCACTCTCATAACTAAACTGTATGAACAGAAGAGATTTTAGCTTTTCAAACCAGGACTGGCAACTGTATTCTGCTGCTGTGTGAACGTAACCACTATAGTCTACTATTTGAAACCATTATCAGGCTGTACAACGTTGCTATTGAGGGTTGAGCACATTTCGTTACAATATAATATTCAATGTGGCATTAGAGTGTCATAGAATGATCAGGGGTTACTGAGAAATCTGATTATTATTGACTGTCAGGTTACCAAGGGGGCTTGATTGTTATTATTTTGTGATGTTTGATGCACATTTTGATTTTGTCATTTTTTTAAGGATCACTAGTGTTTTAATCCACCAAAAGTGTCTAATCGTTCAAGCGAATGCCTCCACAAGGATGACTGGAGAATTAACCGTAATAACACATGTAGCATTATCCTTGGAATGTACCACAAGAAAGGGCATTTTCTGTTCATTCTGCTCTGGAGGAAGTCAATAGATTCACATCTGAAGCACTGGTGGATAAATCACTGTTGGTCTTAATGCCACATGCTTTCCTAAACTAAAATTTGACCCTGGTAACTGCATTACAAAAATGCATTACATTTTTGTCCATTTTTTTTTTTTTTTTTTTTTTGTGCCATTCTTATAATATAGTACATTTTTAAAGGCAATACAACAAATAGTACAATGATTTACTAATATATTTTTCTTTCATTACGGTATTGAGAATGGGTGGAATTTTTGATTTCTTCTTTTCAGATTTTGAGGTGAAATATGACAGTGACCACTTTCGTGATATTTACTGATATATTTAAAAGTTATTAAAATAACAACAGAATTCCTTGACCAATCCTGCAAGTCCATCTGTGGATGTCGCCAACACACACTCACAAATACAACCACATCACTGCTGAAGAATGTCTCTCAATGTTAAATTGATCATCAGTGGGCTACACAGCTCTGATTGGCTGTGCTGTCCTATGCAAAGCGTTCAGACCAGGGAGAAAGACTTTCTGTTTTTAGTTTGTATGTATATTTATTTGTTTGTTTTATACTGGTGCACAAGTGAGAGAACAGCTTGTAGTGCTGGATGTTGTATATTCTCTGTCATGTAATGAACTATTTTAGAGGATAAATATATTTGAAATATGACTCCCAAGATGTATAAATAAATAACCATGAAAGATCTTCGTTGTGTTTTGTGTTGCATTCTTCAAACGTTGTCGTAAGAAGTCCATTTAAGATTATTATTCAGCATCATATGCAAAACACAGTATTATTATGACCTGAGGAGTCTGCATAGACACGGTGCTTTATAATAGAAATCACGCTGCATTTCTTAAGAGCTTGTTTGCACGCTCGTCGCAGTGGTGATTAACACTGACAACCCCGGGAAGAAGATCCAAATTTATACCATTAGGAAAGGAAAATAATTAATGAAAAATGATTGCTTTACCATTTTAGAGATATTTAGAAATAGCATACATAGCTGACTAGTAAAGTTGTGGCATTTAAAAAAAAACAAAAAAAAAAACTTCTAAGTGCATGATTCACTTATCATGAAATTTAGCGTCCAAGTCAGAGATTTCAAAATGAATGGACACATTTTTCATCAAATTATCAAAGCTATGCTGTTCACATTCATTTTAAAGCCATTCTCTAACTGTTTGTCATGAATTGTCTCATTTGTTTCTATTTTCCGTTGACAATCTGTGCTACCTGCTTAGGATGTGCTACCAGCAGTAAAAACAGTGCTATGTAAAGTTAAAACGTGGGTAGCACAAGTCAGGAGGCATGGGAGAATCTGTCAGTGTGTACTACAACAACATGAAATGTGTAGGAAGCACATAGGCAGCACATCTTGTCTGGCAGATTATACCTATCAGGATGTGCTACCAGCATAACTATCAGATAGTGTGATATGGTGTGAGGCTATACTAACCCCTATCCCTAACACAGACCCTAACCCCGACCCTAAAACTATGCAAATATAGTGTTGATAGCACATCCTGATAGGTAGCATATATGACTGAGCGTTCCATTACACTCTTTGGCTGAACTTGATTCAGTCATGAGTAGCGGCTCCATGTGTTTGAAATGGGTTTTCCTAAATTAAAGGAATAGTTCAACCAAAATAAGAAAAATTCTCATCATTTGACTTTCTTCAGTGGAACACAAAAGGACAGCATGCGTTACTATTCACTTTTTATTTCTGTGAATGAATGACAGCAATGCAAGTAAAAGATACTAAGACTAAGAATAGTAGAAAGAAAGCCATACAGGGTTGTGAGAACATAAAGGTGATACAAAAGTGATGATAACATTTTCATTTTTGGTTGAAGCAATTACGTCACTACATTTATAGATTATTATATTTAGATTTTACTCACTAGTTCTTCACCTCCTCCTCATCCATCACTCTGGACACTCATTCGCCTGCCAATTTTTTTCTGTCAGTCTATATTTACACATTCTCATCCTCCACTCCTGCGCTGTTAGAATATACAAACTCAAAGACACTTCATAACTTTAAGTTTATCCTTAGACATCATTTTTAAAAACAGATAAAGCAAGACATGACAGTACAAGGTGCATTCAATAAAATATGATGCCCTGTCACTAAGAAAATAAGCAAGAAAAGCTACCGCACTTGTCTTGTTATGCTTCATTGAGTTCCAATCGATGAGTTTAATTGCTGGCCGCTATGCAGCATCAAAACTGCATTTGAACTGAGGGGGGAATGAGCCAGGACGCTTCAGTGGCTTTGCCATTTGTGAGATGGTTATTAAAGAGCGCTCAGAAACCAACCAGCTGAACTCGGCGAGACACGATTTGTGTGCTAAAATAAACCCACCACCCGCCCTCTAAACAACATATAACTGTCAGACACAAATGAGCTGATGACTAATTAGTTAATGTCCTCGCTAATCCATTGTTACCTGGGACACCACCAAACCAATTACATTTATTGCTGTTATTGAGTGAAATATTGAGAAAAAAAAAATACAAATAAAACACTGTTGTTGATTAATTTTATCCATGATAAAATACTTTCTCAATTTGCAAGACAATTTTAACACTGTGACTCGTTATCATTTTCAAATAAGATGCTTTGAAAAAATAATAGTATAACAATAAAGATTTACATAATAAATGTTTATGTTTATAACATATTAAAACACATTCATTATAAAAACCATGTTGCTAGAAAAAGGTATTTTCCTCAAAATACACAGTAACTTTTGATTGTCCGTATATGAAAAAACATTCTTTTTGCCCAAATAAAGGTGTAGTTATATCATTTACCCAACAAACTTTCATGATAACTCATAATAATTTGTACACGATGGTCAAACTGTTATATGACTTGCTTTGTATGAAAAGGTACGACTTTATTTTAGATATTGGACACACTGACCAATCAACAAACAGAATTTCACATTTATACATAAAAGGCAACAAATTCTAGCTTGCCTCCTAACCAGCACTTTATTTTAAGAACACCTGCAAATAAATTAGGTTAGTCATGCCATAATTAACTGATGTATGACCTGCAATATGCTTCGTCTCATCTCATTTCAGACCCTAATATTGTTTATTTCCTATTAAATTCATGGTGAGGTTGGGGTTAAAGCTGATGTAACTTTTTCAGAGTAAAAATACTAGGTAAACATTTATAGGTTAATTTTCTTGAAGACTTCAAATACATTCTCAGTGTTGTTTGCTTGTTTTGAGCGACCCCTCTGAGAAAGGCAATAACATTGATTAATGGCCCAATGGTGTTAGTTAGGGGTTGGGACAATCTGTGTTTTTGTATTAACGGCAGACGGCAATTCTATTTGGTGTCCTTAGTGGCAAAGAATATACACACTTTAAAATAGTAAGAATCGTCATGCAAAACGTGATATTTGTCTTTCTTACATGGTACACAACAGTGATTTTCCTATTAAAATCATGGTTAGGTTAAGAGTTTGGTTAAGGGGTTAGATTTATGGATGGTTTGGGTTTGGGGTTGTACTTGTGAAAAATCATAATAACTACAATCGTTGGTTCATTTATTTTCCTATATGGGAGAGAAAGTTGTACATTTTTGCTTTAGCCAACCCTTAGAAAAATTCTACAGTTTTGACAAACTTGCTGTAAAATTACTGCAAACTTTCCACAAATTTCCCACTTATTATTTTCACATGCAAATGAGCTTGTGATTTGCCACAAATGGTGGTTTGCCTGAAGTTCACAACCCTTCACTGGAAGTGGTGAAACTGTAGCAAACTTTTAACAACAAATGACGAAATTCCACATGCAAAGCTCATTTGCGTGTGGAAAATAGTGAGTGGAGAATTTGTGGCAAATTTGCCAGAACTCTCGATTTCTCAAAGGGAAGCAGACTGAACCCACTGTTACTTCAGAAACAGTCAGTTGGAATTTTTCCAGTCTGAAATTGTTCTGTGCTTACTGAAATTCTAATCACTGCCCCCAGTGGACGAAGCTGGAAGTGTGTTGAACGTCCGGGCACATGTGCAGCCCACTTTCTGGGTAAAATGTCCACAAAGTGCCGCCATAAGAGAGTTGTATTTTTAGCCAATTATGTAATACAGTCAACAGTCATCAGTATTTTATTAATGTGACAGGACGCAGGGCGGGACCGGGTTGTAATTATACACACCTGGTACCTCATCAGGCTAATTAAGCCTCAGAGAGGGATAAAGGCCGACTGCAGAAGAGAGATCGTTTACGGTCAGCTGACCTTCATGTGTTTGTTTGTGTCTTTTGTTTAAGTTTCTCATTAAACTATTATTTATATTGTCAAGCCGGTTCTCGCCTCCTCCATTCCCTTATGGTCCCTTTACAATTAACTTTGACTCTTACCCAAACCCCAAACCTAAACCTACCCAACAGAGGATTACAAATGTAATCCTAAAGTTAACATGCAACCTCTGAATCACGCTCACAATTATTTCTTTAAACGTGATTACATTCTGGTTACTATGGCACCAGAACTCATGTGTCTGAGATCGCTTGAACAGATACTATCAGTAGCAACACTGAGAATTTGAGTTAGAATGGTGTCAATTTCAGTGTACATGAACTTTCTGAAACAACGTGTCGATTTCCTGTATGAAGAAAGTTTGACATGTCAACTTCTGGCTCAACGGAAGGGTGTGGTAGGGGTTTTTGGTAAACCTCTTTGGAAATAATCATTATTTTGGCAGTTCTGTTTGGTGCCACTAGTATTGCCAAAATGACACATCTTTAAAACATAGACCATAATAAAAACATGGTCATAATAAATATTTTTCTATTGCACATACTGAAAAACAGCAAAAATCACTTAATTCATTTTCCTTTTTTTTTTCATTTCTTTTCTTTCTTTTTTGAGTGGAGAGACCTACATTTCAGCTCTGTCTTTTTCAGCTTAAGTGATTTTATGTCCTTGAAGCCAGCCTCTTCTACTCTCCCTCAAAGATTCTCTTGCAATGGCCTGTACATGCAAGGTTCTCTACCTTGAGATTCCTGTTTTCCAATCATTTAGTTCAAGGCGGTGCTGTTTTTAAACAGTTTCATTTAAAATAAATTGAAGGTAATTTCAGGTTTATGAATGTTTTATTGTCTCACGAGAGGCTTTATATGATGCAGAGGTTTTTGACTGTGCTCAATATTGTGTTTTACACGTGTTTCTCTCTGGTTGAGGACAGCAAATGCTGATCAGTGACAAAACTGCTACTTGTGACAAAACTGGGGTCTCATCTACTGTATACAGACATGTATACGTAGCAACAATAATTTCCTTTAATAAAATAATATTTCAGCCAAAAATGTTGATTCACAATATTTACTGTGCATTTTCGAATCAAAGCCCATGGGGTGTAAACAAACCAAGACATCTTTGCTAAATTAATTTGCAGCTGGTTTGCAAACATTTCCAAACACTTTAAGCCCCAAAAAATGAGTATCCAAATACTTGACACTATTGGTATATGTTCATTATCAAGTGATATATATATATAAACTATTTTAATGGCATACTTCAACAGTTTATTAAATACAAATTCTGCTAATATCTATCAAATTGTATTGCTTTGAATTGCCTTGAAATGTATACTTTACCCAAAACGTAAAATTCTGTCATAATTTTCTCTCCGTCGTGTTGTTCCAAACCTTTATTGTGTTCTTTCCTCCAATGAATATAAAAAGGAGATGTTAGGCAGAATGTTTGTTTCAGTCACCATTCACTTATATTAAAGTAAATGGAGTCAAATGGGACTGGATCAACGTGAGTAAATGTTATCCGAATTTTCGTTTTTGGGCGAACTATCCATTTAATCCTTACCCTATTTATACTTTGTGTTCCTATGCTGTGTTAATTAAGGATAGGATATATTTGGTGAAAGAAGATGGCGTGGGTTTGTTTGACAGACATAATTACTGACATTACGCTAAGTTTTGCAACGAGCTGAAGGTGAAAATGAGACTGTGCAAAGATGAGACGTCTTAAACTACGTTTCTACATCAGATCTTTTCATCTTGCCAAAGCACATCTCTGCATATGAAGCAAATTAGAGACATCTCTATTCGTCTCTCTCCCTGAAGCACAAGAACTGGTACCATGTTTCAAAGTTTTTCTCTCTGAACTTTATTAACAGAGATTTACTCCTGCAAGCCTTTCGTGGGCCTGACTTGCATTTCAAATACCTTGACTTATTCCCATGCCACCTCTAAATGCCCTGCTGCAATCGCCCGTGCAGCTCAATTTCACCAACAAATGCATCTAACAGTGCCTGGTTAGGCAGGCCCTGGTGAGTCAGGGCCCTAAATTGAAGAGGAATTGGGTTTCTAACAATACTCCAGAGCTCTGGTTAGCTTTGACAAGGCCCTCCGAAAACAAAGCATTAAAGCACTCTGCGGTTGACACACACATTAAGACGTGGCCACTGTGTTCTGCAGAGGAGAACGAACCTCTTGGGACAGAAGTGGAGCCGGCAGGCAAACTAGAATGTTCTGCATTATACTTATTAGATTCACAATGTGATTTGGTGTTATGTTCCTTGCACAATGTTTACACAGTTGTCCCTAATCAAGCATCATCTTTCGTTAATCGTTTTTATTACATTTAATCATTTGGCCAATGCTTTAATCCAAAGCGACTCACAAATGAGGAAAAGCATGAGCAATTTATCATAAAGGAGACAACAATTGTTGTCACAGTACATAATTGGATACCAAATGGTTATGGATTAATTCAAGGAATAATCAATAAAAATAACAATTGTCTCATTATTTATCTGCATGTCATTCCAACCCCCTTATGCTTTTTTTATGTGTTTATTTTTCCTCTTGAACACAAAATGAGACATTTTGAAGATTTTTTATGCAGCTCTTTTCCATACAATGACATCTCATAGCGACCATGTCTGTCCAGCTCCAAAAAGGAATATTTCCTCCAAAAAAATAATTTTGAACTTTACCATAACCCGCATGCCATCTTAGATGTGTATGACTTTCTTTCTTTTGCGGAACATAAATGAAGATTTTTAGAAAAATATCTTAGCTCTATACTTTTGGTCAATACAATGCAAATGAATGATGGCCAGAACTATGAATCTTCAAAAATTACATAAAACCAGCATAAAAGTAATCCATAAGACTTATCTTCTGAAGCTATATGATTGGTGTGGTTGAGAAACAGATCAAGTACCTTTGATAGAGCAAATAAAAAAAAAATAAGAAGTACTTTTTTTTTACATTCTCCTAGGTCCAGTAGGTGAAGATATGAATGAAGAATGCAAATCTCCAAAAATTAAAAGAAGATGAACGTGAAAGTGGAGATCTATGTTAAAAAAAAAGGAACAAAATATGGATCGGTCTCTCACCAACATCTATCATACTGCTTCTGAAAACATGGATCTAACCACTGGAGTCAGATGGATTACTTTTATGCTGCCTTTATGTGCTTTTTCGACCTTCAGAGTTCTGCCCACCATTAATTTGCATCAAATGGACCAACAAAGCTGAGATATTTTTCTAAAAATCTTTTGTGTTCTGCAGAAGAAAGAAAGTCAGACACATCTGGAATGGCATGAGGGTGAGTAAATAATGATAGACTCTTCTTTTTGGGTGAACTATCTCTTTAACATCTAGACATTTATGCATTTGCATAATGTGCTACATACTTCATAATATCCTCATCCATGCACACATTAGCAGATAGTTTTCTGTGCACGAAATGTTATGTGTCCCTCTTATGTAACTTGTCTTTTATTAAATAATAATGCTAAATAAAGATACAAGCTATCACCTAATACAAAACCCACGCTATCAGGCTCTTTACCCAATCGCAGGTCAGTATGTCAGTGCATTAGCAGCATAGGAAAGGGCGGGTTTACTCGTTAAGAGGTCATGTGATGAGGCTGAGAGCTCATGTTCACTCGAACCCTTGACCTTGTTCTGCATCATATATCTGGGAACAAGAGGCCTGTCTGGATCCAGCTTTTGCTATTTTAAAACAATATGCATGTACAAAAAGCACTTTAAAAATGACCTGTTAGATTTGAATGGTAATCAGATTTCATAAAAATTATTTTGAGTTATGGCAATGATTTTTCCTGATAGCGAAGTAAAAGATGTTAGAGAATGTATTGTTTAGCATACAGTATAAGATAAAAAAGTCAAAATAAAGCATGTGGCTTCATAATGCTGATACTTTAGAGAGTCATTTACTCACCCTCATGCTATCCCAGATTGTTTTAGAAGAATATTTCAGCTCCATACGATGGAAGTGAATGGTGATCAGACATTTATATCTCCAAAAATCACAGAGTTATGTGGATTACTTTTATGTTTCCTTTATGTAATTTTTGAAACTACAAATGCCTGATCAGCATTCACTTGCATTGAATGGATCTACAGAGCTGAGATAGTTTTCTAAAAACATCTTAATTTGTGTTCTGCAGAAGAAAGAAAGTCATACACATCTGGGATGGCATGAATGTGAGTAAATGATGAGAACTTCATTTGTGTGAATGAAGAATTTTTGTGTGAACTATCCCTTTAAGGAGTGGGTGGATGATGTTAAGCTATGAATATAGGTTGGTTACCTGTGATTTGCAATGTCACAATAGAACATTTTCGACGATTTTGAGTTTTATCAGAGATTATTTTGCAGAGACGGGCCACTTCTATTAAAATGAATGGGAATAATTGGAACTCTCAACCTAGGAGATCTGAGTGCCCAAAAGAAGCACAATTTATAATACCAGTGTTTTCATATTTTACTGCTGATTTGAAATATGTTCTTTGATCATAATGTTGACCAACTGTTTTTGATATTTCAGTGTTCCCTCATTCAAGTAGATAGGAGCTGTACTGGCATAACTGGAAATAGTCTTCAGGGAGCATTCCAAAGATGGCCGCCAGTGGACTGATTGCTTGAAAGAATATGGTTTTATGTGAAACGTACTTAATGGAATGGTTCACTCAAAAATGAAAATTTCCATATTTACGCACCATCAGACCAGCTGAGATGTGTATGACTATTTTTCTTCAGCAGAAAACAAACAAAGATTTTTCAAAGAAAATCTCAGCTCTGTAAGTCCATACAATGCAAGTGAAAATTGACCAAAATGTTGAAGCTCCAAAAAGCACATAAAGGCTGTATAAAACTACTCCATATGACTCCATTGGTAAAATCCTTGTCTTCGGAATCAATCCAGTCAGTTTTGGGTAAGAACAGACCAAAATATAACTCCTTTTCACTATAAGTTGACATCAGCCGTTTCCTTGGCGATCATGATTTCAAGCTCGATTACACTCCTTGATGCTTTGAGCTTCAAAGTTTTGGTCACCATACTCTTGCATTGTATAGACTTACAGAGTTGAGATATGAAAAACACAGAATGAGAGTCAGACGAATAACACCCTCCTGTTTAATTTGCAGACCCTCTAAAACAAAAGTGCAGCTTAATGAATTGGAAATGGTATTATTCACTGGAGAACATGAAAGCAAACACAACAGAGCATGGAATCATGCTACACAGCAGCGCTTGAGTGTAAATTAGATCTCAGACGTGAGATGCTTTGAAAATTGTGATGTGGGTGGTTTAAAAACACACACACACACACACACACACACACACACACACACACACACAAGCCGGGAGCCCCGTTGATTATTAATTGTCCAGTGGAAAACCTCTGCATCTGATAACACAAAACTCCAAAAAATATTTAATGGGACTGAGACTTTCTCATAAGAGGCCATCCATCAGTTTTGTCTTCAGGGGTTTGGCAGAGATGTCCAGCTCCTATTAAGATCTTTCTGTAGTAAAGATATACTTTATGAAAGAGCTCAATATGAACAACTAACCTTACAAAAAAGTAATGTGACAGTACCATTATACAGTGATTAAATCACATAGTAATAATATGGTACTTTTACATATACTATGGTACAGTTTAATTATACACATTTACTATAGTATTAATATGGTACTTTAAGGTACTTCAAAGAATACCATGGGACTACCATGGTACAAGTCCAAAAAACATGGCAGTACTGGTATAATGTCCAAGAAAACTATGGAAGTTACCATGTAACTGAAAAGTACTTTAGCGGTAGCCTGGTGCTGAATGACTATCTTATATAATCTATAATCTTGATATTCATATTCCATGAAGTTTACATGGTACTTCATGTTGTTTCAAAAAATACCATGAAATTAACTTGCAAAAACATGGTATTACTGTTGTAAAATTTCCAATAAATTTTGGAATGTTCCAAAAGTTTTTTCATGGAATGTTGTAGTTGTTGTAATCTGCATAAATGTACTCTTGTTTTTTTCTAATTTGCAATTTGACTCCTGCATCTGTACCAAACTTTTGGTTGGAAGCGCACACATTTCACAAGTCACATACCTATATTTCGCAATGTTTAATTAGTCCCTGGGGATTGTGTTTGTACATTTTTGTTCTTAAAAGAAAAGATATCCAAGTGAAAGCTTAGGTGTCTCAATGATATAAACAACATCAATATCACCAAAAAAACAAAAACAAAAAACTGTAAAATTGTAAAACTGAAAGCAGCATTCATTTGATTAAGAATTTCAGTCTTTGTCACTGCTCTTGCAACCGTTAAATTATTTAAGATGGACATATTATGGGTTTGAAATGACATGAGGCATGAATTAATAATGATGTAATTCTAATTTTTTGTGACATAATGCTTTAACGTAGAGGGGTGTGAACAATGGTTTGTTGAAAATATTACTTGTGTCACCAACAATAGTCACAACAGATGATGACCCTACTGTCTCAGCTCGTATCTCTGCCTGACTCTCAGACATTTCGGCCTGGATGAAGGAACAACACCTTCAGCTCATCCTTGCCAAAACAGAACTCCGTGTGATCCCATCCAACACATCTGTTGACCACAACCTCACTATTCATCTTGGTTCAACTCCACTAACACCAACCAGAACAGCTTGGAACCAGGGAATGCTGGTAGATGACCAGCTTAATTTCACTGCACACATTTCATCAACCACCCAGTCTTGCAGGTTCGCACTTTACATTATTAGGAAAATCAGACCTTTCCTGTCTGAATATGCTACACAGCTTCTTGTCCAATCTCTGGTCATTTCAAGACTGGATTACTGCAATGCCCTGTTGGCTGGCCTTCCAGCTAAAACAACTAAGCCACTGCAAATAGTCCAGAATGCAGCAGTGCATCTGGTTTTAAGTCAGCCAAAAAACGCTCATGTCACCCATATCTTGATTTCACTCCACTGGCTACCTGTAGCTGCCCACATCAAATTCAAAGCTTTGATTCTGGCTTTCAGTACAGCCAATGGAACTGCACCCTTCAACTTCAATTCACTTCTTTAGGTCTATGCTCCAATTCGCTCTCTGCGGTCTATGAATGAGCGACACCTTGTGGTCCAATCTCAAGAGGCTCAAAGTCTATTTCGCTATCGTTCACTTTCTCTGCCCCTCTGTGGTGGAATGATCTTCCAACCTCCACATGTTACCTTCACAACATTCAAAAACCAGCTGAAAACACATCTGTTCTGCAAGCACTTAAACAACCCACACTAATTGCACTTACTTCTGCATTTTATGTACACACATACACACACACACACACACACACACACAAATCTGTCTCTTTCTTCTGTGCTATCATCTTTACTACTCCAGCCACTTTGAGAACTTGGCAGTCCTATACTGCAGTTGTTGTTAAACTTTGTATGGTGTTTCATTAGTTAGTTGCTTTGGATAAAAGCATCTGCTATATGACAATATGTAAATGCAATAGTAAATGATAGGGAGCCTCAAAATGTTTTTTATTTGTCAAAATGTTACTAACACCATCCTACCTATTTTCTGCCGCTATCAATAAGAGAGAAACGATCGTACTAAAATTACCTCAGGAATTATAAAACAGCTCATATTTTAAACGTGCAATTATATCTAATATAGTTACCAAAAGGCTATATCCACATTTTGATGATGAATTAGAGATAAGCGCTGATCTACAGATGTCTTCTCCAAAGATTCCTCAATTATGTTCATGGTTTTTATAGGGATATTGTTTGGTTCGTTAGTCTGTTTGGTCGGTTTGCATTCTTACCAGAAGCGAACCGCTCTAGAGTTTGTTTACACCTCGTTCTTGGACCGATTGTTTTGGTGCAGATCCGAGTGCGATTGCCATGTTCATATATGCCTAAACGAACTGAACCAAGGGAGAAAACATGTCAGGTTGTGAAACAAACGCTCCAAACGAGCCAGGTGTGAAAATACTCTCAATGGTGATTGGCTCTTTTAATTGTAAATTTGGACTTCCTTTTCTAAACTGACTCAAAACTCAATACTGACTTCAAAATACGAGCAAGTGTTTGAAATATGCCTACCTTCCGATTGTGATCTTATGTGGATTCTGATAATGAATTATGATTGACAGCTGATGCTTGCACATAATGTCTTGTGCATGTAGGTTGTGGTGTAATTGATAAAAAAAATAAAATAAATAAAAATAGTTACAGGAAAGTGTTTAAAGTGTCCATTTTGCAACAAGTGGACAGCAGGTCAACTCAAGCTTACAGCACACAGGGCATGCTGGCATTGTTTATGAACAACAACCTCTATAAATATTCAAGTAGGTATTACTGCAGCCCGGAGATCTCCAAATGTTGGCAGAACCTCCAAAAGAGGGCGGGTAAGTCAGGAATGGGGCGGGGTTACTCCAGAATAGTGTTGAGTCAACTCCAAAAGGGGGCGACACTTTCATACACGGTCAGGGTTAAAGAAAGTGTTAGGTTAGGAGCACTGTCTATCTTTGCTGGCAGTTTGAAACTCCCGTACCATTTCGGAGCTCGGAATGCAGCTATATCATTCTCAAACTATTTGCTGTTTGTGAAAAGGATCTTTGAGGTGTTTAGCTCCTGCCTATTGAAATTCTATGGTTATAGCGGCACTTAGCAGTTTAGAGTCACAAATGCATAATTCCTGCAGCAACATACTTTGTAAAAACAATTATGCTTGATTGATTTTAAACATGATCCTTTTATCAATCGAAGAGTGTCAGTAAGTTGAAACTTCTAAAAACGTCATAACAGAAAAAAACATGTTTGTGACCAGGAGGTAAAAGCTGTATACATGTAGAGAGTGCATAGACTCATTGGATGGTTTGATTTAAAATATACATTGTGAGAAACAAGAAGCCAGCTGTTTCAATTGGAGGAGTGTGGTAAACATGTTTTCTCTTTTCAATTCCTTCTACCTTTCATAAATGTTTTTGTTTTGGTTTGTTCTGATTGTCCTCCATACGCCTCCATGGCATGAAAATGCAATTAAAGATTGAGAGACTGATACAGCTCTAGTTAATAATAAAAAGCTCTTTGCTTTGAAAATGTACTCTCTTTTTCAAGCAGGCCACATAGTACATTTTTTTAAGCTTCTTTACAGATGCAACACAACATTAATTAAGTTCAAGATAAATTATGTTAAAATGAGAACTATTCATATACACGGTCAGCAATGTGCTGTCCATGGTGCTGATTTAAATGGTGTGCGAGAGTCTTTCACTATAGAAACAGCAATTTCATCTTCCCATTTTGAACAGTATTTTCTCTCCAATGTGGAAACTGTGGTAACAGGTAAGCACCTTGAGTTTGTGTAACGAATCAGTCTGTTGTGTCTCTCAGCTGTGATGAGCCTTAATGCTGAAGTAGTTAGTTTAAAGCCGTTTAAATGGTAAATGGTCTGCACTTATATAGCACCTTTTTTTTAACCTTAGCGGTATTCAAAGCACTTTACACTGCGTCTCATTCACCCATTCACACACCAATGATGGCAGAGCTGCCATGCAAGGCACTAGTCTGCCATTGGGAGCAACTTGGGGTTCAGTGTCTTGCCCAAAGACACTTTGGCCTGTGGAGTCATGTGGGCCGGGAATTGAACCACTAATCACAACCCTGTGATTAGTGGACAACCCGCTCTACCACCTGAGCCACAGCAGTAATACGAGTGATCACGGAGTGCTGTTGAATGTAAACAACACTGAGTGACGCTGACTCACTTCACATCAACAAATGTTACACACAAAAAAATTGCCTTTTGCCTCCACCTGCTAGCTAAAATATGTAATGTCACAATATTAAATGTAAAGAGACAGATAGCTCTTTATTTTAGAATGGTACAAACACAAGTGGAGTGATACACACACTCGCAATTATGCTATATGTTATATATATATATATATATATATATATATATATATATATATATACACACACTCTCACCTAAAGGATTATTAGGAACACCATACTAATACTGTGTTTGACCCCCTTTCACCTTCAGAACTGCCTTAATTCTATGTGGCATTGATTCAACAAGGTGCTGAAAGCATTCTTTAGAAATGTTGGCCCATATTGATAGGATAGCATCTTGCAGTTGATGGAGATTTGTGGGATGCACATCCAGGGCACGAAGCTCCCGTTCCACCACATCCCAAAGATGCTCTATTGGGTTGAGATCTGGTGACTGTGGGGGCCATTTTAGTACAGTGAACTCATTGTCATGTTCAAGAAACCAATTTAAAATGATTCGAGCTTTGTGACATGGTGCATTATCCTGTTGGAAGTAGCCATCAGAGGATGGGTACATGGTGGCCATAAAGGGATGGACATGAAACAATGCTCAGGTAGGCCGTGGCATTTAAACGATGCCCAATTGGCACTAAGGGGCCTAAAGTGTGCCAAGAAAACATCCCCCACACCATTACACCACCACCACCAGCCTGCACAGTGGTAACAAGGCATGATGTGGATCCATGTTCTCATTCTGTTTACGCCAAATTCTGACTCTACCATCTGAATGTCTCAACAGAAATCGAGACTCATCAGACCAGGCAACATTTTTCCAGTCTTCAACTGTCCAATTTTGGTGAGCTCTTGCAAATTGTAGCCTCTTTTTCCTATTTGTAGTGGAGATGAGTGGTACCCGGTGGGGTCTTCTACCTCAAGGTTGTGCGTGTTGTGGCTTCACAAATGCTTTGCTGCATACCTCGGTTGTAACGAGTGGTTATTTCAGTCAAAGTTGCTCTTCTATCAGCTTGAATCAGTCGGCCCATTCTCCTCTGACCTCTAGCATCAACAAGACATTTTCGCCCACAGGACTGCCGCATACTGGATGTTTTTCCCTTTTCAAACCATTCTTTGTAAACCCTAGAAATGGTTGTGCGTGAAAATCCCAGTAACTGAGCAGATTGTGAAATACTCAAACCGGCCCATCTGGCACCAACAACCATGCCACACTCAAAATTGCTTAAATCACCTTTCTTTCCCATTCTGACATTCAGTTTGGAGTTCAGGAGATTGTCTTGACCAGGACCACACCCCTAAATACATTGAAGCAACTGCCATGTGATTGGTTGATTAGATAATTGCATTAATGAGAAATTGAACAGGTGTTCCTAATAATCCTTTAGGTGAGTATATATATATACACAGCATGTGTGTCACTATGAATGAAGCACCTCCCGGTGTTGTTTTAAATGAGTTTGACAGTCGATAACTAGCTATCGTGCATCGTGCTAACGATGAGGCTAAAGGCTACAGCTCCAAACATCAGTCGCTAGTGAATTTTTGAGGCCAGGGGAGTGAGGTTTATAGAAACCTGTAACGTCACGCCAGCAGAGGGAGCCCTCTCCCGAGTACTGACTGTGTGCCACTCCCTCTGCTTCACTATTCATTTCCTGTTTCCATAATATTTAAGCATGGCCTGTCTAACAGGCCATTGCGAAGTATTGCCAGTTTTTCCTTGCCTATATTGTGAATGATCATTGCCTGCCTTGTCTTGTTTTCGCCTCTTGGATCACCCCTCTACTTAATCATTTCGGATTGGACTGTCTCATTGCGTTTGAACTCTGCCTGCCTTAAGTTGTTGATATCTGCCTGCCGATTCAAACTTGTTTACTGTGGATTTTAATAAACATCTGCAAATGGATTCAGCCTCGGCCTCCACTACATTACAGAATACTTCGCCAACGATGACTCCAGCAGAAGTTTCTGATCTACAGAAAACATTTGCTTATCAAAGTGACGTTCTCAGGAAATATCAAGAACAGTTGAGTAGACTACAGGCTACCAACGAATACCTCACACAATATCTCCATTCATTACCACCGCCAATACCCAAGAAGGTAAGCTTTGCCTTTCCAGACAAATTTGACGGCTCTGCAGATCGTTGTAAGGGATTTTTACGACAAGTTGAGCTCTTTTTCAAACACCAGAGTGATGAATTTGAATCAGAAGAGAAAAAATGCGCTTTTCTAATGACTCTGTTGACTGGCAAAGCTATTGACTGGGCCGCAGCTGTTTGGGAAACAGATCCTTTGATTAAAACTTCATCTACTTACTTCGTTCAACAGATCAAAGAAGTGTTTGAATATCCAGCAGGGGGTATGGATATTTCAACTCAACTCTTGCAACTTAATCAAGGCCGACGATCAGCGGCTGAATATGCAATCGAGTTTAGAACGATCGCTGCTCAGAGTGGATGGAATGATGTTGCGCTCAAGGCCATGTTCCAACGGAGTTTGAATATCGAGTTACAAACAGAACTCGCTTGCAGAGGAGAAAACTGTTCATTCTCAGAATTTGTGACGCTCGCTATCAAAATAGATAACCTCATGCGCAACAGCCCCGCTAAATCCAGGACACCCCCACAAAGAATCGTTGTATCAAATCTAACCTCCCAAGTATCCAATCCTCCTTCAACCACTGCTCAATCTAGCCCTCGTCGAGCGCCAGGAGTCGCTCCTAGGGGGGGGGGATTCTGTAACGTCACGCCAGCAGAGGGAGCCCTCTCCCGAGTACTGACTGTGTGCCACGCCCTCTGCTTCACTATTCATCATTTCCTGTTTCCATAATATTTAAGCATGGCCTGTCTAACAGGCCATTGCGAAGTATTGCCTGTTTTTCCTGCCTTACTGAGCGTTTACCATTGTCATAGTCTTGCCTATATTGTGAATGATCATTGCCTGCCTTGTCTTGTTTTCGCCTCTTCGATCACCCCTCTACTTAGTAATTTCGGATTGGACTGTCTCATTGTGTTTGATATCTGCCTGCCGATTCAAACTTGTTTACTGTGGATTTTAATAAACATCTGCAAATGGATTCAGCCTCGGCCTCCGCTACATTACAAAACCACACAGCTATCATTTACCAGCTGGCTACCGTTACATATAAATACTTATAATGGACTTCATTTGCTGTCAACATTTCATAAAAGTGTTCTAAAATGAGGAGATCATATAGAAAATAATATATTCTGAGAATCATATTACAGCATTATTAGGCTAAACTGTAATGACACTGCTCATGATGTGTAGAAAAGGCAGAAACCTACATCTGATGTCGTGAGCCAATTTTCAGTTGAAGAACTATGTATTTTCCTTTATACTCTGACAGCATAAAATTAATCTGTCTCAGTAAAATGAACATTATTGTAGTAGTAAGTCTTCCTAGAAAGAAAAGGAATTTCCCCTGAAGAGGAAACAGTTGGATTTATGGCCAGCCAGGAGTATAACAGGCTAAATGACAGTATGGAATATAATGAGTCAACGTCTCAGTAACTTACCAAAATGAGGCCAACTGAATAAGACATTTAGATGTTCTTTCTTGGAAATTATTACAGCTCTAGGTAACAGGAAAAACATAAACAGCCCTAAATAACATGCACAGGGAGTTGTGCACGAGCAACAGGGTTTCTACAGCCTTGGAAATATCAGGGAATATACAAAAAATATTTTCCAGGCCTGGAAATTATAACATTCTTAAAAGTTATGGAGAAGTCATGGAAATGTCTAAAAGTATACAGTACATCCCCTTTTTGTTGTTGTTGTTGTTTTGTTTTTTGGAAGAAAGCCAAATAGATTGGAACAATATGAGGGTGAGTAAATGATGACAACATTTTTTTTTTTTTTGTGAGCTTTCCCTTTAAAACAGTCAGTTTGTACACCAGCCATACCTCTTATATCCCTTGAACAGTTGCTGCCCAGCTCTAGCCCAGTTTCCTGCGAGCGTCTCAGTTTCAGTCCCCCAATTCTCTGTGCTTCCACGTGAACCCATGATAGTTGGCTTTAATCAGCATAATCTCAATTTTAATTCCCTTCCCATTAACCTTCTGCTATCATTTGTTTTACCATTACTGACTCGCATAATTGCTTTCAGGACTAAATTAGAGTTTATTTCTAAATCATATCCAAGATAGCTTATGTTAATTAACGGTTTGATATTTTCCTCACAGATTGGCCCAGAGGTTTGGTGAACAGCCGTTTGTGGGCAATTGGAGAGAGGGATTTACTCCGCTAAACCCCGAGATGACACCATCTAAAGTTGACAATTACACAGAGATGGAATAGAGAACTTATTGTTAGAATGTACTGGAACAGGAAACTCCAATTATATTTAATTTATTTATTGATGTATTTATTGTCATTATATACTCACATTCATTTTTTTTCATGAGGGGAAGTAAAAAGAAAAAAGGAACGACTTTTCCATATGACTAAATTCAGTGTTCTGTGTGACATAAATCTATCTGTGCCCTTAAAAAATAAAAAAAATAATATATATATATATATATATATATCTTACAGTACTGAGAGTAACAGTGAGGTAAAATGTGCAGGGAAGTGGAAACTGAAAAGAAAGAATTTAATCAAACAAAATAAGCAGTCTTAGGAATTTAACTTATACCTGTTGTATAATCAATCAGCTTCACAATTTACACTTTGGTTTGAATTGTTGTGGATTTTTGGGTTATGAATAGATTTTAAAATCTGTAGAACAGATGTCGGACAGCCTGGGGTTTCCATCAGGCAGCCATTGATCTGAAGGTTTACAGGGTACTCACTATGTGTATAGTAAGTAAGAAGATTTGGGGAATATTTATTCTTTTGTCAAGCATTCAGTAACCAGAATCAGAATGAGCTTTATTACCAAGTATGGTTGAACATACAAGGCATGTTTCTTGGTGACAGATGATATATATATATATATATATATATATATATATATATATATATATATATATATATATATGTATGTATGTATGTATGTATGTACAATATACAATTACAAATCTGTTATATACAGAAGCAAGGGAATGTAATGACAGAAGAGTTATGGTAGAACTTAGACTAAGCTGTGTATTGCACATTAATTATTGCTCAATGGGGCAGTTTAAACTGTTTATGAGATGGATAGCCTGAGTGAAAAAAACTGTTCCAGTGACTGACGGTTCTGGTGCTCAGTGCTCTGTAGTGCCTGCCAGAAGGCAACAGTTCAAAAAGGTAGTGGGCTGGGTGAGTGGGGTCCAGAGTGATTTTCCAGCCTCACTCTGGAAGTGAACAGTTCTTGAAGGGAGGGCAGGGGGCAACCAATAATCCTCTCAGCAGTGCAAACTCTCCTTTGTAGTCTTCTGATATAAGACTTAATTGCTGCACCAAACCAGACAGTTATTGAAGTGCGGAGGACAGACTCAGTGACTGCTGAATAGAACTGTATCAGCAGCACCTGTGGCAGGTTGATCTTCCTCAACTGGTGAAGAAAGTACAACCTATGCTGGGCCTTTTCACAATAGAAAGGTGAGGGGGGTCAATGTTGGGGTGTTCCTCCTAAAGTCCACTATCATCTCCTGCTTTGAGCGTGTTCAGCTCCAGATTGTTTTGACTACACAAGTGAGCCAGCCATTCAACCTCCCTTCTGTATACAGACTCACTGTCATCTTGGATGAGGCAGATGACAGTTGTGTTGTCTGCAAACTTCAGGAGCTTGACAGAGGGGTCCTTGGCGGTGCAGTCATTTGTATACAGGGAGAAGAGTACTGGGGAGAGCACACATCCCTGAGGGGCACCAGTGCTGATCGTACATGTGCTGGAAGTGAATTTCCCCTGTCTCACTAGCTGCTGCCTGTCCGTCAGAAAGCTGGTAATCCACTGACAGAGAGTTGGTGTAATTTAATGTACAATGTCCATATGAAATAATAGTAGTATGATAGTTTGCTATTCCCAACATATCAACTGCATACTGTATGTGTGTGTCTTGGTTTCTTAGAAGGCAGTAGGTTAATGAAGTATTAAAAGAGAGACAGTCTATACATACAAAACAAATTAAGAGTGAGAGAGACAAAGAAATAGACTGAATGAGAGAGAGAGAAAAAAAATCATGATTAACGATCGCATTCAGATGTTTTTATGGTCAGTCCACATAGAAACAATCTCTAGTTAACCGCCTCCAGCCTCTGGTACATTTGGTAAAATAATGAATATCTGTAATTTACTCAAACATTTTGAAACCTGCAATTTGTCTCCCTCACTTTGTTAAAACACTGTCATTACAGTTTTAATTTTCGGATAAAGCTGATAATGGGCTTAAACATACAAAGTGCCACTGCTCTTCCTCTCAGTTGAGGGGAAATGTGAAGGGATCACATTTTTAACATTTTTATTTAGAATTTTGATCACATTTCTGAAGGGTAATGATATGTTAAAGTTCTGTTATCACAAAAAAAACCCCCTCACAATTATGACATAATATCTGTTTCTTACCATCCCAAACACATTTAGGATGTGTATGAAACATTTAACAATACCCAGAGGAAGGAAGACACTAAGGCAAGTCCAAATCACAAGTGTAACTTCCTGTCATCTGAGGCGGTTGACTTTTGACCATAAAATATTTTAAATGGTCAGCCCTCAAGTCGCTATAACATTTTGGTCCCTAGATAAGGCTTGGATCCCTCCTTCAGTGCACAGAAAATGACATGAGAACTCTGATTCTCTGTCCATGGGGCTTTGTTCAAAACAGCATGTACACTCATATCTTCAGAAATGCAGTTTCCTTTAGCAATATGAATCTGATTTGTGTTACAGTATGCACATGTATTTTATTGCATGTACATTATGTGCATTTTCCCATGTGTACATATGTATAAACCACATAAGAAACTATGCACGAAGTGTGTGAATGTGAAAACATGTATTAGTGTAGCAAGTGCATCTGTGCTCATGCATGTATGCTTGTGTGTGCACCTGTGTGTGTGTTTGGATGCAGTGAAAAGACTGATAAAAGGATGTATAGAGGACAGGCAGAGTGTGATTGAATGACAGTTTATGCTGCTATGATAAGCCTCATTTATAATGGATGCGCAAATGGGGCCCCTGGGCCCTCCCGCCATCAAAAGAGGCCCCATCATTACTGGCTGACTGATGACAGGATGAGCTGAGCAGACATCATCCTCTTCATTTTAGATTTATGATACGGTGGAGTCACTCGCTTTTCTTTCTCCTGTGATAAGGGAAAGCACATGATGATATTCACGAAAAGAGAGAGAATTTCATTTTATACCACAGAAGTAACAAGTAGAGGTTATACAGTACATGCATTATTACCATACATACAAAGTGTTCATTATACAGCTCTCTGGAATACTCGATTCTGATTGGTCAATAGCGCCATCCAGCAGTCAGATGTTTCTGAAGACATACCGTAAATACGAGGATAAAGTGATAGTTCACCAGTAATCCGGGTATTGTGAGTCATCTTTCCTACTTCTTGTATCACTCTGTGATCTCTACAAGTAAGCTAATAAAATATTTTATCTAACTACGATACAATTTTACCAAGAGCATTTGTGGATTTACGGCATGCATGGCTACTATCGTACACAGATCAGCCACAACATTAAAACCACCTGCCTAATATTGTGTAGGTTATCATCATGCCACCAAAACAATGCCAACCCATATCTCAGAATAGCATTCTGAGAAGCTATTCTTCTCACCACAATTGTACAGAGTGGTTATCTGAGTTACCTTAGGCTTTGTCAGTTCGAACCAGGCTGGCCATTCTCTGTTGACCTCTCTCATCAACAAGGCATTTACGTCCACAGAACTGCCGCTCACTGGATATTTGTATGTTTTTGGCACTATTCTGAGTAAATTGTTGTGCATGAAAATCCCAGGAGATCAGCAAGTTCAGAAATACTAAAACCAGTCTATCTGGCTCTAATAATCATCCATGTAATTATCTAATCAGCCAATCGTGTGGTAGCAGTGCAGTGTATAAAAACATGCAGATACGGGTCAGGAGATTCAGTTAATATTTAGTATTTATATTAGAGATTCAGGTGGTTTTAATGTTGTGGCTGATCGGTGTATAGGCACAGTCTCATTAAGCAATTTTAATTCACTTGCACTGCAACTCTCATATATTTTTAAATATGCAGAAAAATTTGGTAATTGCTTTGTTCTACTGCATGTCTTCTCTGAGATCAAAGGTTTGGGATGCATTTTTTGAAAGCACCAATTAACTGTCTCTTCTGTTTTGGAAAATCCTACAGTTGCTGTTATCAAGATTTCTACCTGATTACTCACACTTTTCTATTTAAATGTGTGGTCTGTTCTATTGTCCTAAATATGTCTTCAATTAGCAGTAGAACATCATGCAGAGTTCTATAGTACTAAGTCACTTTCACACTGAAGTCTTTGGTGTAGAGTTGATTTAACATCAAAGTTTGGTTGGCTTTAAAGCAGTACATGAGGTTCATGTCTCGATTCTACATTTAAGTTTAAGCAGCTCCATGCATGAGGCAACCTGTGGACTGTGTTTTTGTTTTGATGTTCGTCTTATTTTGAATGTAATGCTTCACACAGCATGGACATCTATTCACTGCGTTGATCAAAGAGCCTGAAAACTGTTTTCTGAGAATTTAAAGCAACACCTCTAACTTTTTTTCTCTCTTTTCTCATTTGTGCGAGCTCCACAGAGGTTGTTCGTTAGAAGGCAAATGTTTGTCTCTGGTGTGTGTGATAATCCGTTTGTGTCCGGATTTTATGCCTGCTATCTGTATCTGCCACAATCCACCCACACTGATTAAGTCGGTGTGGTTAATCAGATTGGAATCGCTTGTTTACAATGTATGTTTAATTGCGATAAGTGTGATGGATGTCCTCTTTTGTGTGAGTGAGATCATAAGGCAGAACTGTTGTGAAGTGTCTCTTGTCTCTGTGTTGTTTGAAGTACTCTTATCAACAAAGACGACAAACCTTCTGACATTTCTAACATAAACAGTAGCATTCACCTATGCACCACCTTTTAGCACAGAATTTAGAGTAATGAGTAGGCCAAGGTATAATTTTGTCCATATGCAAGGTCTTTTTTTCTTCATTATTAGATTTAAATTTTACTGTATTCACCTGTAGTGTCTCCATTAATTCTCCATTAATATATTATTAGCCTGTATGACCATGATATATTGCCTGAGCTAAACTCTAGCTAACTTATTACATTAGCTAATAGCTCATGATGCATGCATGTTAGCAAGACACAAGTTAACTATATTTGTCTTTTGGCTAATTTAGCTGAACAGTCGAGGCACTGGTTGCCTTGTCTTTTCTTCATCACCACTTACCTCCACACAAGCCAAGAAAAACACAACTGTGATAGGAGCTGGGAGGGGCTGCTGTCTGTTTGATGTGCCATTGTGTGCTGCACTGCTGCGCGGAGACGCGGAGGGAGGGCATCGGAACTCAACAAAGTCTCATCTCCCGACCAGATATTTAGATTTTTTTATTCAATCAATATATTTGTTTGACAGGGAAGCTGTGCACAAACAGGAATATATATATATATATATATATATATATATATATATATATATATACACACACACACACACACACACACACACACACAACAGTTAGTTCCGGTCCTTGAATCTGATTGGACGAGAGACGTTCCATGAGCACTAATGGTCTAAAACCATCAGTACTCGTATGCTTCACTGAGTGTGTATCACTCCGCTTATGTTCGTGCTATTCTAAACTAAAGTTTAAGAGTAGTGCATATGTGTTGAGCTACTGTATAAGTGTCTCTTATGTGTATTTTTTTATTTAATTTTTTGACATTACATAGGTTAGCCAGCAGGTGGTGGCAAAAGATCATTTTTGCGTGTAATATGAGCAGTTGGTGACGTGGAGTGAATCCGTCAGTCATTGTTTACATACAACAGCGCTCCGTGATCCCTCGTTTTACTACTACTACACAACTACAGTTAGAAAATAGCTTTAAGTAGCTTTAAACAAACAACTTCAGCATTATGGCTCATCACAGCTTAGAGACACAACAGACAGATTAATTACCAAGCTCACTTACCTCTTACTGGAGTTTCCACATAGGAGAAAATGTACTGTTCAAAATGGCGGAGGACATTGTGGTTTCTATAGTGACTCTTTCACCAGCTACTGCGAGAATTACCCCTACTTGGGTGGCTATTTTTCCAATTTTTCCAATGAGAAAGCTGATCTCCAGAAAGCTGACATTACCTACGGCACTCGGCCTGCTGCCTCGTGCCTGTGGCCGAATCACAGCAGTGCTGATGTATGGCCATATTGCACTCTTGCTCGTGTGATATTGCTTAAAAAAAATGTATGCATATAGTATTTCAACAAAGCAGGGAAGGTTAGGGTTAGGGGTGGGGATTGGTGTAAGTGTTTGTGGGACTCTAAATAAACACAATAAACATGTTGCAGTGATGCCCCTAAACTGTATGTTAGTATTTAATTAGGGGTTAAAATAGCATCTATCACTATTTGCCCTTATTGCAAAGAGGATGTTTTTTGATGCTATTTACACTAAGCAACAAAAGTATCTGGCTTCTATATTTATTTTATACTTATAAGTTGCATGAGAACCTATAAAGGATGTACTTAGCACCTTACTAACTATTGATATCTTTTGTTTTCACCTAATAAGCTAATTGTTAGAGAAAAAATGTAAAGAGGCTATTAGGCAAGGGTGAGAAATCAACCAAACAAAGGCTTAATAAATAGCTTATTATTCCAAACAAATGCATAATTTGTCCCTTACAAGGCCAATTACCAGTCATTAATTACTGATCCCTAAACTAAAGTGTCACTGGAAAAACGTACTGTTCGAGGGAAAAATGTGAACATGATTATTTTCTGGTTTCAATGTAGGATCTGAAACCGGATCTCCCACACTGTTGATGCAATGTGCATCCAGGGGAATGTAAACATGCTGGAGCCAATGCAATACTGTCTGATAGGAGATGGTGCTTGTCAGTGAGTCGGTATGATGTGGCCGATCCTTGGGTACTGGAGCTTCTGGATATCATATTGAATGTAAATGCCTTCCCCATTTTACCAACTCTTTTCACTTAATTTGTATATTTAATAATATGTTAATAATAAAAAAAATTAAGTGCACACAGAATAGAATAGAATAAGGCAGGATAGAATGAAACAGAACAGAATAACTAAATAGAATAGATGAGAAAAATGCCAGGGTAGAAAGAAACAGACCAACGAAATAGAATAGAATAGAATAAAACAACAACATAGAATAGAATAGAATAGAATAGAATAAAACAACAACATAGAATAATATAGAATAGAATACAGCAGAACAACAAAATACAACAGAACAGACTATAACAGTTGAATAGAACAGATAAAAAAAAATGGCAGGATAGAAAGAAATATAACAATGAAATAGAGTAGAATTTAATAGAATAAGGCAGGAGAAAATGAAACAGAACAACAAAATAGATAAACTGAAAAGAATAGAATGGAACAGAATAGAATAGATTAGAATGGGACAGAACAGCACAACAAAATACGGTAGAACAGAATAGAAAAGAATACAATAGAATAATAGAACAAAATAGAAGAACAAATCATCAGAATAAAATAGCATAGAATATAATATAATAGAACAGAATAGAGCAGAACAACAAAACAGAACATAATAAAATAGAATAGAAAATAGCAGGATAGAAAGAAACAGAACAATTAAATATAATTGAATTGAATAGAACAACAAAACAGAGTAGAAAACAATAGAATATAATTGAACAAAATAGAACAACAAAATAGAATACAATAGAGTAGATAAGGACAAAATTAGAACAAAACAATACAGAACAATACAGAATAGAATAGAATAGACAAATCCTGCTGTGTGCTCCGCTGTTAGTCACTCTTTATGATTATATTTATTTTCCTGATCAGGAACCCGAACCATCAGGCAACCTTGAGCCTGTATTAGAATATTAAAAGAGAATGATTAGAGTGGGGCATAGACAGAAGCACAAACATGCCACCTGAATTAACTTTGCTAAAACAGCATTAGAGGAAGACTTAGAGAGAACGAAATCAAAAGATGTTAAAGGCACTCAGAAGATGAACTCAAAATCATGTTGATACTACTTTTTTTAATAACACTCAGAAATAGAGGAATAACTTCCTCCCAACAACTTCCTCCATTTGCTCTCTCTCTCTCTCTCTCTCTCTCTCTCTCTCTCTCTCTCTCTCTCTCTCTCTCTCTCTCTCTCTCATTACAGAGCCCCTGAGGTCCTTTGTACTGAGGTTGACGTATTTAATTTCTTTGTGTCTCGAGCTCAGAGCTCCATGTCAAACCAGGTCAGTGTGTGGGCTCCAGGGGGCCACTAACTCCATATGCAAGTTTTAGTAGGGCCGACGGATGTGAAAGTTACAACTTTGTAACAGGCTTTAATTAGTGAGTTAGCATACTCTTCAGAGCTGCTCTGTATTTCATCAAATGCCAATTGTATGACCTTGCCAAATCACCTTGCCGCATAAAGTAACATAAGGGTTCTGCCACCAGTGGCCTCTTAGGACAATGATCTAGCCCAAATTCTCAAATATTACACAAATGCACATGCCATAAATGCGCATTTCAAATAGTATCAATTCATTTAACAAGTACAAAAAAAACACACCTCCCACTTTTACACCAGACACTCTCATGTGATTTCCTCTTTTTGTCTGTATTAAGCACAATTGACTTTCGCAGCTGTGATAAAACTTTAATGGCAGTTGAGCCATATTCAGCTCAAAGCTTATGTTATACAGGAGACAGTGGGAAATGAACATTTGGACAGAGGGAGTGATGTGAAACCCAACCGAGGGCCCCTCTGATACTCTGCATTTTCACTTCAGCAAGGTGGGCAGAGTTGGGTGGATTACTTAAAGAATGTATTCTGGACTGAATACTTAATACTCAAATATATTCAGTAAAATATTCTGAATACATCACATCAAAAGTACCTTATTCAGAAAACTAGAATACTTTTAGAAGACATATATAAAAGGAAAGACACAATTGAAATAATTGCGTGTGATTTGTCATTATTCTTTTATCTGAACTACTAAACCTCCACTATTAACATCTGAATAGTGAATCTGAATAGCTTGTTTCTGAATTGTTTTCTTTATGAAAGGAAGATGACAAACATAAGGTAGTTTGTATTCAGCTACAATATTTTAATATTTTAACAAAATTTGAATCTACTTAACCCATCAAAGAATAATATTTTTGACACAAAATCAAATTTATTTTCAAGATGATAACTGGATTTCACGTGCAGAAATGTATCAAAATAGTGAGGTCATGTGACAATAATGATTTTTACAAGGCTTGTTTGCACATTTTCATATTAAGGCCTATTTTTTCATTTGCTTGTATTTTTTATTACCAATGGTTTTATTTTTTATATAAGGGGGACCAGAGACACCAGAGAGAGAGAGTGAGACGCACGAAGCTGAGCACTTTTTGACAGCACTGTCTGGTCCAGCGAAGGTGGGTTTGTGCCCATAGGTGACGTTGCTGCCGGTGATGTCTGGTAAGGACCTGCCTTACAATAGGCCCACAAGCCCTTAGTTCAGCCTCTGTGCATACCTGGTGTAACTCGGGCAGTTGTTTTTGCCATCCTGTACCTGTCCCGCAGGTGTGATATTCGGATGTACCAATCCTGTGCAGGTGTTGTTACACATGGTTTGCCACTGCGGGTACGATCAGCTCCATCCTGTCTCCTTGTAGCACTGTCTTAGCACTGTCTCAAAGTATGGACATTGCAGTTTATTGCCCTGGCCACATCTGCCGTCCTCATGCCTCCATGCATCATGCCTAAGGCACGTTTACGCAGATGAGCAGGGACCCTGGGCATCTTTCTTTTGGTGTTTTTCAGAGTTAGTAGAAAGGTCTCTCTAATGTTCTGAATAGAATACAGTTACTTTATTTTTGTATTCTGAATACGTACCTCCGTTACATGTATTCCGTTACAACCCAACCCTGAAGTTGGGTCACTGTCGGAGCAGTTCAACGGCAGAGGTGAGTGCATGCTGGTTGGGTTTTCTTACTACTAAGCTCAAAAGGATTGGTTTAATGAAGCACTTAACACATAACGCTTTCCAGGGACTATTAGATATTGATGGGTCAAGAATTTCATAAGCTCAGATAATATCACTGTAACCGCAAGTACAAAGAAATGAAAAGGAGACAGTTTAAAAGCTTTTAATTCAGGTTGTCATGAAAGAGCAAGGCTACCGCTGAAAGCAAAAGAGACTATGTTTTCCTGAGTCATCTCAACTCCATTGAATCTTGAAGCGTGTTATGTATTCGTCAAAGCTTGGTCAAGTTGTTGAGGAACATAACCATGCACTGATGATATAAATAGACAAACAAACATCAGACCAAACAAGAGACATACACCACATACCTTAAGATACTACTACAAGGGTTACAATATTCCATTGTTGAAAAAAAGTATCATGGAATGTTCCGGGTTTAGCACATATATAAAGTAATCCATATGACTCCAGTGGTTTAATCTACAGTATATCTTCAGAAGCAATATAATAGATGTGGGTGAGAAACAAATCGATATTTAAGTCCTTTTTTTTACTATAAATTCTCCTCCCTAGGTGGCAATATGCACAAATAATTTGAAATGCCAAAAACAAAAGAAGAAGAATGTGACAGTGAAAGTGGAGTTACTTGATAGAACAAAAGGAATTAAATATTGTTCTGTTTCTCACCGACACTTATCATATCGCTTCTGAAGATATGTATTTAACATCTTCGACTCTGAAGCATTTTTGGGCTGCCGCTAGGGCTAGGCGATACGACTTCAGAAATTATATTTCGATATTTTTCAGCAAATTGACAATATTCAATATATATATATATATATATATATATATATATATATATCAATAATTATTTTTTTGCTCTAAAATAGCATAAAAGTGTTTGTTTTTTTCTCCAGAGGATCAAAGGAACCATAATTTCATCTAAACACCCATTTTTGCCATTGTTGTCATTAAATACTATTTAAAATTATAAATTACTAATCAACTAAATTAACACAAGGGAGAGTAACGTTTAATAATTTTCATTTGATTTGCACTTTTATACTTAAAAGTTTTATATTTAACATACAATCATACATACAATCATATATGGAAGCTTAACAAAAATTGTATATACATCTATTCATATATTTTTACTAGAAATGTTTTTCTTTGTGAATGAACAAGGTGTGCAAAAACGAGTGAGTCAAGTTTATTACTATAAAATAATACTGAATTATTATTTACGTTTTCAGGATAAGATTTGTTAAATTAATTGATAAATGAATATATTTCTATCAGATTTACTTCACCCTAAAGTGGGGTTTTTATTTTGACATTGCAAGCACAGTCATGTTTATTTCACCTTCACCAGGAGCTTTTATTATGAAACGGCAAGAGCAATGTTTGTTTGACAGTTCTGAGTTTTGTATCTTTTGAACCGCTGTCAATCTCTCTTTTATCGTTCCGTGTATGTAGAATTGTTTAATAACTTTATAACGGTTACTAATGTTTGGAACTACACTAATGCTTAAACCTGCGGTACTTCACAATGCAAGTAAACTATGCTAAATGCAGGACGCATGCATTATGCACGCAGCTTTTATGTGCTTTTGGAGCATCAAATTCATCGTCTTAAATTCATCGTTTGTGTTCAGCAGAAGACAGAAAGTCATACACATGGGATGGCATGAGAGTGAGTACATTGAAGGGTGGATGAAATGAGCATTTCTCAATAATTGGCTTAGTATTGATTTGAGCGAATGTAACGTTTGTTATGCTACACCAATATTCACAGGAAAAAGTCAGTTATAAGCTAGAATATTGTGAAAACAGCTACTGTCATGTTACTGAAAAATTCTGTTATGTAAGTAGTGTTGCTACTTTTCCTTATTTTTTTTATTTTTTTTATTTCGCTTTCATTTTTGTGCAGATACTGTCATGATCCTGTTCATTTGTATGCCGCTTTGAATCATGTAAAGGTCTTATAAATGTTGAATATTTCTCTTTCCCATGAGTGTATACCAATTGGACCTCTGACCTGTACACTGATAGAATGTGGCACTTGCAGCTCTCTGGCTGTCTTCGTGACCCGCAGTATTTTGGCTGCTGTCTCATCTTCATTACAATCGCAGCTTGGCCGAGACAGAGGGGTGGGCAGAGGGGGAGGCTTTTTAATTGGCTGGGTTGATGGAGGGAAGCGTTCGTGTTGGTTGTGTATGCAAGACATGGATAGGATATAGTCCCAGGTGAGCACGCGAGGCCAGGAGCCTTTAAATCTCAGAGCAATTTAAGAGCCAACAGAAGCGAACACTGCCTGATAAAAGAGGACTTGCCACTGGTTACCCATATGCCTAATAGTTGCCATTTCTCTACCAGTCTCCTTCTCTCTCTCTCTCTCTCTCTCTCTCTCTCTCACACACACAAAAACATACACACATTACCCTTTGGGTCATTTCTATATACAGTATATTGGCCATTCTCATTATATCATTTTCAGACTAATCTCACAGTGAAATAGGAAACGGTAGGTTGAATTGTCATTAGCTAAAATCGGTCTGTGCTCACCAAAATTCAAAACACTACCCCAAGTGGTAAGTTTTGGTGGGCGTATGATAGTATTTTATTTGTAAACAAATTGGTTTAAGAATCTTGGCTACCGGTCGTCGTTCAGCCACCAATAAATGTTGAATAAATGACAAACGAGCAGATTAGAAACCTTATGAAAAATTCTCTATCATTAAATATGTAATACACTCATTGTATCTGCTTATAATTTATATGTAAGGGAGTTTGACTCAAGAAGGGAATTATGATTCATTCTGGTAATATTGAAAGAATTAAGCTGTACATCTGATTACTCGGCGACCAGCGCTGAGTTGATATGATGCATCTGTTAAATCTTTAGAGTAATACTATTCTCATGGCCATTGAAAATACAACCCATTCTCACTCCCGAGGCATCAAATACTGCTGCTTGTGCAAGAGCCCAGCGCATCAATCTACAGATGCCAAAAGCACCCTCTGGCATCTGTATTCGATGCATGCAGAGGACAGTCTAAAAGGCTTCAGATAAGAGGCATCACTGCCAATATTCAGATAATATTTTGTGTGTGTGTTTAACCAAAATATGTTTTATTTTACTTATAAATGTATTAGTATGGTTATATAACACAATCATGTCGATTATCTTTGATCCCCTAAACCAAGCCCAACCCCAACCCCAACCCCATTCCTGAACCTAACCAATTATCAACAATATAAATCATGAATGAGGTTTCATGTTTAAAATCATTGAAAATTGGTTAGGTTTAGGGATGGGGTTGGGTAAATTTAGTAACAATAATTAATTTATATTACATAATTTTACAAAAGTACAGATTGGGTTTTTCTGGACACCCTCCCTTCTTTTTTAACAGTTACATTGGCCAGATGCAGGTCAGCTCAGACTGTCCAAATTTCTAGCTTCTAGGGCACTCATTTAAATACTTGGAAATTCAAAATTTCAATCATAGAGTGTTATTGGAGGATATTATAAGACTTTTAAACTTTTGTGAGTTTTAAAAAATATATATATTTTTAAGTTGGAAATCAAGGGCAATGAAGTTACCATATATGGTTCCTCACCAGTCTAGGGTAATTTTTTCCCCAAAAAGTGTATATATAAAAATATAATAAAACACATATAAACTTGTTTCAAACATAAAAATATATATTTAGTAAAATTTTTAATTATTATTAGGAACATTTTAAATTATTATAATAATTTTTTATATTTTTGTCAAGTCCAGTGAATTAGGCCACTGCTTTGTGGTACTTGATGAAGCAGTTTGCGGCCAGCATTGAGGCACAGATGGACCTTGCAGACCCTGCAGACCACATTTGATGCAGTACTTGCAGGTCTGGTGGTTAGTGTAGACAGGGGCATGGAACAGGGACATGTCAAACCGCACATAACTATTTGGATTGTAGCTGCAGTGTCCCCGGACAGTTGTGGGGATGTCAGCAGAAGAGCTGAGGCTGCCTGGAGATGCTGAGCTCCTTCGGGAATGTGATGTGACTGACCTCCTGCTGCTTGCTTCCCTGAACACCTGGATCTGAAAATTGAATATTTTTCTTTATTGATTTTGCGTAAAATTAAATAAATGTATTGAAACACAAAGAAATTTTAGCTTCCCTCTATAGCAATGTGAGGCTAATTATATTGTTCATTTCAAACCTTGTTCACCAGGAGTAGGCTGTAAATAAATTTGAGAGAAAGGAAATCAAAACAGTGTCATTGACTTGAAGCTTTGCAATCACACCCACACTTTCTGCAGGAAAATTATCTCTAGAAAGTTTTAAATGATCAATCATTGGTGAGTGGTGAGACCTTGATTTGATTAACAAATGATTTTTTTGATTTTTAACAAAGAGCCACTTGTGGCTCATGAGCCATAGGTTCCCGACCTCTGCTCTGAAACATTCCACCCTGTTTGATTAGAATGATAATATCAAAATGTCAAACATTTGTTAAAATAAAATAAACTTAATTTGAAAGTTCTCAATCCCTCACTTAGCAATGGCTTAATTTAGTTCTTTATTTCTACTGTTACATTCCATTCTGTTGATTTGCCATTGTGTAATTATTCACATTATTATTTGTAAAGTTAAGGTGCATGAGTTTGATCAGGGCATATAATGTCTGGTATACCATTTTATATAAATCAATTTTATTATATATGTTTATACAACACTGGCATGTAGAGATTTAGATTTATGAACTGATTAATGATACATGGGTGTTTCTTCAACTTCAGGTTCTTTCATGTTTGAGGGGTTAATTTGTATAAAAATTTACAGATTTCACTCTTTTACTTTTTGTAATATATATAAGTATCATTAAAACTGAATTTGAAACAGTTTACCAAGCCTTCATCACTTCTGTATTTTTAATGTATAGATTTGACTGTTTTAGCTTTTTCTAGACCCAGCCTTCCAAAGATAAAAACTATACAAATACATAAAAAAATTATTACATGTATAAAATTATGATAATCTAAACAAAATTTATTTCCACCAATGCCCCTAATAAAGTAACGTGTCAGTGAAGACAGAGCATGCTTTAGATGAAACATGAGACAAGTATTCTTTGAAGAAAACAAAGACAATATAAGATCATTTTCACCCTGGAATTCTATTAAACACAATACGGCTTCAGCCGTCTCGCTTCACTGCAACGGTTCATGCCTCTATTTTTGATTGCTCTTTGTCTAAACACTTTCATTTGCTTTACCTCCAGACATCCGTGGAGCATCCAGGCACTTAATAGCATGGTCCAAATTTTAATAATGACCTTCTATTACAACCGTACTTATGTTAATCATTTAAAAGCCACTATGAATGAAGCTCCTTCCGCTGTTGTTTTGAATGACTTTGACAAATAGCCGAACAAGTTCAATGGACAATGACGTCACTTTCTTAAATCGACGAAAAGTCCTTGAAATGGTCTAGTTTTGACACCGCAATGTAGGGCTAAATCTGCTCCAGACCAGGGTTTTATAACCCTGGGTTAAAAGCGGTGCTAACTCCATTTCAAAATTACAAGTGTTAAAAGCGGGATTTACAGATGATAACCCGGGGTTAAGCACAGTGTGAAAAGGCCTAATAAAGAATTTGAGAAATTACACTATTGTGGAAATTTTCATGACTCAAAAAGAAATCTCCATTGATACATGCACATACACTGTTGGACACTGTCAGCACACGCACACACAAAAAATAGTGAGTGTGTGAAACATTTTTATTTAGACTTTCCAGACAGATAGACTTGGCTCGACTCACCTCACCTCTACTTGCTTTACTTTTTTGAGCTTGCATTTCCACTGCAGTTTAGTGCTGCATCAACGTGGGTGAGATTATAGGCCGATTGTCATAGTTGCACCGCCTCTACTGCCATGACATCATCTTAAACGCGACAAAAACTGACCAAAACAATAACACGACCGCTAGCTGTTAGCTACTAGCTCATTGTGCTGCATAAAGCAGTTGTTGCATGGATATTTTACACAAGTGTAACAGTTAAATTGGCCTGGTTGTTTTAGAAGCAAGCTTCCAGTAGCTGTTCAACTAAATAAAGTGAAGCTTTCAAGCAGAATTTAAAGTTAACGTAACAAAACGTACCATCCTCCATCGTGGCTGAGTCCAGGGCACCCCCCAACCCCCCCATTTGGTCAAACAATTTCCACTTTTCCTTGTGGTTCTGTAGTCACTTAATTTTTTTTTTTTACTTTTCCCTGCACTGTTGGTAGGTCCGGTGGTAGGCGTGTGGGGCCAACAGTTGAGACACTTCATCGTTTCACTTATCGCTAATGAGTGGACCGTCTGCACCTCGTTTATTAACCACGGCGTGGTATTGCACACAGCGATTTCTTTTTTCACAATTCGAAAGTCGCTTGAACAAATGATACTGCTATCGCTGTTACTAACTTTAAAACTAGTGGGTTGATGTCGCGTGTTGAAAATCTAATGATGCTGGTAGTGACGATTCTCCCTGAGCAATCAGTGATCTGTAGGATTTTGACGTCACATTTAGTATCAGCTCGGCTCACTTGGACCGAGGTGGTACTACAAAAGTATCAGGTACCAGGTACTATCCACATTGGAAAACCCCAAAAAAGCGAGTCAAGTTGTACCATGCAGTGGAAAAGCCCGATTTGTTAGTTAGTGTTACAGCCCTGGGTGGTAGTGCTGTTAGAGGGCATTGTCTCTTTTCCATGGAGAAGTCTAGGACAAGGTGCAATTAGTTTCTGATGAGTCCTAGATTGAGAGGCTTATAAAAAGTCCCTTCTCCCTATTGTGTTGGCCTCTCCTCTTACCAGCACCTGGATCTGTTTTTTGTGTTCTCTTTGGATTTAATGATATTTGTTTTTTTTATGATTAATTCAATGTATATTTTGTTAAATCTTATCCACATGTGGCCTCCCCTTCATGTTAGTCTGCCTTGAGCCGAGTGGTTTGCAACAGATAGTTAGTTAGTTAGTTAGTCAGTTGAACGTTGCCGAGATTAAAACAAACTGAGTAACCGCAATGGCCCTCTTTTGTTGTTGGCCTCAGTTGACCTTAATTTTTCTCTCTTAATACCAACAAGAAAAATTCAATAATGCTTTGAGGAACAGATATATTTAGCAACTCAACCAGCAATGTGCCTGCGCAAGCCCTTTTTCTGTCCATCTGTCTCTCTCTGCGTCTTGCTCATTCGTTAAGTCTGAGTATAGTGTGCAGGATGCACCTTGACCTGATTGATGAAGTGTCTGGTTTAGATGAACCAGATGAATGAACTGTCTGGGTTCTTTCACTCCGAAGAAAAGAAAAACAGAGAGATGGCTCATGGGTATGAAACGACCTGGGCATTATGTGAACTGCCTTCCAAACCAAAAGACGTCTTAACTGTGCTTGATATGGATGCAAAAAATACAGGTACTCTAGTTGGTATTAAACTTTAAATTAGTATTAAATAGTATTAAACGTGTTATTTTTTTAATATGAATTAATGATACCCAAAGAGTGGTTTTGTTCCCAACACACTGTTTATTTAAAATTGATACATTACTACTATATGGCAGGTTTCTTCAACTACTTTCTTACAGGTGCCAGATTATCCAGATGAAAACTCAACGGGGGCTTAAAAAAAATTCTGTATTTATCTTACCTAACATTTTCATTGTAACTAATATGTTAACATGAACAATTTACGGTTAGTAATTTTTGTTTATTTTTCTAAAAATAGTCAGGAGTATTTTATTTAATAAACATTTTTAAGGTCTAGGCATACCTTACTTCTGAAGGTCTGGCTGAAGACTGAAAGGCTTCACACGCTCAACAAACATAGGTTTTAATTAACTTTTCTTGGAAATTAAAACATATATTGTTTATGAAAACCGAGGAAGAACATCTACCTCTGCTAACGTCTGTTTGACAATATCAACCCACACAAGAAAAATGGCGATCTAATGTTGAACTGTCTTTTTACGTAAAACTAAAAAAAAGAGCAATGTCTGTTCTTCCTTTTTTATTATCCTTCCATTCAATTAGAGAAAATGTATCTTTTTTCCTTGTCCTGCACATATTGTGAATTTGTGCAGAAGCCAGACACATTTGCAGATAACCATTAGTAAACTGAGAAAAATTTAGGAAGTTCGGGTTTGAGAGCACTGACACATATCAACCCATTTCATATGAAATCTCTGCATGACCGCACTGCCATGTTTGTGACCAGTATTCCATATACTTTCATTGTGCTGCGCTGTGAGATGCGACATAGACATTCTTCAGGAGTTAAAAGAAGCTCCTACATTCATACAGACAGGATAATCACAGACATTGTTTAATACTGTGACTAAATCACACCAGAAAACAACACAAAAACGTTTGTAAATTTGAATAAGAGATGTTTATGGTGATGTACCGGTTGGCATGTGTGGCATACAGAGATGAAATCACGAATAAAATATCTTTAAATGTTCGCAAAAGTTCAATTTGGCAATTTTAGTTTTTCTTGATATCGTTTTTCAGGCGTTTTTCTATTCACCGCCATTGTATCCTCCAGCTGATGGTCACAAATATGGCTGCTGTGTGGAAAAGTGACATCACTGAACCAGGTCAACATAGAACCAACCACAGTGAGATATGCATGTGCAGGAGATGGAGACGCCGGTTCGTATACCGCTTGGACGGGTCAAACAGAATCTGTTACAGTGATGCCGTGACCCGGATGGGAGTGAGGTTTAGGGGGGTGAGTGTAATGGGAGCCAGCTGGTATATGATTGCTGTGCAGTGTGTGTAATACTCAGTCCCCTGGCATCAAGAGGCGCACTAGCGACTGACACTAGAGGCTGTTCCCTTTAGCCTCCTCGTTAGTGCGCCCGCCACCTATGAGACGGAGACACCGGTTCGAATCCCGTTTGGAGTGGGTTGAGCACGATTGGTTACACATATGAGCTGACACCACTTTTGTAATAACAAAAGATGCTGTGACGTATATTTTTAAATCTGTAGTTTTGACGGTACCCAGCAGCTAAGTAATTTGCATAAATACATTTAATTGAGTGAGACGCAGTAAAATGTGTTCATCGAAAATTTGCTGGTTCATGTTTTGGAGAGCAGTGTAATTGAACTATGCCCAGGCAAGCTTAAAAAGAATGCTCCTGTCTGGAACTAGACCACAGATCACGTCTGATTGCCACTGATGTTGTTCTGTTCAGAGTTGTTAAACTCACCGCTGAGTTTTGCACACAGAGTGCTCGTACTTATCATAATAAATCAGAGGGTCAGATAAAAGTGACTGGCAGGTTGTACCGAATCATCCACTGACTTGCATTAAATAAAGAAATTACATCATACCAGTATATAGTTCAAGCATTGCATCTTAAGCATGAGACTAAAGTCTGTTTTCCTGGTGAAGTGTGTACGACACTAGCATCACCAAAAAGAATTACAAAAACGAGGACTGTTTTCAAACAGACAAATCTGTTTGTGTTAATAAAAATCTAAACCTGGGACATACAAATGCCGTTTTGCTGAAAAAAAAAAAAAAAAAAAAACCCTTCTATGGTTTATTTGTTTATTAATTTATATTATTATTAGCTTTTGTTTGCCATACACTTTATTACATGAACACTAACATGCATAACCTTATTTAACATTATTTTAGAAACTAAGACAAATTATTCTTAATTTGTGTGTGTGTGTGTGTGTGTGTGTGTGCCTGTCTGTCTGTCTGTCTTTGGAAGAACTTGGACTGATGAATCATGCACAATATGTCCAGGAACATGCATTTACAAATGAAATATTTAGATTGGCTCCTTTGCTTCTGAAGTTTCAGATGTGTTCCGAATTGAGCTCTGATTTGAAAAGATCCCAAAAGTCTGCAATCAAAAGTTGAAGAATTCAACTCAAACATTGCTCATGAAATTCTTTCAAGTTCAAATTGCCTAAGCTATGTTATACACGTAATTTTCTTAGCTCTATACTCGTATTGTACGTTACAATACTATCTTGTTCTTTCAATTTTTTTTATTTATCCTAGGGAATGTTAGAAGACTAATTGAAAAAAAAACTAAGAGTGTTATGAACTTTCCTGAGCTATACAAGGGCAACCTGTAAGCAAAAACATTTTCTAAGTTTCAGTCAGTTGTATATTCTAACATCATGTCATATCTAGCTTCATTATTCAACTGCAAAACCTGGAATAAATAACAATGTTTTGAATTCACCCCCTCTCAATACCTTTGCATTTCTCTTTTGATGCCACAGACTCTGAGTGTGCATTTGCTGGAGATGTCATCTGCTGACATTGAAATTCCTCTCGTTGAGTGCTTAGGTTTGCTGCCACAAGCCATTTGTACTGAGGGAATGGAAAACAGCAATCAAACAGTGCACAGAGCGGTGCAAATTAAACAGAGCAAATGTAAAGGGATGTGAAACAACAGAAGCATTAAAAGGCCCTGGTGCTGGGAGAGAGATGCACAGAAACTAAGACCCCTTGCTTTAAAAAATTCAATGAACACTCCTACCAAACTTACTTCCCCACTGGGAGAGCGACAGCCGTTACCTTGACGACCACAGTGAAGTGTTTGTGGAATAACTGGAGAGCTGGGGCTTTGGTTATTAAATCCTCTCTCTTCGTGTCCGATTTGAAATAGAGAACAATAACGCTGAGAAGACTGTGCAACGACTATTATATAGAACTCAGAAAATCCAATAAATAACACAACTCAATAAAACCCAAACAAGTCCTATATATACAACATTGTGGGTGTGTGATGTACGTATATTAAGCTAGAGAGGGAGAATTTTTGCTGCTTAGGTTATTTGCTGTATTTATGTGAGATGTAGGAGAGTTGTTGTTTTTTTTTGCACCACAAGCCTCTATCCAAATACAATTTATTAAGAAGAGAAAAATGTTTTATTGTGGATTTTTTTATGTATTTAGTGTCAAAGCAAACACTTTTAGTCTTAAAAGCAAAGAAATAAAAAGGGATAGTTCACCCATATATATGTATGTATATGTATATATATGTATATATATAGTATGTGTATGTGTGAGTGTGTGTGTGTGTGTGTGAGTGTGCGCGCAGATCTGGAAAAAATTAAGAGACCACTGCAAAATTAACAGATTTGTTCTATAAAATACTGACAACATTTCTCCCGAATTCCAAATAAAATTTTGTCATTTAGGGCATTTATTTGTAGAAAATGACAACTGGTCAAAATAACAAAAAATTATTCTTTTTTTTTTTTCAATAATAATGCAAATTAGACAAGTTCATATTCACAATACTAATGTTTTAATTTAGGAAGTGTTCATAAATCTATATTTGGTGGAATAACCTCATGGTTACTGCTGTAACCTCCGTTCCATGATAGAGGGAACGAGACGTTGTGTCAAATGTAGTGACACAAGGGCTCTTTTTTGAGAGCCTCACGTACCAATGAACTTGAGAAAAGGCCAATGGGAAATTGACAGACATATGGGTATAAAGGGAAGCGGGCGTGCATCTGTCAATCAGGTTTTTGCACTGAGGAGCCGAGAATAAGGTATGGCCATTGGTAGGTTTAGTGTCGAGGCAAGGGGGACACACGTCTCGTTCCCTCCATCAGGGAACGGAGGTTACAACAGTAACCATGACGTTCCCCTTCTGTCACTCACTCAACATTGTGTCGAATGTAGTGACACAAGGGTCCCATTTAAAAACGGCATGCACTAGACTGTATTACATGAACTGCTGACACAGGTGCAAGCAAGCTACTGCGTGCTAGAAGCAACAATCGGCCACACTTAACCCTCCCCAACGTCCCCCAAAAAAGGTGTCATATACAGACCGTAGGTTCCCAGCACCCCTAAGGGGGGAACAGGCAACATGACTATCATGGAGCAAGCCGGCCAGCCGCAGAATTTTATCTCTCTATGTTTCTCGACATAGAGCATCAAGGTTGGGGCTATCTTAACGCTATGAAATGTGTTGGGGAAGGCGATTTTTTTCCGTTCCTATTCTTTCAAGGGGCAAAGTCCCTGCCCAGACTGGGGGGATGTAACATGTGGCCAATATGTCACATGGGTTGTCAAGCCACACATTGAAGTGGCATGGAAGGAATTAGGCCTGAGGAGCCCTACGCCAGTACAGAGCACTTGAGGCTCGTAGTGGGTCTGCTCACAAATTCCTCCGCTGAATTCACTGGCCAGAAGGCTAGGGAGGAAGAACATCAAAGAAGCGAGAGCTTAGTGGCTAACCCGGAAGAGAGTTAAAAAATTAGTATTGTGATGTTTAAAAATTGAATATGAACTTGTTTTCTCACCTTTTGTGTTCCACAGATGAAATAAAGTAATATGAGTTTGGAGCATTATGAGGGGGAGTGAATTGACAGAATTTTACTTTTGAGTGAACTATTCCTTTAATGTTCCCTGAAAAAGCTTTTCTCACATATAGAAGTTGGAGAAGTTAATTAGATGTACTTTCTGGAAATTATAACACTGACTGTTTAATGAACTTTTTTTTATCCTATATGTGTATATTTCACTGGTAATGATATAGCCATGGGCGGTAATGAGGCAAAAATTAGTGATCAGTCTGTTTCTGTGCCAGTTTTGCCATTAGCAGTGAGTCAAGACTGCAGTGAGACTCACTCAAAACGGTTTAGAAAGCAGAATGGCTCATACTTGCATTTTGTATCCTTTGTGTAAAATGAACTTAACTATTGAACCATCGAACCAACTATTGCTTGGAACCACCGAGGTTCAATCAAGCTGGGCTGATACTAAATTTGATGTCAAAACCCTGCAGATCACTGATTGGTCAGAGAAAATTGTCACTACCAGCGTCACTGGATTTGCGACACGGGACATCAACCAGCTAGTTTTAAAGTTAGCAACAGCAATAGCAGTATAATTTGTTCACGTGACTTTCAAATTGTGAAAAGAAATAGCAGTGCCAAAACCACAACCATGGTCAATGAACGAGGTGTAGACGTTCCTCTCGTTAGTAGCCGAGGAGAGGATCTAATGAGAGACGAAGTCTTTCAGGATGTGTCTCAGCTTTTGGCCGCACACAGCTACCACCGAACCTACCAAGAATGTAGCAAAAAGTTCAAAAAACTTAAATAAGTCACTTCAGAAACATTAAGAACCACAACAGACAGAGTCGTTCAAACAGAAGAATGTGGAAGTGGTTCAAACAAATTAACTCTATGGCAATCGGCGAGCAATGGGAGGGAGAGTGCCCTGTTGATGGTACGTTAACTCTATATTCTGCTTGAAAGCTTCACTTTATTTAGTTGACCAGCTACTGGAAAGTTTACTTCTAAAATTTAAAGAGTAATTTAACTGTTACACTTGTATAAAATCACCAAGCAACAACTATGCAGCACAATGAGCTAATAGCTAGCGGTCGTGCTATTGTTTATGGTGAGTAATGTTCTTGAGTTGTTGTTGCTAGTTTGTTTTGTGTCACGTTTAAGATGATGTCACGGGAGTAGAGGCGGCACAACTATGACGATCAGCCTATAATCCCACCCACATTGAGACGGCACTAAACTGCAGTAGAAAAGAAGCTCAGAAAACTCAAACCAAGTCGAACCATAACGTGCAATGGAAACTGCCATTTGTAAACATGTAATTCTGGTTCTGTTCATTCAATCTCACTTCGAAAAGTCTTATTTTATTCCACTAGATGGCAGCAAGCACTCTGTCACATTCCATCACAATTTACAGATACTGAAATGTAGGTGGTGCTTTAACGCATTTTCGCCCTCAAAGATGTACTCATCCACAGACATTCAGTCTAATTTTCAGTTCAGGCACCACCCTCGTTATTTCAACGAACATCACAGGCTCCCCTTTGTGATGATATATAACATTTTATCATCAAGAGTTAAAATAAATTTCTGATGATTTGTTTTGCATGCTTTTCCTGCGGGACACATTTTGTTCTGGACATCAAAGATACAGCATTGGATTATTCACACATAGCAGCTCACAAAAAAATGATTATTTTTAAAGAAAACTGCATTAAGGTAAAAGCAGATATAAAGTTTTTAGCTTTTTGGGAATTACAGCAGCAGTGACTGTAGTGATTGTTCTGTGTGTAAATGGTTTAAAATATCTTGTCTTGATGAGATATGGGAAACTGTGTCAAGCTCTTCCATCCAGATGCAGAATGTCCAAATATTTTGATATATAATAAGTGACTTATTTCAGTATTTCAGTCTGATCAGAGCATTGCAGTGTGGACCGCTGAATTCACTGTTCACTTTTATTGTATGGAACAATGATGCAATGAAATTAATCTGAGACTAACATATTGCCTAACATCTCCGTTTGTGTTCCACGGAAACATAAAAGTCATATGGTTATGGAAAAACAAAGGAGATAAAATGATGGCAGAAATTTCATTTTAGGGTGAACTATCCCTTTAAGATTCTCTTTTAGACTCTCGTCCCAGCACAGGAACTATATGGGAAAAAAAACCCTCTGATGAGGCATCATGGGATGTGTCACATCCAGTGCTCTCTGCTTTGCACCAGGTATTTCATACACACATATACATTGCTGGACTGTAGAATTTAAGGCTGTTTGGTTGCTCCCTCTACCTCTCTGGAAAGATATGATCCATCCTCATAGTTTTTAATATAAAATTTTTTTTTTTTTCAATATTCTTATGTATTGTTTTGCCACTGAAAAATGTGTTGGTTTACTAATGTAGTGGATAGATTAACAATAATGAATGTTATTCAGAAATGTTTTCTCCCAGCTGAGCACTCATGCACTAATTCATGTTCAAAACGGTATAATTCCAGCATAATTGCATAGTTAGAGCAGAGTGAGAATTTTTGGAGTTGCATGTGTGCACTCTAACACAACTGTCAAAATACAAACTCTGTGAACGTGTATGTTTGCGTATACTAAACTTTTACAGACCTGATTTTATGCATATTACTGTATGAGATTTAATTAATTTGAGATTTGAGGGTATGCACTGCTTGGTTATGTTATCAAATAGAGAGCTGCCTAGCAAGGCAATATTTTAAGGCATCATAGGTGCGCTCCGAAGGCTGAAGGCAAAAGTACTATTTCTTCATTTATTTAAATTGACAGCATTGCATTTCTATTTTTTAGTGAAGGCAATTCCATATTGCATTGAAAGATTTCTAACCCAAATTCAGTACAGAAAATATTCTCCAGATGTCATATAAGCAGATTTAAAGCCCCATGAAATCACTGGACATGAGCATAGTTTAATTTCCTGTGTATTTCCTAATGAAACAAGAAGTTCGGGTGGGATATCTCTAATGGTTTTCCATTAAAAAAAATTACAAAACTGTATTCGATATCCAATTATTTAACATGTCAATATTCAATTTTATGACAATTTTCTATTAAACTGTATTGAATAAACTTTAAACGGTGTACATAGTATACATTTTAACATATGTAATTTATTTTATTTTTTTTTTACATTTCTGAGGGCATTTGTATTAAAATCATATAAAAATACCATGTGACATCCTTTTATGTCTAATTCTTATATTTAACATAATATCAATCTGAGTAATGATATTTTATTCATGATGTTCTAATATGTGCTCTTGCAAAGGAATTCATAATTGGGGCATTCTTTTGCCCTGCATTTTGAATTTTGGGGATATTTTTGCCCCTAACCCTTGATTATTTCTGACCTTGACTACTAGCAAATTCATGAAATAGCCTCAAAACTAACACGCAAAAGTCGATTTTCAACAAGAACAAAACACCACTGTAAACCAAATCTAAGATCTAAAATAATCTAATCTATTTCAATAAATAAAATCTAAGACTGAAGCCTTTCTTGGATATAACACCTATTGGATATAACACCTGAGAACAGGATGCAATGCTGCATTTGCAAGAAATCGATGGCCCCCTCAAGTCTTCATACATGATGTCCGCTAAAGAAATCTGATCACACGGTGAGAACCACACTGTACTCTAAACCACACTGCGGGAAAAAAACGTGAAAGTGGAGAGCATGGCTCCTCTGAGCAAAACTACAGAGAAAAACTGCTAACTCTCTTCTCCTCTTGTCTATGCTTCAGTAGCTGATTGATTAATTTAAGGTATTGTCTGGCTCTTCTGTCTGCACACCAGGACCTCTCAAACCACAACCACTCACTTATAGAGATAATGGCAAATTACTGCCAGCCGAGCCACCTTCAGTAACTCCAGTCTAGAGAAGAACTTCAGAGTCTTTTTTAATATATAAACTCTTAGTTTTACACTTGCTGGAAAAAAAATGGTGAAAAAAAGTACAAATATACCAACAAAATCAACTGTAGAAAACCTGAGGGTGGCTGTCGTACCACAGGAAGTGGACTGGGAGTGCAGAACAGAAGAATATGAGTCAGCATAGAATTGTGCTACTTGCATGTCTCTCATATCACTCTGTGGTCCATGTATTTATTTATTTGTAAAGTATGTAATAGGCACATACTAAACTGCTATGCATTGTGGTCTTGTTGGGTTTTATTTTGAAATAATTTCCAGGTTTGCAGACTAAGACTTAACATTGGGCATATAATTCCAAACCCTGAAATCTCCATACTTGTTTTCATTCATAGCTGAATGCAGTAAGTCTCTAAAGAGGCAGTTTTGCTGGAATAAATACATTTTTTCTTGGCGGAATAAATAAGGATTCTCAGTCCTCAAAGGTGGCAACACACATAAGACAACATTGGATAGATCTGGACACAGATGGTGCATGAACACACAGATGTTCTTGATGTTAAGATCTGTGTACATCTGTGGATTTCCTAAATTTCATTCACAGAAATGCATCATTAACAGAAATATGGTCATAAATCGACCAAGTGTGAAATTCTACTACCACGTGCATACTGATTGCGTAGCACTTAAGACCCTGCTGTCTCGTTTGTTGTATTAGTCAACAAACAGTAGCATGAGAAAGATTATGGGAGGCATGAAGTAGATAATTACAGTCCTTATCAGCCACTTCAAATGTACTTGGACACAGAGCCAAGTTCTTCAGTTTTTACAGACAGGTTTCTGTTCGAAAAATAACATTGATTAAAAATAATCGATTAAAATCGATGTTCTTTTTGAATGGATGTCTATGGAGGAGATGTTTCAGTGTGCTGAATAAACTGCTTTTTTGAGGAAACAGCTCATCGCTTAATGAATTAACTGCCTTTCAAATAATCTTCAACATGTTTTACACTAAACAATGCTTTTGAAATGTGTGGCGATTACTACTTTTACATTGATGTTATATAAAGAGAAGTCACAGATGATTTTGCGAGAGGGAGGTTTCAATTTACTGCTCTTTCCACTCATTTATATAGTATCCACAAATGGTGACTTACTGTCATAACATGCTAGTTGACCATGATGCTCTCTCCTATTGTTGAGCCATGGAGGTTGTTATCTCAATGTATAGAACATAATCTCTTGTGTAGTGGTGACTAAAGTGGTGGACTTACTGTGAATTTATCAGCCCCTGATTGGTTGCTCAGCTGAGTCAGAATGTCTGTCTTGCACATGCCTTTAGTTTGGTGCTCCTGCCTCCCACTGCTCTTTGCACATTTGGAGAGAATCTCTGTACACTTAAAACATAAAATCACAGTTCATCCTCAACAGGGCTGTGGCATCACATCAGTAGATTGAAAATGTGTGGGTCAAAAGCCCTCTCATTGTTCAGACAACCATACATTTAATACTTTATTTTAGCAAAATCCATAGAAAGATAGGTGAGCATACAGCGTATGCACTAGGCTACACTTCTGGTTTTGGGGTAAAGCAGGGCTAGACTGGTAATCTGGCATACTGGGCATTTTCCTGGTGGGCCGACGCACTTTGAGGCCGTTCAGGGGAGGACTGGCCATCGGGAAAACCGAGCAGGCCAGTGTGTCAGCTGTGAAACGGGGTGAATGGACGTTTCCTTGCATTGTCAAATTTTTTAATTCAGCTGATATTTGGTAGTTATCAACGGATTTGTGTGCAGGTAAACACACTCACTCAATATTTTTGCAATTCAGTTGGTGATAGTGGCACAGAATTTACATCTTTAACACGTTGACCTATTCAGTTCTTTTTTTAATTAGTGCCAATTTAGTTCCTTTTATGGTGCTTTTACGTCCTTTTATAGAGCTTGTCAGTATCTACAGTACTTTTTATATGGAAAAGAGCAGCTTAGGCATATATCTGAATAAAAAATAAGATTTTAAGGAAGTAAGGAAATAGTGCAGGCTTGGAGTAATTATACGAGACTAAATGCAGAAAAACTAAATATAATTTAAAGAATTTAATACAATGCCAACACCAGTAAAGCAGCATGCATTTGTTTACAACATCCCTCCATGGTTATTAGGGCACAAATGGGCAGTGGAGGACATTAAACAGCATGTCAGGTTTTTATTCATCATTTCCTAAACTTATTCACAATTTCCATCCATTTACCATCATTCCCTAATGCACACAAACACTGCCAGCCTCACACGCAAACACAAACACACTTTCGAATGAATCCACACTGGATAATTTTCCGGTTGGCTGGACAGAGGTCGGGCCGTGTGTTCGGGAGCAGATCGCTGATTGGCCCTTGCCCTGGTGGGGAATGTGAGCAGTGAGCCTGGATTGCTCTGCCTTATTTACTTGCGGCTAACAATAGCGTAAATAAAACAAGGATGTTCTACCAATCAGAGTACACAAGCTGTGATCTATGTTAATTGAACCCAGTGTGTGTGTGTCTACCCTCCCAGGCACGTCAATGTCACAGGTCCATTATTCTGTGTTAATGGGGCTTGCCACAAATGCTAACACTTGTCTAGGAGAAATGATGCACGGCCTGATGTCATTACAGCAAATTGTGCTCCATCTATAATAAATTTATGCACCTTTACTCCTTCTGAACAAAAGGCCAAAGACCTGACAAACACATCTAGGGCTGGGTTGTAAGACTGTAGAAATGTGTCAACAAGTGGAGAATCTGCTTCTGTAGCCTACTATGCAAACTGTGCTGCAGATGGGCACTTCCAGTGTATGCAAATTTGTTGATTATAAAGGTAGCAATTGAGTTTTTATCCATTGCGATGCACTGCTTTTGTGCTAAAACATAAGACGTCTTATCCTAACCCTAACTTTTACTCCCAATAAAATAAGCAAACCAACAAACAATGTTATTATGGGGTCATGTTATCAGTCATTTGTATTGCATAAAAAAGAGCCCCGTCGAGTCCTCAGCTTTAGACTGAACCAGGCTGCTCTCCGATGCTGCAATTGAAAGCTCATCCACTTCATGAGCCGTGAGTGAGATCATTATCTCGCCCTGAGACATGAAAAACAAGCATGCTGGGGAATGGGAGGTCTGTGGGGTGGCTTTCCCTCTGAGGAAAGGCATGACCGCAACGTTGCCATATTCATGCTCTTGCAGTGAGAACATGACCCGTCCACGAGTGTTTTTTGATGTTCACCTAAATTTGTTCAGATCCATTTATAAGAACAAAGCAAACCTATAATTTCCCTACAGTTTGTGAGCTGCTGGGCATGACTTTCATCAGAATACAACAATAATAGTCTTATAACAATTATATATAGTTTTTGATAATGTCCACATGTTTTCATATATAAAAAAAGCATGTCTACATATCTTTTCACTTCAGAAAAATGCCCAAGTGTTGTAAGAACTTGAACACCGCAGATCTATCTTTTTTCCTACTGGAGGATTAGTAAAAAAGTAGTGGCTAGAGCACAGGGCTTCTAATCAGAAGGTCGCAGGTTCGAACCCCACAGCCACCACCATTGTGTCCTTGAGTAAGTCACTTAACTCCAGGTTGCTCCGGGGGGATTGTCCCTGTAATAAGTGCTCTGTAAGTCGCTTTGGATAAAAGCGTCTGCCAAATGCATAAATGTAAATGTAAAAATAGCTTTACATATTTAACACAGATCTAGGATTCTGCTTAAATTGGCAAAAATAACCAAACTATTACCAGCATAATGTAAAAAGCAGAACTTAATGAAGACTCATGCACTGATATAAATTCCACTTACAATGTGTTTTTTTTCTGCAGTGAATTTCACGTAATGCTGCCAATCAAGAACGGTATGCCGATAAATATCTCTCATATTTGTGTTCCTCATCTCTAGATTTTTAATTTAGATCAACATCAATGCCGATAAAAAAACGCGTTTATTAGACTGTCTGACTGACGGCCTATTATGTAAGGATAGTTTTGGCTCATGAAACTCAGCTGTGATTGGCTGGATGGTCGTTCAATCAGCCCAAAGTAGCAAAATGCAAAGAATACTGTATGCAAATCCACTATTTGTACTCTGTATGGGTTTGGCTTGGAAAAGTGCGGAGGACAAAACTTCCCTTTTTAAAGGGTGGGGGGACATCCCTCGCATGCTTTAAAAAGGTGATTTTTGCGCCTGCCTGCCCTTGCCAATGGGAATAAAAGTCTTACATTTTCATATGAGCCAAGTCATATGATGTCTTACGATTTAGCCACCTCGTACAAATTACTATGAGATTCTGATTTCTGTTACTGGTGTGCATTTAATGTATCAGATATTTTACAACCGCTTTGAAATTAGCTCATCTACTCACATGTACAATTTATCACTATTTTAAATAATTTGCTTTTTACTTCAGTTTTACAGTATATGTGAAGCATCTGCTTTTACATGGATGCCAAAATTGGCTTTCATTTGTTATGAATAATCATTTGTTTTGTGTCCGTCAAGTAAAAAAATGACTAAATTATGAGATGTTAAATTTTGTAATTAATTTACTGTAATAAAAAATAAAAATACATTGCATGATTATGTAATTCTGTAAATGAACACATTTCCTGCAAAAATAGCTACATTTGTATGTACAAATTTATATTACAATGATACATAATGCCTCGTGTAAATTTTGGCCATACCACCCACCCCCGAACACAGCCCTTAAAGAGATAGTTCACCCAAAAATCGAATTTCTCTTATCATTTACTCACCTCATGCAATCCCAGATGTATATGACTTTCTTCAGCAGAACAGAAAGATTTTGAGGAATTTTTCAGCTCTGTAAGTCCATACAATGCAAGTGAATGGTGACCAGACCTTTGTAGTTCCAAAAAAAATCGCATTAAGAAAACATAGAAGTAATAGATGAGACTCCAGTGATTAAATCCAAATCTGCAGAAGCGATATAATAGGTGTGGGTTAGATAAAGATCATCCATCCATCCATCCATCCATCGTCAACCGCTTATCCTGCGTACAGGGTCGCGGGAGATAAAGATCATGTCCTTTTTTATTCTAAATAATAAATAATAATAAATAATCTCTATCCCTTTGAAATCCAGTCTCAGCATTTGCTTACTTTCATGCTTAATCCACAAACGAATATCACAAAATCCATAAATGAAAAAGATCTGGGTCTCATTATAGTAATTGCCCTGGGAAAGAGCAAATGAGACCTTTGGCCCTGAGGTTAATCCTGTGATTAACATAGACTAATATGTGCCAGGATTTTGTGTAATTAGAGTCACCATTTGACAAAGTGACCATATTATAATTTATTTATCTTTCCGGGAGAGATACCATCTACAGTTTTATCTCATGCCTATGAAAATTAATTATGTTGAAGGGGGTTCTAATAAGATGTTTTTGTTTAGAAGTCATGGTGTTTATTTCCTAACAGGTGAACACATTTACCTGGGCAGTTAAAAGAAAACACGCTGAATGGGAGTCTGTGCAAGGCCTGGTCTTTTTTCGATCCAATGAAGTAGGGGCTTTAAAACCTCCTTTACATCTCGGCTGATGGGACAGGCTCTATTGCATCCTTCCATAGAAGGGACTCGATCTCCACGCTCAAAGGCTGGCCACCAAAATGAAGCAGACGCCTTTAATCCTGGGCGGGCACCTGTTGAACTGAATCACGTAGCCAAATCGGACTGTCCTGGTAGGCCACTGCGATGGGTTATGGAGCACAAGCCATGGCCCCAAACTCCGGGCGAGGCGTACCTTGATCCGCGGTGGGGCAGGATGTGCTGAATAGCCTCCGTCTGCTGCTTAACCACCGAGAACTACTGGGCAAAGTCTTCGATGGTGTCGCTGAATAGGCCAACCTGGGTGATGTGAGCGTCAAGGAACTGTGCCTTGTCAGACCCCCTCATCTCGACCAACTTGAGCCAAAGATGGTGCTCCTGGACCACCAAGGTGGACATTGCCTTCCCGAGAGTCCACGCCATGGCCTTTGTCGCCCAAAGGGCGGGATCAGTAGTCGAGTGCAGCTCATGCATCGATCTCGGGTCAGAACAACCCTTGTGCAGTTTTCTCAGTGCCTCGGCTTGGTGCACTTGCTGGAGAGCCTTGTAATGCAGGGCGGAGGCGGCCTGTCTAGCTGCACTGTAGGCCTTAGTCACCAGTGACGATGACCACAGGCCTTAGACGGAAGTCTCAGACGGTTCCACCAGTTAGCGGTGCCTTGCGGGCACAAGTGTACCGTAACTGCCTTATCCACCTGGGGAATCGCTGAGTACGCGCTGGCAGCCTCACCATCGAGGGTAGTGAAAGCTGAGGAGCTCAGAATCCGGGTCCAAGCAGTAAAAAGTGCCGGCCGCAACATCATGAGCTCCTCATGCACCTCCGGGAGCAAAGGGACTGGGGCGGGGCACGGCCGAAAGCAGTACTTCGGGCCCAGGAATAAATCATCAAGCTGCGAGGGTGGCAGGGTGAAGGGTTCCACTCCAGCCCGACGCTCACAGCCGCCTGGGAAAGCATAGCCATCAGCTGCGCATCTGCCTGCGGCAGGGTGATCGCACCCAAAGGTGGGAGCCCTGTCGAGTCCTCAGCTTCAGACTGAACCAGGCTGCTCTCCGATGCTGCAATTGAAAGCTCATCTGCTTCGTGAGCCATGAATGAGATTGTGATCTCGCCCTGAGACAGGAAAAACAAATGTGCTGGGGAATGGGAGGTCCGTAGGGGGGCTACCCGGCGGAGTGGCTCCCAATGAAATCCCCAATTCACTCCCAGTGCTAACTGATACGGCCACAAACCCAAAGGTAGAAGGACCGCGACGAGGAGCCGCTGGGGTGGCTTTCTCTCTGAGGAAAGCCATGACCGCAGCGTTGCCATATTCATGCTCTTGGAGTGAGAACATGACCCGTCCACGAATGCTATCCCCACGTGTGCAGTGCCCAAGCACGTGAGGCTGCAATCGTGGCCGTGGGAAGCGGAGAGGTAACGATCGCAACCAGGAAATACACACAAAGAGAAAGGCACATTTAAAAAGATGCTCTCCATGAGTGCCACTATTTTAGAAGGGAATTATGCTATTTTAGGCTGCTGATGTGCCCAGGAGCGTTCTCTGCTCTCAACTGCAAGAGGGGGAGAAGCGCAGTAAATCCAATGCGCAGTAAATCCAACAGCTTTTGTAGTGGTGAATGGATCGGCAGAAGAATTCAGCTTGCTGAAACACAACCGCTGGGCTTGAATGAGTTGTTCCAAGCCAGTTCCTTATACCTTATACCCATAAGTCCAGGGGAGTGGCATGCAAATTCCACTCAACAATTCCCATTGGCCTTTTCTCAAAGATCAGAGGTGTTTGGGGCTCCCAAGGGCAACCCCTAGTGTCACTACATTGACACAACGTCAAATGAGTGACAGATAGGGAAATTATTTTGAATGTTGTACTAAGTATTTTAGCCCCATTTTAAACAGTTATACACTTACAGTGTTCAGTGTGTGATTTCAGAGAATTTGACCAAATGGATTTGAAAACTTTTAAAGCAAAAAGACAAACGAGTAAAATAAACACTAACAAATTAATAAATGTGTTATTATCTTTATGTTTCGTTATTAAAGGGACATGATAAAGTAATTTGAGTAGAGATAAATGGCTTAAAAAAATCAGACATCCATCCTGTTAATAGGGCAGGGTCAGGCTTGAAACTAACAGGATAAATTAGCCACTGAATGGTCTGTGAATGATATCTAGCAAACATATTTGTAAATGTATATTGATGGTTTTATTTCTGTTAAAATAAATAACTTGATATTTAAATTAAATTAAAATGTACTAATTTAATCTAAGACTTTACAAAACAGGCTGGACATATGCTTGACCGCATATGACAAACAAATTAAAAAAAGGTACTTACTTTAAATGACAAAAAATGTGGCTAAAAGGCTGATGTCACCTCAAGTACATGTGTTATGTAATTTCATAACATATACAGTATGTTCAATAATACAAAAAATGCCTATTGAAATTGTAATCCAGTGAAATTTAGCATTATAAGTACCACTTTTACTGGGGACTTAAATGTTAAAAAATTAAGACTACATACTTGCATCAAATTGCTGAAATTAGAGGCTGTGAATGAAATGTTACAGAAATGACCTTATCTGGGTGGTTAAATGTTTAAAATAACACCATTCATGCTGTGGATATTTTGATCATGTTTTTATCCATCAAATACATCTGGAGTGTTTTACAGAATACACCATATCCACTCTCAAAGGACACCCAAGTAAACATTGGACTTTACATTCACAACCATAGTTGTACAAACGTAGTCATGATTCAGGACCACCGATCAGCAGTGTTTCATGGTGAACTGCTGAGTGTGGTTTCTAAGGTAACACCTTTTAAAGCTCCCATCGGGGAATCAGCCCCAGCTGAGAACAGGAGATAGAGGATCGTTTCTGCCGAAGTCCCCAGTCAAAGAACAATGGGAAAGGGGTGATGAGAAATGAGGGTTGATAATGCACAGTGTCAATGAGTACAGCTGAATGGAAGAAAGTCACACATTTCTGCCTTATCACAGAAGACGAGTCATTTGGGTTTACATCCAGCACCTGAATAAGGAATTGCAGATGATATTGTCGATTCTGACAAGTTTGCCTCACTGTAATCACATAGTTGCATGATGAGACACGGCAACATTCAAAAGGTTGACTGTTAAGTATATATTGCTATTAAAAAAATACAAAAATATTTAGTTAATATTAATATTTAATATTAAATTAAAGAAGATATGTGTAACTTTTTAGATGGTAAAATACTTTCCTCTATCCGTGCTGAAACTGCAGAAAAAAACATTAGTAAGACATTTGTAGGCAGATTAAAATATTGCCAATCAATGTTTACGCCATATGGCTTAAGCAGACACACACCAGGTTTGTTTTGTGTGTTTGGGCGAAGAGCATGCTGCTCTTGCATTGGGGCAAGGCGTGTGCGAGCATTGCGAGCTGTTTACAGTGAAAATATTTTGAACTCGTCTCACTTACTTCCGAGAGCCAGCTTGTGGGGAAAGCTTATCAGGCAGCTGGTCAAGCCACCTTTCCTAGAAGGGAGGCACAGAAACAAAGTGTGACAGATCGCACTCCCCCTCGTAAGGACAGGGGACTGGTTCATTGCCCTCAGCTGCCTCCAAAGCAAGACCTTAGGACCCTATTATCTCCAGAAAGAGAAAGTCCTGACGGTCTTGCGCCCAGCCTTGTGGGGCCTGCCCCCCTCGGGATGGGTTGTGTGAAACATTCTCCTGCTCCTTTCCGATACCCCCACGAAACCTCTCCATTCCCGCCGCCTCTGGTGTTTTGAGAGTTAGCGGTTTCCAGCGAAATGTTGGGTGTACCGTTGCATCCTGCCGTAGTCCAGGACATGGAACACCTCAACAGGAAGTGTCAAAATTGATACCCATCTCAGAGAACATGGCAGTGTGGAAGGTACTGCTGGGTGTTTCTATGTGGGTCCTAAGGACAGTAGAAAAAGGCTACAGAATTAAATTATTTCGCCGTCCTCCGCGTTTCAACGGTGTGGTTCCCAGTTCTGTGAAACTGGATCAAGCACATCTACTGTTGAAAGAACTGCAAATCTCTTGGTCAAAGGGGCCATAAAATCCTTCCAGAGAGAGAGTCAGGTTACTACAGCAGATACATCCTGGTTCCCAAGAAAGATGGGTGATTGCATCCAATTTCAGACCTTCGAGGCTTGAATCGCTCAGTCAAGGCACTCAAGTTCAAGATGCTAACTGGTAAGACGGTCATGTCTCAAATCCAACATCATGATTGGTTGGTCACGATCGATCTCATGGACGCATATTTTCATATAGAAATTCTGCCACAACACATGAAGTTCTTGAGGTTTGCTTTCGTGGGCGAAGCTTTCCAATATTGGGTTCTTTCATTCGGCCTAGCCTTATCACCTCGCACATTCACAAATTTTATGGATGCAGAACTGGCTCCTCTGCGACTCTAGGGCATCCACATTCAGAATTATATAGACGACTGGCTGATACTAGTCACTCCTAATAGATGTTCCCAAAGCGCTAAATCAAGCGCAGCATCTTGTTCCGCTTTTTCGGGGAACAAGGGTTACAGTTAAGTAACCTGAGACGATTTTCCAATTAAAATTTCCTCCTCAAAAGTGAATTTTACCTCATCAGCTGTCAAAACAGAAAAACAAACAGAGGCACATATGAATACATATTTAAAATGTATTGTACATAAATACCATTATTTTAGAAATGTGTTACACCAGTTATGTGCTTAAAATTAACTATCTTCATTGAAAGTCAGTAACTGTAATGTGATTACAAGAATTTAAAATGTAATGTGCTGCTCTACTTTTGACATAGATTACAGTAACTAATCACTTTGTAATCAGATTAAATACAAATCTGAAATAGACAAACATGAAACAACTGAGAGCAGTTTGAGAAATTTTTGAGCTCTCTTAAGAAATTCTGGAGATGCATATGAGATTAACAGGGGCTTTAACTCAGGAGAAACATCTTTATTTGCTCTCTGTTTAATCATATTGAGATTTTAAAGAGTTAATCTCTTTTAAGAGTGAAAGGAGTTTTAATCTCTTTTGTAATTATTCCTTCCTATAGGCAAATAGAACTGAAAAAGACAACATTTTACAGGTATACAATATTTTAAAATGCATTTAATTTATTTTAAAGTTAAACACATAGCAGTAAATATGTCCTGATAAAATGAGGTTGATAATAATTTGTAAGTATCAAGATCTGGAACGCAAGACAAAATGACTTACAATGTGTTTGGAAGTGAATGGGAAAGAAATGCACTAAATAAATATGAACTATGGCAACCGTTTGATGGATGGAGAGAACTGTGTCACTTATTAAAAAGCTCAAGAGGGTTTAACAGAATAGTGTTGAAGGATACAAAAGAATGTTTAATGTTTTGCCACATAACATAACACATATCCTATGGTGAAAATATGGAACTGGTATATGCCGGTGTAAATGTCAACAGGCCATTATACAGTAGGTTCAAACTATATGTTTTCAACACCTGTCATGGCATACAAATATACTGGTATCCCTGAGCTAACACAATGTGTAATTGCTCGAAGATGGTTAAGGATAAATTAAAGTTCAAACACTGATAAGGAACGGGAGGAAAAAGATGAGCTGAGATAAGACTTTCAAGCTTGATTATTAACAAGAGCTCAAATGAATCAGACATATTCACTGGGTATTAAATTAAACCACATTACTCTCTTAATATACCTTCTTATTGTGCATAATTCATTGCTACTTATCATTCAAAAAAAAAGAAGAAAATGTTTACAATCAATCAAACAAAATAACAGTTTGCTCTGCCTCTAAATCAACTTTCCTTTCTGGATAACATCAGAAATCCATACATTTTCAGTGTTTTTTTGTCAATGAGAAACGAGTTATATTCTGTCTTTGTTCTCCATTAAAACAAATTCATTGTTATTGCTGCTGTCATTATTTTGACCCCTGAAGATCATATTAATTATATTATGCTCTAAAAGGTGTGTTGGCATAAAACTTGAGTAATTGAACTGCACAAAATCTAACCCAAATTACGTGCCTGCTTTTGCACTCTGTTTTTTTGTCAATCAAATATGGGGATGGAGTGCCAGAAAAGTTATCTAAGGATTACATTTAGTTCAAATGCTCATTAAAACAAGCTAATTAAAACTAAAGGATCTTTATCAGAATGGAACATTTCATGCAGAAGGTCTTGTTTTAATTGCATTTTATAAGCTAATTCCAAATGTAAACCAAATATTTATTAGGAGGGACCTCATTTCACGGCGGTTTGATCTTGCTTGTTCTGGGTAAGCTGTGCATAAAGTGTTCAAGAAAAGTGGAGGATGTGTGTCAATAGATGTTTACACTTGCTCTAATTAGGAACACTCCCCTGTTCAATCATAAATACTCAGTTTAAGATGTTGGAAGTTGTGTATGTGGATACCAAACCAAAAGTAGAGTAAAATCAAATCATAATAGTGCATAATGAGCATATATTCTATAAGTGTGGATATATGGTGTCTAATCTATTGTGTAACAAGACCTTCTCATTATGTAGGTATCAGAACCTCATTACTGTAATGATGAGGGTCTGGAGTTTAGAGCCAAAATGCAGTAGGTTTATTAGGTTAAATGAAAACTTAAAGCCATAAAGGGCAAAATGATGAGAGCTGAGCTAAGCAAACAAATCTTAGCAAAACAAACAAGAACTCACCAAACCACAACTATATCAAATAACGCAAGACAAATGACTGTGAAAACATAACGGCTATATATATACAGAACTAATTAAATAACTAGAGACATATATGCCACATAGACAAGAAACAGAAAATACACAACTTCAAAATAAAAGCACTTTGAACAAACCTATCAAAATAAGAGTTCACACATAATAACATATACATTATAAACACATATACAAGACTATAATTTAATTGCCAACATGCCTTCATCAGCCAACTAACAAAGGACAATACATCTATGTGAACTTCTGCAGTTAATCCAGGATGAACTTCAAAGACATTAGTCATTAATTTTAAAGTTCATAAAAAATATTTTCTTTTCTTTTTTTTTAAACTCTGGATCTCTATATCTAAAAAATTTAAATCATAGACTTCATGATGCACTGCATACAAATAACTAATATTGGCATTATATTCAAGTTGTTTAGACTGAGGGGAACTGCCGCCCACAGTGAGCCTGGTTACTCCCAAAGTTATTTTTCTCCATTAACCAACATCTTATGGAGTTTTGTGTTCCTTGCCACAGTCGCCTTAGGCTTACTCACAGGGGTTCTAAGTACAATTAATATTTAATTTTTATACACAATTTACAATCATGTTTAATCAACCTACACAAGACTTTATAGATATTACAGTTTCATTTTTTTAATGCATGATTTCATGTAAAGATGAATTGAAACAATGTGTGTTGTGAAAAACAAATAAAATGACAAATGACTTGACTTGACAATTACAGACTTATTGTTTGCTAAGGGATATTTAAACAAGAGTAATGCTGATGGGTGTAGTTTTTTCCATGTTAAAATATTTATCATATGGCACTTTTCCACCGCACGTTACGGTTCAACTCGTCATCAACTCTACTCGCTTTACGTTTCTGAGCTTGCATTTCCACTGCAGTTTAGTGCCATCTCAACATGGGTGGGATTATAGGCTGATTGTCATATTAGTGCCACCTCTACTGCCGTGACATCATCTTATACACGACACAAACTGACCATAACAATAACACAACCACTAGCTGTTAGCTACAAGCTCATTTTGCTGCATAAAGGAGTTGTTGCATGGTGATTTTACACAAGTGTAATACGTAAATTGGCCTGGTTGTTTTAGAGTTAACATAACAAAACATACCATCCTCCATCGTGGATCAACAAGTCCAGGGCACTCTCCCTCCCATTGCTCGCTGGTTTAGATTTGGTCCATTTGGTTGAACCACTTCCACTTATCCTTGATGGTTCTGTAGTCCCTTTTATGGTGTTTTAACTTTTCCCTACACTGTTGGTAGGTCTGGTGGTTACCGTGTGCGGCCAACAGCTGAGACACTTCCTAAGAGACATTTTCGTTTTGCTCATCGCTAACGAGTGGACCATCTGCACCTCGTTTATTGACCATGGTGTGGTTTTGCGTGCAGCCATTTCTTTTTTCACAATTCGAAAGTCGCATGAACAAATTATACTGTTATCACTGTTGCTAACTTTAAAACTAGCGGGTTGATGTCGCGAGTCAGAAATTGCGTGATGCTGGTAGTGATGATTCTCCCTGACCAATCAGTGATCTGCAGGATTTTGACATCACATTTAGTATCGGCTCGCTTGGAACCTCGAGTGAGTTGGTATTAAAAAAAGTTTCAGGTACTATCCACAGTGGAAATCCCATAAAAATCAAGCAGAGTCGAGTTGAGTCGAGTTGTATCATGCAGTGGAAAAGCCCCATTAGTCTACCTTAATGATGTATAGTCATCTATAAGTAAATCATTCATAGGCTGATTTCACATAAAAGTGTAACAGTAAAAATTCCAGCGAGGGGTGCAAAAGGTGAGTGAAAGGGTGTCGTAATCAGATGAGGTTAAGGTGAATGTTAGATGGAGGTTGTAATGAGTATGAATTTTACAGCATTTTGATGTCAGCCTTACAACGAACTCTGTGAGAACCAAGTCATAAAAACTCTCACACAGAAGAACATTTTCACCTGAGTCAACACATCCAACTGAGCAAGGACAATAAAACAAAAATCTCACATCTGACCTCTATCTCACATCAGGCCAATTTAGGCCTATTCTCATAGAACTCACAAACATCTGCCCCCTCTACTCCTCCTTCCCCTTCGCTCAGAACCACTTCAAACTAACCTAAGATCTACATGTAACAAAATATCATGTCTGATGTATACAAATAATGTGACTAGGCATGTTTGGTATAATTTGAAATGTCTCAGTGCGAATGGTATATTGGTCCCTTTCCCATGTTGATAAAACTAATTATAAGGTCTTTGCCAAATGCTGTATAATTCTAGAGGTCTGTCCCCCATCCCTGCCTGTATGTTAATGAGGTATGTCTCCAGGACTTCCAAACATAACCACTCCCAAAATTCCCTTTGTTTATGGTTTGGGTATTTAAGAAAATGTGATGATTGTTCACGGTTCTCTGTAGTTAGACAATCCCACACATTTTACTGTGTGTAGTTTATCAGGTAATTGCAATATGAGTTTCTTATGTTTTGATAAAATGTCTAAATTTGATTTATTGTCTAATTGGAATTGAAGAATTTATTATTTTACCTGGTAGATAAATTGTTACATTTGAGTTTATTCTGATTTAGTAGCGGACTAAAGCTCAGTTCAGAGTGGAGCATGTGGCACACCGACTGACACTTTAGACTAACAAATTGGCATTATTTCTAGCGTACTTAGAGTGTACAGGCTCGATAGGGAATTTCCGTTTAGGACAACATGAAGTTGTTGACCAAGCCTAAATAGGGTGAATGATAAACCTCTGGTTATTGTAATATTTTCTATCTAAGTGTACATAGGAAACTATGGCATGATTATATAAAGCTATTTTAACTTGGGTATTGTTGGTCTATCTTTGTAAATTTAGTGGTCATGACCTCTGCGTAGAAATAATGTTACTCTAATTAAGTGTTTACTATCTAAGGGGACTAAACAAAATACTTTTACATAAAAGGGCAGGCGTGAGCAGCCATTAGTATTTAGTCAATTACTGTTTTATTGACCAATACTGGTGTATTTGTGATCGTGAGATCCACATACACGGCCGGCACGAGATTCTCTATGCAACAGGAATCCGAATGAACGAGTACATTATAAAACAGAGTTAAATATGATGATTAACTGTTAAATTTAATAATAATAATAACTAAGATTAGAACGATAATATATCCTTAAAAACGTTTATAATTGGAGTCAGATAAAATAAATGAGGATCATAAAATGAATAATATAGTTATTTAACTGAAACAAAATAACTTGAAATGCGCATAAACTGAATGTGCATGATAAGACAGAACATGCAGGAGACCTTCAGCCACACCATTGGATACTGTCCTTGGGCCAGTTGGGTGGCTTACTTATTTCTCCTTTACATTATCCCCCTTCCCCCTTACAAGTAAAACATACCTACCTAACCTAAAACTTTTAAATAAACCTAACCAATACTGTCCTAAAAGCAAATGAGCGCTGAATAAAACAGATATACTCTCCTTAACCAAAACCTATTTCTCACTGATAGTGTCCTAAGAGCAAATGCAACATGAAAAGCACATTTCCAAAAGCAACCACGCAATCAGCCATTGTACTTGTGATTTGTATGAAAGCAAATAAAACACACAGTTACTGTAGCACCTCTAGTGTTAATTTCACCAAGAAACTGTGGCGAAATGTGGATTGTGGCACGTAAAACTCAGTTTGCAAAATACAGTTATATTAATGTTCATTCTATGAGTCTAGGTTGCTTTATCCATTTAGATCTGATTGGATTGGTAAATATGATATGATGAGTAAGGGAAAATGTACAGTCTGCCGAAATGTCCTTGGGCAAGACACTGAACCCCAAGCCTTACATCTTTGCTGCAGTTGGTGAATGGGTGAATGGGACACAGTGTAAAGCGCTTTGGTAACCTCTAAGGTTAAAAAAAAGTGCTATATAAATGCAGACCATTTACCATTTTACCATTTATAACTTCATTCATAAAAGTCATCTTGCTCAACCACAGGACATGACTGCTTTTCTATCTGCTATTTAAATGTCTGACTCATTGAAATCTGTAAAAAAAATGGCTTCCTCAATCAAACAGAAACATTGTATCAATTTTTGAAGGAGAACATTTTTAGAGAACTCCATTAAAAGAAATTAATTATTTCCCCTGTCTTCATTAATTTGACCCCTAGAGATCATATGGTTAATATTTTGCTCTAAAAGGGGAGTTGGCTTGAGTAGTAATTCAGAGTAATTCACCAGAAATAGTTAGATAGATAGACAGACAGACAGACAGACAGACAGACAGACAGACATTAAATTCTGATGAACCTGAGAGAAGTATTTGTATATATTTCTTCAGGATGTGTAGCATTCATGTAACTAATGGCTTGAGCATTTCCAAAAGACTAAGAGGTTGTTAAGACAAACACAGTTCAACAAATATAGTAGAACAGCAAGAACAGCACAGCTGTCTCAAGACATGTTTATAACAGTTGATGTTATTTTTAACATGACAAAATAACTTTGAAAATTGTGACAATCCTGAAAAGCAACTGAAAAAAAGCATGGATGGACATGACACGTTTGATGTGAACGGCCTCTTATTTTTGTGACAGCAGCAATGGAAGTGTCTCAAGGTTACCTCTCAAAAAAGTACCCTTTTGTTTCATATGATTGTAGGTAAATGTCCACGTAATCCAATTATTGGTTTGTTCAAAATTTTCTAAAATATCCTGATTCTGTTTTACTGAGTGAGATACTGCTGCAAAATATTCTGTTAGACAGCAGTCTGAACGAATCAGACTGAATAGCGTATTGGTTCAGATCTTTTTATTTTGGCCAATTTGCTAAAAAGAACTGACACAACAGAAAGATTTATTCATGAATCGCACATCACTAGCTCTGATTCTACGCAGCAGACTGAAATAAGGGACGGACAAAATAAAACAGCTGGTAATGTCAGTCAATGAAATGTATATTTTTTCTATATATTTTTTGAAAACGGGCTTGACTGGACTCGGGATTAAGTCCGGTCCACACTTGTTCGAGTCAGAGTCAAGACTGACTCCAAATGCTCACGAGTCCATGACGAGATCAAGACCATAAAATATGGTCTTGGAATCTGACTCCTCACTGAGTCTGGTCTCAAGTACTACAACACTGGGTGACGATGTGAAACAGATGAATATTTAAGTGCCTTTTTTTTTTTATTTTTTTTTTTTACAATAAATCTTCACCGTGGACCGGCCCCAACCATTAGGTGGCTGAATGTGAATGTGAATGTCACCTCACACCCAAATGTGAAGTAAAAGTGTGTATTTTCAGTAAAAAATGACCTAAATATTGATCTTACCCACACCTGTCATATCACTTCTGAAGATATGGATTAAACCACTGGATTCGGATGGATCACTTTTATGATGCCTTAATGTCCTTTTCATACTTCTGGTCACCATTCACTGTATTATATGAACCGACAGAGCTAAAATATTCTTCTAAAAATATTATTTTGTGTTCTGCAGAAGAAAGAAATTCAAAAACATCTGGGATGGCATGAGGGTGGGTAAATGATGAGAGAATTTTCATTTTTGGGTGAACTGTTCTTTTAATGGTCTGCATCATTCTAAAGGAATCTGGCTGCTAGACAAACAAACTTATTTACTAGATAAACAAACGTATTTGTACTTATTTACATTTCATGACTATCTCCAGGACAGGCTTCAGTGATTCAATCTAGATTGACTTTTCTTTTCTTTCAATAAACCTGTCTGCTCATTTTCAAAATATAGTTTCACTCATTCTGATACAGAAATTGTTTCTATGCAGTTTCTCTCTAATATTGTACTGAGGGTCAAGATTAATAATGGTATGAAGTGCAAAAGTGTCCGCTCACTTTTCAGCCATCGTGGTGCTGGAAGTATCTTTCCATTCACATACATACATATATATATATATATATATATATATATATATATATTAGGGCTGTTAATCGATTAAAATTGTATTATTCAAATTAATTACATGGTGTCCCGATTAAGTAATCTCAATTAACCACATGTACAAATATTTGCTGAGAAAGCCCATCATATAACAATAATTCAATATATAATGATTATACATATATATATCAATATATAATTATACATAGTTATCTTTAAATATTAAAAAAATAATATATATATATATATATATTTGTCACGTTTCGCGGACGATACTTATATATATAAGTATCGTCCGCGAAACGTGACGAATGGGCCACGATAAGCTCAAATGGACCACAGAACGGCACCACGATATGAAGAAAAGAACAGCGAACACAACTTTCGGATCAACAACACCCCCCCACCCCCCATAGTCAAGTTTTGGGCCAGTTGGCATGTAAAATCCCTGGCCGATTTCTCTTCCCAGTCCAGCCCTGGTTGTGAACAGCAAGTTTAGCTTATTTTAACTGCTTTACATCATAGCTTAAAGCATGAAGCTTGGCAAGCTACAGTTTTAAAATAGTTTCCCTAGCACCTGTCAGCAGACAAACAATCACGATAAGCTTCTTTCAATCCAGCGAAACAGAGAAAGAAGCAAGGCTCATGCTAGAAGAGTAAAACATTGCATTTCTCAAGAGCATGCAGCCCATTCTCACAAAGGCTGTTTTTATATACAATCGAGAGCCGAGAGATGCCCTCTGCTCTGCCTGACAATCATATGACTGATGTCGGGGTGTGGAGTGGCCCCTTGTGTTTCCTACTCTAACGAGAAGTCAGATACATCTAGCTCTCCCACTTTGAAAGCCACTGATTTTCTCCCCCTTTTCTGCGGATTCTTCATTTACATGTCATGAATATGATATTTTCATTGACAGCTGGTGTATCAAGTTCAATAGTTCTAATAGGCCTTTTGGAGTGGTGAGTACTGTTTTAGAATCAATGCACCTTTCCATGGGTCGCACACCTGGCAGCAGTTCCCCTGATAGTTCAAGAGCACCTCAAAGAGGTGTTTGGAAATCTTCTTAATGGGTAGAATACTAACTTGTCTTATATAATTACAATTAAGACTATCTGTCTCATGAGACATTATGGTGATCAAATGGTCTTAATGGAATCAAGGATATCAAGCTTGTCAAACTCTGGTTTTCTTCGAAAATTATTTCAGAGAAATACAAATAGACACAGATAATGCTGTTAGAGATATAAAATTGAGGATAGCCATAATTTGGTCTTCGAATAAGAAATGTTTGAGTTCACAAATGTACTTTTGTAGTTTCAATGAAAATATATTTGGGGAAAAAAATATCAGAATTTTATTTTTCTATCATGAATTTCATCATCATTTATGTTTCTTTCATGGAATACCCAATCACTAACTTTTCTTTCTTATTCATATGAATGGCACAGTGAACACTGCACAGGTTGGTACTTTGTACTGAAGGGTCTGCTCGACAAAAATAGGTTTTGCTCAGCAAGATCCAGACTTATTTTGAGCAAGGCTCATACCTCAAATGGCACTTCCGCACTCATCACAAATATAGATGTGGACCTCACCCCTTAATAAAATCCACCACACTGCAAGCGTCAATATCCTTGAGTGTCAAAATCTGGAAAACAAAATGTCTACAAACTCTAGTTTATGCCACCAACCTTGATTTAAAATGATGCGAAATGTCACCTCATAGCCAGCTAGAGTGGACCCTCACAAACCTTACACCTTGTTATCACCTCACAGCGCCTGCAGCCAGCAGTACAGCTCTCACCCATGCCTGAGCTGCTGTCTCAGGCATAGCCACTGTGAATGAGGGCTGGAGCCAGATGCCTGGAGCAGATGGACCTGTGTGTGTGTGTGTGTGTGTGTGTGTGTGTGTCGGACTGACGAGTCATCTAGTCATCTAAAGGAAACAACTTTAGGTGTGACCAGCTGTGAATATGTGTGCGATATGTCAATGAAATTGACTAGAATTTATAGCCTCTGCTGGTTACATCATTGGATGCACCTGTAGCAGGGCTATAAATAGATGCGTCACAGGTGCATCGTCAGGTATTTTGTCTGAAGAGCAGTCCTGGGGCATTCCAGTGCGGCAATGAAGCGCAGCATCTCGTTCCGCTTTTATCAGGGAACAGGGGTTACAGTTAAGTAACCCGAGACATTCCCTATCAAAAAGCTACACTTTGATGCTGCGCTGATTTAGCGCTTTGGGAATGAGAATACCCACGCCGGCGCACTGTGGATGTCCGGAGTGTAGTTGTGCTCACAAGAGGTCTCAGACATGAGCTTGTGATGTTGACTCAAGGACATAAGAGCCCGGAGTGGCATGAACATGGACTCAAGATGGCGCCGAGTATGGCTGGTGCGTTGCGAGCTCCGACACAGCAATCCAAATTTTGGTGTGGATGCTGCCTGCCTTCTTGTATATGACAGACAAACGCTTTTGGACATTGGTTCTGTAATTACACACCGAAAACCGGACTTCAAATCCCTCAATGCTGACCCATTGTTTACAAACACGCCAGCTTAGCCCTTTGTCTGGGCTGCCCGGCCACGGAAACGCAGAAGGAAAAGGGTAAAATGAGCCGGCGTATCATCAGAGGAAGACGTCATGCAAATCGACCCCCACTACCCAGTATACTACTGGCAAATGTTCAGTCTCTGGACAACAAGCTCTGCGAGCTGAGACTGCGGATCTCTTTACAATGAGACAAGGGATTGCTGCATTATCTGCTTTACAGAAACCTGGATGTCTGCGGAGATTCCATACTCAGCTATCGAACCTGCGGGTTTCTCCGTGCACCGAACGGACAGAGTGAAAGACCAGTGGTGTGTGTTTTATGATCAACAAATCATGGTGTGATCAGAGGAACGTACATTTTATCAAGTCTTTCTGCTCTCCTGATCTGGAATATCTCATACTTCTGTGTCGACTATTCTGGCTACCGAGGGAACTCACAGCGGTCATTATCACAGCCGTGTACATCCCCCCACAAGCCGTCACAGACCGGGCACTCAAGGAACTGTATGGGAGCATAAGTGAGCAGGAAACAGCGCACCTTGAGGCCGTGTTCATTGTTACCGGGGACTTTAACAAAGCCAATTTTAAAACAATCGCACCAAAATACCAACACATCAGCTTCAACACAGGAGGGGACCGGGTTTTGGACCATTGCTATTCTCCTTTGTGGGAGGGCTACAAATCCCTCCCCCGCCCACCATTTTTCACCCGATCCTTCCGACGGGTGAACATCCGCAAAGCCGCGGATCCAGACGGCATTCCGGGCCGTGTCATCAGAGCGTGCGGGAGCCAACTTGCTTGTGTTTTTACGGACATTTTCAATCTGTCCCTCTCCCTGTCTGTTTCCCTTCCCTTTTTTTTTTTTTTTTTGGCCACCAGACAGAAATATGTCTTCTAGTTTGGAGCGTTTGGGGAGTCTAACTGTAGTCTGGCCACAGCCCGAGTAACCACTTCGAGTAATTTCTCAGCTGCTTTATTATTGTGCGTGGAATGTTCAGAGGTTCAGCATCCGCCTCATGAACTGAAGAGGCGCCGAAGCGCATTTCAGGCTTATGAGAACGATCAGCTGGATCTGGGGAGAGAAAGCAAGCGATAGGGATGGACCTGTTCTTGCTCCTCAGCCAGATCTATGCGAGAGCCCCATGATAAAAGGGTGGGCGCTGGCTCTTGGTAAGTAAGTGAGACGAGTGCGAAGCATTTTGACTGTAAACAGATCGCAATGCTCGCACCCACCCTGCCCCAACGCAAGAGCAGCATGCTCTTCCCCCACACAAAACAAAACTGGTGTGTGTCTTTGTTTATCAGTCATTCTTTTTTTTTTAAAGAAAAGAGAAAGAGAGAGGTTTCTGTGCACTGCCTAACAATTCTAACTCCTAACAGAGGAAAGTAGAAAGTTCTGAAAGTCAAGAAGCACAACACACACAGAATGATCTGAAGACAATAGATCTGACGATGCACCTGTGACGCATCTATTTATAGCCCTGCTACAGGTGCATCCAATGATGTAATCAGCAGAGGCTATAAAATCCAGTCAATTTCACTGACGTGTTGCACACATATTCACAGCTGGTCACATCTAAAGTTGTTCCCAAAGCGCTAAATCAGCATAGCATCAAAGTGTAGCTTTTTGATAGGGAACATACTACTTAATAGAAAATTACATTTACGTTACTGTAACAATTAAGAAGGTAAGGAGCAAGCTGGGGCTGGCTAGACAAACACACAGACATTTAATGACACTTTTCAGCATATGAAGAAAGAAAAACACACCGCTTTTCAGCCAGCTGCGTCAAATTATAAAGACAGTCAAACACACGGAAAAGCTTTGTACATCCCTCTCCCGTTTGAGGCCGTCTCTTTTCCTTAAATAATCCCACCTCCCCTCGCTGAGGCCGGTGTGGCACGCAGGTGGAAATCATTCGCCACTTATCTTCCCGGCCTCGCTCTACCCAGACGCCGCTCAGCTCGGCCCTGCTCACCACAATTACATTTTAAATTTATTTTTGGTTTTCTCCAAAGCGACTTACAAATGAGGTATACTGCTTAAGCGATTCATCCTAAAGAGGCAATAATAAAAAAAAAAAACCTCTTATTTTTATTTTAATAGGAATCTTTTTCAGCCTTAAATTTTCGTCTTGTTTTCCAGTACAAATATCTAAACATCTTTAAAACAAGAGAGATTTGAGAAGCAAAATTACATTAGATTGGATACAGAAAAGGATTGTTCACCTTAAAGTGAAAATTCTCTCATCATTTGCTCACCCTCATGTCATCCCAGATGTGTATGCCTTTCTTTCTTCTGCAGAACACAATTTTTTATTTCAAGAATATCTTATCTCTGTATGTCCATACAATGCTAGTTAATGATGACCAGACATTTGAACCTCCAAAAATCACATAAAAGAAGCATAGAATTAATCCATACTACTTCAGTGATTAAATCCATGTCTTCTGAAGCAATAAAACTGGTGTAGGTGAGAAACAGACCCATATTTAAATCCTTTTTTACTAGAAATTGTCCTGCCTGTCAGGTAGGTGCCGATATGAACAAAAATGTGAATCGCCAAAAAAGGACATAAAAATAGGGATCAGTTTCTCACCCACATATATCACATCACTTCAAAAGACATGTATTTAACCACTCGAGTCTTGTTGATTACTTTTTGCTGAATTTAAGTGCTTTTGGAGCATCACAATTTTGGTACCACTTGCACTGCATGGACTTACAGAGTTGAGATATTCTTCTAAAAATTGTTGTGTTCAGCAGAAGAAAAAGTCATGCACATTTGGGTTGTCATGAGGGTGAGCAAATTATGAGAGAATTTTCATTTTTGGGTGGACTGCTGTATTTCTAAGTCTATATGTTATAGAAATCTAACTTAATTTTGTTAGATTTATGCATAAAACAATAACTTTGCCAATTGGATAACACCAATAAACTTCATTACTTTGGAAAAAGTTCATTATTCTTACCCCATTGGCAAATGGTATTTCTTGTTTTAAATATAAATCTCACAAAATTTGGTTAGATTATTCTGATTACAAGATATAACTTATTCCATTTTGCTTGTCAAGTAAATTTATCTTGATTTATTGATATTTAGTTGTTTAGATATTTTTTTACTGTAAAACAGGACAAAACTGAGCAAGATTAAGATTTTTGCAGTGTAAATCAAATCTGAATTTAAACAAACTGAATGAATGAAACTGAACTGAAGCCCCTTGCATGACACTTCTGATGGTGAAAATTTCACATCACCTTCAGTCAATAAAATGAGAGTGCATTTTATTTCTAGCCAGTTTGCATGCACGTTACCAGGCACGATCATATTTTTTTTTTTGTTTTCCTTTAGAAATATCTAAAAATCCTTAAAACAAGATACATTTGATTTATCTTGTTTTAGAAACAACACTGCATATGATATTTAGGTTTTTCAGAGAATGTATTTTTAACATGTGTATTTTGTCTTACTTTACTGGGAGAGTTTTATAGTCAAAACAAGTGAAAAAATGCTGAAGAAGTAATCCAAAGTATTTAGAATATGTTACTGACCTTGAGTAATCTAACGAAATATGTTACAAATGACATTTTACAGCATGTATTCTGTAATCTGTAGTGGATTACATTTCAAAAGTAACCCTCCCAATCCTGCCTGTGCAGTATGCTCTATGTAATAGGTCATCCGGGTATTCCATGCATTTATATCATTTGAAACTGTGCACAGTATACAAACCAAATACTGCAGAAAAAGGAAATGTAGTATGGTAGTACGCTTTTCCTAACACAGCCAATGTCTATTAAATCTTTGACTGTCTGAGTAACATTTCTCTCTCTCTCTCTCTCTCTCTCAATAGATGTTGTGTATTTCAGCATTTTTCAGGAAGTGAAGTGTTAGGGCGGGTATGTTAATTTGTCAAGGCAATTAACACTTAACACCCAGAAGACATTTAACTTTCTGGGCATATTAATTATGCACTTTGTACATACAAAAATATCCCCTTATCTTTAAGAAAATGTACTAATTTGTCCCCAAATATATCAGAAAGTTGCTGTAGTAGCAGAAACGTAAAAAATTTAATATTTGAAAGTAAGCCAAGAGTATGTCGTCACTCTAGCCTGTACCAAAACGCATGTCATGTTATTTCCCCTCAGTCCTTTTCTAGACTCGTGTACACATGAACATGATGTAACACATCATTTAATATTCATTAATATCTAGCACATATGGTGCAACGTTAGTATTAAAGGAAAAGTGTGAAATTAAAAAATGTTCTTTATTTAATCACCCCCATTTCTTTCCAAACCTGTATGCTGGTATATTTTTCTGTGGATCCCCCCAAATTTTTTTGGTTGCCCACGTGACTAGCAGTAGATGCGATTTATCTACAGGAGTCTGCAGTTGCATGTAAGTGTGTTTATTCCATTCTTTTACTTTGTTGTACAGTAGTATTCAGTGCTAGACTTGTGCTGTTTGTTTACTGTGTTGAACTCACGTCGCTTAAACGTGTCTGGGTGTGTGTGCAACATTGTTTTGACTTGTCCCAGGGTTTTCACTGCTAGATCTGGAGTTGTTTGTCCAGTGTGTGTAAAACTATTGTTGTTTTTAGTGTGTTCGTTGTTCATAATTATTTATTGCTAAAGGTTAGCATAGTTTGATTGCAGTGTACTGAAGTCGCGTTTGTCCCCGTGCTTGTCACCTCGCGCAACCCTTAGTTTCGGCTACCCCTGTGACTAGCTTTGTTGTGCTAAGTAGCATTAAGGCGTGTCCAGCTTTTTTCACTTATCGGCTCATTAGCAGTGTGTGCATATTTAAAACGAATGCTGAGGAAGCGGCAGTGGAACTGGCAGCCCTCATGGAAAGCCCTCCTTGTGTAAAGACCAGCTAGTCTACCTGTGCAAGTCCACCAACAATGTGCCAATCTTCACAGAACTTAAGTATCTTTTAATTGTATTTTTTCCTCCTATATTTTCCTTCTACATACTAACATATCTACTTCGCAAATAACATATGCCCTCAAGCACATCCCTGTTATCCGTTACAGACAGTTTACACAATATAGACTCAAGACACAACACAACCCACAAAACCTACAGACACTTTGCACTTCAGCACCTGTCCTGCTCTCTTTCTCAGTTGGACTCTGGAACTGCCAGTCTGCTGTGAACAAAGCTGACTTCATTCCAGACTTCACCACACAGTCCACCCTCAGCATCCTGGCACTGACGGAGACATGGATACGTACAGAGGATACAGCAACACCTGCTGCTCTCTCCAACAACTTCTCCTTCTCTCACACCCCTCGACACACTGGTAGGTGTGGGGGAACTGGTTTGCTCATCCAAAACAACTGGACATTTTCACCATACTCCTCTATGTAACAATACTTCTAATGAATTCCATGATATTACTACAATGCAACTCACAACAATCCATGGAAGATGGTAGGCCACTTGTGGTTATTGGAGATTTCAACATACACTAAGACAAGCCCCAGGCCACTGAACTTCATGCTCTTCTGGCCTTGTTTGACTTGGAAAGACTAAGCACTACAGCAACTCACAGATCGGGCAACCAGCTGGACCTCATTTTTACAAATAGCTGTACCAACTCAAATATTCTTGTTACTCCTTTACATGTCTCTGATCACTACTTTGTTCAATTCAACACGACTCTGCCTTTGGATTCCTTATGCCGTAGCCTCCGTTCTCTTTCAACCTCGCACTTTTCACAGAAAACTTATTTTCCAACCTGGGTGTAAACACTGCAACAGACACAAGGTAAACAAAAGTTGATGCACATATCAAATTCAAGGCTCTGATGCTGGCATACAGAACATTCACTGGATCTGCTCCAGCATACCTAAAATCATTTCTGAGAGCTACATTCCCAGCAGAAGCCTGCGGCTAATGAGATGCACCATGTTGTACCATCACAAAGAGTCACCAAAACACTTTACTGGACTTTCGGTTTCATCGTACCACATCGGTGGAATGACCTTCCCAACTCCATCCATAAAGCTGACTCACTTTCTGGAGTCTATGGATAAAAAACAAATCTTTTCCATGAGCATTTAACCAGTCACAAAAAAAATAAAAAAAATCTTGTTGCACTTTAATCTGTCTTGAATACTACTATTCTGATGCTAGTGAAAATATGTAATATGGCACTTTTCGTACCACTGTCTGTAGTTGTATGATTCACTTATAATGTATAACTCTTTTGTAAGTCGCTTTGGAAAAAAAGCGTCTACCAAATGAATAAATGTAAGTTGTAAATGTAACACTTGTTGAACCATAATGTTTGCTGTCAGAGACCTTGTTTAATCTAAACAATAGCACGAAAGAGATTTCAAAGCTTCTGAAGAGGGAAAGATTATCACTTAATAAAGTCTTACATTTCAGCTTGTTCCTCATATAAAGCAATCATATTGAATCAGCATCCCTCCACGGATTAAAAAATAAGAGGTACAGAAATTTTGACTTTACATCTCAAAATTTTGACTTTATTTCTAGCAATTTTTACATTATAAATGACAGTTATGACTATATCATGCAATTGCAACTTTATATCACAATACTGAATTTATTTATTTATCACAATTGTTACTTTATGACTCACAATAGCGCTTATATCTTGCAATTGCGACTTTATATCTTGTAATTTCAGCGTTATTTCTAGCAATTTCCACTTTATATATGTCAGTTGCGACTATATAGCGCAATTGCAACTTTATATAGCAATTCTGACATTATTTCTTGCAATTTCAACTTTAAATGTCACAAATTATTTACATCTAGCAATTTCAACTTTATTTCTTGCAGTTTTGACTTTACATGCAATTTCATCTATATCACACAGTTGCAAATTTATATCACAATTCTGATTCTATTTCTTGCAGTTGCTACTTTATAACACATAATTGCAAATTTATATCAGGCAATTAAAAATTTATATCATGCAATTTTGTATATATACTGTGGAGCAGGGCAGAGCTGAGCAGCGTCAGGGCAGAGCGAGGCCGGGAAGATAAGTGGCGAAAGACCTTCTACCTGTGCGCCACACCGGCCTCGCGTTTCAGCGAGAGGGGGAGGGAGTATTTAAGGAGAAGAGACAGAGGCAGATGGGAGAGAGATGCACGAAAAGCAGTGCATGTTTTTATTTCTTTATACACTGAAAAGTGTTTGTCAAACCTGTCAAGGCTTCCTCCTTTGCCAACGTTAATTGTTACATATACCTAGTCAGAATTGCATTTTTATTTTTTTTATTTTTCCGAGTTATAAAGCCACACTGCCATTTATAAAATCACAACTGTGATGCCATTTCTAACAATTGCAACTTTATAAATGACCTGCAAATTTATATCACAAAACTGTGAAATTATGTAAAGATTATTTAGATATTTCTCCTTTTGGTTTCACAAAAAAAACAACAAAAAAAAACATTCTAGTTTGGAACAAAATTGCATGGGTAATTAATGACAGAATTTTCATTTTTGGGCAAAACATTCCTTTAATACCAATATTGCATCATCCAATGTGCCAGAACTTTATGAATATTAAATTAAATGTTACATCATAATCATGCAATGCAAGTCATTCTAATGAAGGACACAGCAGATGCCTCCACACAATCTACAGCAGAGAAGCCAAAAGTGCTAAACTTTTTTTGACTTTTAATATCCTATACAAATACATACTGCAAGGCAGTTGCAAATGATAAAAGAAGATCTGTTTCATATTCTTCCCTAAATCAATGCCCTATTATTAGTGTTGGGGAGAATGTGTGAAGAGATTTGCAAATGAACTGTAGATGTCTGTTATCGAAGCCGCTGCTTAGCAGGACAATCAAGAGACAGACACACAGAATGGTTGCCATTCTTTAAAAGTGAATCATAATAAGCAGCAGTAACGGTTTTAATGACAGGACAGACATCAGCTTGTGGGTGTCTTTCAGATGATGTAATGTGCAGGACATATTTTGAAACAGAAGGACTTTTTTGTAAGACAGTATGTGTCTAAACATCATGCTACACTGTAGCTGGTGTATTTAATAAAATATTTATTTACCAAATTTGTATAAAAAGGTATGAGCAATGCATAATGAATACCATGCTTAAAATGCTCCTGCTACAGGGGCTTCACAAAAATTCACAGGACGCTAGACACAATTTTTATGGCCACTCTGGCCCTCAAGAGGACCTGTGTTCCATTCAAAGTCTGATGTGGGATATTCTTCTTAATATATCAGATTTTCGGTGGCAAATTATTTATATTCCCCGACACTCAGAAGATGAATTACAATAATGATGTTACACTTAAGAAGAAAAAAAATCAGTTAAAGGGGTCATGTCATAAGGAATCAAATTTCCCTTGATATTTTGACATATACGAGGTCTTTCTACTATAAAAAACATAATGTAAATTTCAGAAATTAATCCCCAATACAGTAAATGTATTCATTGAAACCAAGCTGCCAAAATGCCTCCTCTACATCAGTATATTAGTGATGTCACAAAGGGTAGTTATTAATTGATGACTGCCTCTATAGCAACAACATCAACGCCTCTTTCACATCATCACACCCTTGGATCTGCCCACTGGGGACTCAAGTGGGTGTATTTTTGCCATTGGAGATGTTTTTGGACATAAGTTTGTTTTAGCAGCATCAAAAATGTTTAATGCGGTTGACTGTTTTTTTTTATTATTATTGTAGAGAATGCAAATGAAGTGGTGGAAAGAGGAGTAGTGATTCGTGGTTGATTCACTCCTGTGCTTCCTCTTTCCAGTCCTGCAAAGTAAGTAACTTTAGTCTAATGTATAACTGTACATTACGCCTTTTATGAAAGACAAAGAATTAGCCAAAGAATTGTCACGATTCGGTAAGTTATTTACCCCCGAGAAAAAGATTGCATTCGGAAGCAAATTTGAATGAATCAAACAGGTAATGTCTTTTAGGAGATTTACCTACATGATTTTGAATGATAACAGAACAGAATATATGATTTCGACTGCACTGTCTTTGTATCTACTGATATAATGAAATTATTTGGGTGTGGTAAAAGTGGGCATTTAGTTTGTGCTTGTCCGGAAAATGAGGGTACAAGCACACAGCAAACGTCCCTGGTTAAGAGTGGAACACATGATGAAGAAGAATGATCCGCAGTTTTTTCAGAGCCAATATCCACTAATCCAGCACAGGCCATGATGGGCTTAATAGATAAGGTGCCTTGTGAGCGGACAGTTGGGACGGATCAGACCATGGTAGAAAACATGGGAGATAGTGATGTGGCTGTACTGCAATTAGACAGAGCTGATTTAAAGTCAAAAGAATCTAAAAACTTGCATAAAGGATCTACTGTCACTGATGAAATTATGAATGATACCCAATCTAGTTCAAAGAACTGTTTGTCTGTTACAGAGTCCCTCTCAGAAAGTGTTAATCTGGGTGAGAACTCTATAATGGATGTGGATCAGGCTGTTTTCAAAGCCCCCATAAAGAGAAAAAAGAAGGACCGAGAGGCAGGGTCAAAGCAAGCCAGAAAAATAGAGAAAGAACTAAAAAAAATTATAATGAAGACGATTTTGGTAGCGGAAACGATTTTTCTGACTGTAGTGTTTCTGATTGTTCCCAGAGTGAATGTAAATGTCATGAGTATGATGCTGATGAAATTAAGAAGTTCTAAAAAAAAAAGAAAAACGCTTTGTGGAAAATACTATGAGTTTAATGAGTGAGAGATGTTTTACAGACAAAGAAGTATATCGACTAAAAAAAAAAAGTGTTACAAAACTCAAATCAACTGAACAATAAATGGCAGTAAATTGGCCAAATTTCTTTACTACTAATTTGTTTGTTGGCTGCCTGTTTCTGTATGGTTTATTTTTATTATTTTTTTACACATGAAATATATTCGTATTGCATTTTTAAATGTATGTGGAAATATATGAAGTGATGAAGCAGTAACAACTTGATGTTTTATTTTTACAAGAAACACACAGTGATGATAAATACTACAGATTGGTCTTGTTTTTTAAGTCATAAAACCTCATGTAGTGGAGGAGTTGCCATCTTATTAGCTAAGAGTTTTACTCCCTGCTCTTTTAAGATGGAAGAGATTGTGAAAGAATAGAATTTCAAAGATTTGTGTTTTTATTTGTTTGCATGCCCCAACTTTACCAACAGAAAGAATGGTACTCTATGCACAACATTAAACATTAAACATTATCATTAAAGTGTAATACTGAAGAGTATCTTTTCTTGGAGGGAATTTTAACTGTGTTGAGAAAAATGTAGACAGGTATCATGTAGAACCACATATGATTTATCGCAAGTGGCTTATTCAAATTATTAAAGTAAATGACTTATGTGATGTCTGGAGGAATTTAAATGGGAATTTGAGGCAATATACATGGGCACATGCTAAATACTGTAATTCAATTTTAAATTCTGTATTACCAAAGAGTGCTTATTGGCATTTTAACAGTTTTATAAAGTGATGCACAGTTTAAGGATACTTTTTATTTTTTGGGGAAAAAGTTTAGAAATGAAAAAGCTCTCTAAGGTGTTGGCCACTCGACTGGGTAAATTTCTAGATGAGATAATCAATTCTGACCAGTCCTACTGTGTGCCTGTTAGGTCAATCTTTGATTTAATAAGAGATTTATTTGACATGTCTAGTATTTTTATTGTGGATATGAGCTTGATTTCAATAGATCAAGAGAAAGATTTGATCAGGTGGAACATAATTATTTGTGGAAGACTTTACAGGCTTTAGGTTTTAGCTCTGATTTTATAGCCTATACTAAAGTTTTATATTGTGACACTGAGAGTGTTCTGAAGGTTAATTGTCTCTTATGTGCTCCTTTTAAGGTATGTCATGGAGTAAGACAGGGTTGTTCTTTGTCAGGGATACTTTATACTCTTGCAAAAGAACCACTTTTAAAAAACTTAAGAGTTTTAGAAGGGGTGTTTTTACAAACTTGTAAAACTTCCATATACCTATATGCTTGTGCTGATGTTATCATAATGACATTGGTGTAGACATATTATTAAAGACATGTAACGATTTTGAAATGATTTCTTCTGCAAGAGTAAATTGGAGTAAAAGCAAGGCAGTTTAAATAGGGGAATAGAAAGGTGGGGTACCAAACCTCCCAGATGGTTTAATTTGACAAAATATGGTTTAAAGTATTTGGGGGTATATACAAATTGCACTGGATACCACATAGTGTATTGTACATACCGAAAGAAGAAGGAGGTCAAGGACTTTTGATTGAGCAAAGCAGGACTGCAGCCTTTCGATTACAATTTATACAACGTTATCTCACTGGTCCAGAGTGTTTAACTTGGAAACCAGTGGCCAGTGCATTTTTAAGACTGTTGATGAACTATGCTTAGACAAACACCCAAATGTTGGATCCCAAATGAATCAACACATCAAAACTGGCAGTTTTTTTTATAAGGGACCTTTTTAAAGTGAAAAGAACTGAGTGTCAGATTCTATTTACGGGCTTTTGGAAGAACCCCTGATTCATGATGCATGTCTGGACATTTTAAATACATGTGGGTCATTGACTGCAGCATTTATTAAATATAAGATTTCAACACTGGGACGTTTAATTAAATTGACTGGTCCAAGCTTTAGAAAAGTGGAGAGTGTGGCTGCTTCCTTAGGAGTTAAATCAATTTGATTTGTTAAAAAGCACAACAGAAATCGCAATCTGTTTTTACAACAAAAGAAACTAATATGCTTGAAGATTTTTGTGGGAGAGGGCTCATGCCTAATGACAAAGATTTGTTTCCAAGGTTGTTTATTTCTCCAAATCTAGATGAGTATTCTGGTGGTTTTTTTTTTAAGTCAGAGTATGTAACAGATATGGATTTGTATGAATGTTGTGGTAAAAAGATGTACTTTTACTTGTGTAAAAGTATTGAACAAAGGGTTACATGAAAGAGTTGATACGCCCTGGCAGACGTTTTATAAAATGGGTGAAGATGTAAAACCAGAGTGGAGAGCACTTTATAAGCCACCATTAGCTAAAAGAGCTGGAGATTTACAATGGAGAATTTTACATGGTATTGTTGCTTTTAATGCTTTTATTTATCTTTTAAATCCAAATGTTGGTCGATAATGCTCTTTTTGTCTCCAAAGAGAGACAGTTTTTCATGCTTTATTCATTGTCTAAGACTTAGACCTTTATTTGACATGACACAGAATATTTTGAATTGTTTTGATGAAGAATTATCTGTGCAAACTTTGATTGTGGGTTTGAAATAAACAAGAAGATGACAGAATGTTTAATTTTATTATGGGCAAAGCCAAAATGCCATTTACATTAGTAGGAAGGAAAAAAATTAACAAAAAGGTGATTTGAATGTTGTAATGGTGTTTATGGTGTTAGATTGACTTGAAAAGTCAAGATTGACTTTCGTTTTTATAAAGCTATGGATTGTCTAGAAATTTTGAAACAATATGGTGTCAGAGGAGTTTTGTGTTCTGTTTTTGAAAATGAACCTTCGTTTTTTAACCTTTTAATGGTTTTATGTATCTATTTATTTGTAATAAAGTGTTGGTGAAAAAATCTCTCTCTCTCTCTCTCTCTCTCTCTCTCTCTCTCTCAAAGACACATAGACATGCACACACCCATCAATCCTTCCTTGTTTATCCAATAACTTGTTAGAAACAGCACAAGCCGTGGTACTATTTCTGAAGTGAACTTTTTGAATTACTAATGAAGGCTTGGACACATCATTTGTTTTGAAGCAGCAACGGCAGGTTCTGATCCGCCGCATAAGAATGCACAAATGCGTTTTCTTGGCCTTACTGGGTTTTTAAAAATGTACTTGTTCATTGAACTGTTGTATATAAGCAATATCACACTCGCAATCATGCTATATGGCCCTACATCAGCACTGCTGTAATTACCTGAGGCCGAATCACAGCAGTGCTGATGTAGGGCCATATCGCACTCTTGCTCGTGTGATATTACATAATTAAACCGCTCATAACCGACAAAGTATAAATTCTCGTTTTAGTGCAGTGGTTGATTGACAGGTGAGGGGTGGTGCTTCGCACATACAGGACAGAATAGCATTTACACCTCAAATGTGATGCAGTTACATGCAATTTTGACCACATAGTATGTAGGTGTTTTTGTGATCTTATCTCAAAACGTTTCAGACCCCTTTTTCACCTGTATTTAGCGCTAACCACATATGATCAGATGACCCGAGACACATCTTAATACAACTTGTAAACAGAGTCTCTGTCTGTTTCTATTCTATTCTGTCTGTCTACCTAATTAAACTTTTTTTTTTTCTTTTTTTACTTTCAAATAGTCTAGTTATCATGTGATGTAGGAAAGTCAATATTAGTCAGTAACTGTCTACAGTACATCTCCCTGGGTGCCACAATATTTCACATAACATCATACACCCACATCTATGCAAAATCTGAAATGTGAATATCATATATCTAGTTAGACATATATATGATATCTGGCTTTTTAATCGCACTATCGTTAATCGTAATTTTGTGTGAATTCCATATAATGGAACGTAGCATCAACACAAATTATTTTTATAGTCTCTTGTTGATGTCACAGATAGTGGATATATGACACATCTGTCTGCTGCAAGTGAATGGATTAGATATTACTTTACATCATTATGAAGGAGTTCCATTTTAACACGGCTCTTTAAAAATTAGTGTAATATTTACACTGTAAATGGCAGATGGACTTCTCTCATAAAAAAAGAAAAAAAAGAAAGATGTATTCACCACATTCTTCCATTCCAATCTGTTGACATTGACAAATTCCACCTGCCATCTGGTCTGGAGACCATTGTTCTGGTCTCTTATCAAACATATTCATATATAGCAGAAGTAGGTTGGTACTCCTTATGGAATTCCCAGCATCCACTGATGGAAGCCGTGAGATCTCTCCATGAGATTTTCAGGGATGAGTTCTAAACTTAGAAGATCAGTTTACAATTCCAGTCACTGTAACAACTGCCATGGTGGTGATCACCACAGGGGCCAAATAGTGCGTCTTATTCTTTGTGTCAAAGTTCGAGTTTATTTATGTACTAGTGCTCAATTCATCTTTGTGCTGTTTGCTCAAGGGCAACCCTGGACACAGTCACAGTGTGAGATACGATCAGAGGTACATAGTCTCACTGCTGCGTCTGTTTGTCCTTTGTGGTGGTTCTGTCACTCACACTCACAGCAAATAGTGAGGACAGACTCAGTCTAACAAAGAAGAGAGGGCAGAGAATAATTGAGTTTATTTTAGATAGGCAGGACACAAGAGCAAGTGTGGCGTTAATTTAGGTAGGAAAGTTTGTTCTAATATCGAACTGAGAGAGTTGCTCTGTTCTAAAACCTTGTGAACTGCCTTCCTAGAGAGTATTTTTGAGGCTAAAAACATACTTAAAGGGATAGTTCACCCAAAAAAGAAAATTCTCTCATTTTCTCACCCTCATGATATACAAGGTGTGTATGACATTCTTTCTTCACCAGAATACATTTGAAGTAGGAAAATGATCAATTAATTAATTAATTAATTAGCTCAGTAGGTCCTTAAAATGCAAGTGAATGGAGATTTCATTTTTAAGCTCCAAAAATCACAGACAGTCAGCATAAACATCATCATATGCAAGTGCTTAGCCAATGAACTGCAAGCGTACTACGCTGTTGAACCGCTATTCGCTGCATTCTTTTATTACTGTGGTGGTAACAAACCACAGTAATCAAGGGAGTGATATAAAATGCCTGCTCTATTAATCCGAATGTGTTATTAAAGGAATATTCCCGATTCAATAGTTCAAAGTTAAGTTTAATTGACAGCGTTTGTGGCCTAATGTTGATTACTACAAAATGTATTCTGACTCGTTCCTCCTTTTCTTTAAAAAAAAAAAATCAGTGAGACACAAATGGGGCTAATCTGTCACCTTAAAATACTCACTGTTTCAAAAGTATAGCCACAAGACAATGTGTGTTAACATGGTTTTAGTGAGATACAATCAATTACCAACCTTTTTACAGAACTACCACAGGTTTTTTTTTTTTTTTTTTTTTTTTTTTTTTTTATTGTTGCAGGTTTTTTTCTTCTTCATGGATGTAATTTTGTGGCAATATTCTGTTCACTATATATGACTTTACATGTAAGAAATGTGTAAAAATGGACATGCAAATGTGAATTTTCTGTTTACATGTAACTCATTTCTACAAAAATACATTTATTGTATACATATAAATGTGCATATCCTTTTTCTTTGTACTATAATATTGTACAGTATTGACTATTCCCAGTAAACTTTTACCTAATGTTGAAATTGGTATCTAAAAAGCTTAGTGTGATACACAATAGCATTCAGCTAGACAAAACTGACTTTCTTTTATAGTACAGTAAGAAGTCAGTGTCAAGAAAAAAAGAAGAACAAAAATTTAATTTGTATATAATAAACATTTCTAGGGTTGACTGCCATGGTGAAAAAACATCTAAACATTTTGACCAGTACAGCTCATATGATGACAAACAAACTTTTAATGTAGGTGTCATAAGCCAATTAACTGACACAATAACTAGGTTTTGAAGCATAAATTAAATGTTTTGGGTGAGTTACTATATTTTGAGTTGTGATGTCCCATAAAACAGTTGTGACAACTGCACTTACAGTTTATAGAATGTTAAGACTGTTTCAAAAAATGAGCCAAAATAGGCAAGGGGTAAAGTCCTGTCCTCTATCCACTGTTGGAGGAACTATGTGGAAGAGAAGCATGCTGACACAAGCTGCCCACTACGGAGACATACTGAGTCCAGTCTGTTCAACAGCGGATGGGCACCTCAGTCAGGTGCCTGATTAGAAATATGGTTCATTATCAGCTAAATCTGGTTTCCTCTTAGACAGATAAACCAGAGCATACACACAGTAGTGGGACAAACCCAACTGCAGAGTAAGGGGTGGGATAGATAGGGTTTTATTGCTATAGAAAATGTGTTCATGGACACAGGAATATACATGGAGGAGTACAGCAACGACTTCATGAAATAAGTCATGAAATACAGAACACAGACAAAGATTTTTAAAAGAATATCTCTGCTCTGTAGGTCCATACAATGCACGTGAATGGTGGCCAGGCCTATGAAGCTCCAAAAAGAAGAAATAGTCAGCATGAATGTAATCCATATGACTCCAGCGGTTTAATCAATGTCTTCTGAAGCGATCCAGTTGGTTTTGGGTGAAAACAAACTAAACTGTAACTCCTCGCTTACTGTACATCTTGCCATTCTAGGCACATCTTGATTTCAAACTCAATTTCTAATGACCTTTGATGTTTGGTCATGAGACACGCAAGTTAATTTTGAAGTCATTAATATCCATCCTATGTTATAGCATCTGTATTTAATTTGAGAGGTGCGACAAAGGGGGAGATTTTTTTTTTTTTACTTCAGAAGACTTGGAATATAGTTTACAGTACATGTTATATGGATTACTTTAATGGTGTTTTTGGTCCTTTTTTGGAGCTTGACAGTGAACTTGGTCGCAGTGAACTTGTTAAATTGAATAGAGCTTAGTGTATAAATATCTCCTTATGTATTCCATGAAAACACACACACACACACACACACTAACATTAACACACACATTGTTATGGCCCCTTTTGCACCATGTTTTTTTCCTTCTGTGCTTGTATTCTGTGTTGCAGGTTGGCAGCGAATGGAATAATTTATCTTATCAATACTGATGGGATACACCTGTGCCAGTGATTGCTGCATGTCATTTAAGTGACTCTCTTCCAGTCCTCACTCTCTCCTTTTACGCATTAAGAATTATGTTCTTTTTGGTTTCTGTTGTTTCTATTCTAATTCCTTTATATGTAAACATTTTCCTTTAATAAACATTTTTGTAAGAATACAAACCATGTGTACTCTCCCTGTTTGTCTCGGCTTATGAGCAGGCTGTGACAAATGGGGGCTCGTCCGGGATCTTTGTAGAATTTTTAATGATCCCTTTGTTTTTGGCATGATTAGTATTGTAAATGTAATTTAAGCACTTTTGTTAGTTTGTAGTCATTGGCTATTTGGTGGGTGTTGGTTGTTCACATTGATTTTGTAGGCAAATTTTTGATTACTTTGTAATATTTGTTATCATTTACTTTCTGCTCCTAATTTGAGATTTTGTGGGAGCTTTTGTTTGAAGATTCTTCGTTTGTTCTGTTTAATGGAGAGGACTGCAGTGGTTTGGACTTCATCTTTAGCCTAGGCTGAAGTCATTTGTTTTTTGCACTGTTAAAGGTAAGTGATCATTTGGTTCGAACTGTGTGGGATTTTGTATGGTAGGAGTTGCTGCACTTTTTGTTACAATTTGTGTCCCTGTTAGGCTTAAACAGCTTGATCCCCATTTGGGAAAATTTGAGCTCAATGTGAATTGTTTTGTTGTTTTTGTGTGGTGAACGTGGGTGGAGAAGGGAGCAAGCTTGCTGGTTTCTTTTGCTGTTCCAGCGGGATTCAGTGCATAAATAATCACCTCAAGTAACTGCATGAAGACTAAGGTTGAGGTAGTTAGTATCTTGTGTTTATATAGGAGTGGGATCTAAATCCCTCCTGTTTTGGCCCTTAGGATCACACATTTTGCTCTGTTTGTTATTTAATATTTGTAATATGGCAAATTTATCTGAAGATTTGATACTTTCTCCATTGAAAAAGATGCTTGATCTGTGTACTAAAGACCAATTATTAAAAATCGGTATGAGTTTGAAATATGTGACAAACGATTAAAAGAAACAGTTGAAGAGATTCTCAAAGCGTATTAAGCCGGTACCGGAGGCGTATTACCAAAAGTTTAGGACTCTGATGAAAGGTGTGAATGAAACTCACATTGAGGTTGTCCATGAGCTTACAACACTTTTTAATCAGTGGTGTACTGCATCTGAGGTGGACACACTTTAAGATTTGTGCAATCTGATACTGCTTGAGAAGCTCAAAAGTTCTGTGACTGCCTGAAACGCTACATATCTAAGTGAAAAAAGTCAACACGGCTGCCGAGGCTGCTTATAAGATCTGTTTTGGGGAGCCTTGAGAGTCATCAGATTAGCCCTAAAGTTTTATATTTTAAGTTTTTTTCCCCTCCCTTGCTGATTCCTTCTGTTCTCTACCCTACACTTTGGTTTTCTTAATGTGTTTCCACAGGGCCTGTGGTTGCTGAGGACTGGAGTCATGGAGTGGGTGGTGGGATGATGCAGTGTATTGGCTATTTCTTTATTTTGTTTGATGTTAGTTGGATCTCTTATAGATCTCTTTTTATGGGGGAGGGTGTTATGGCCCCTTTTGGGCCGTATTGGTTTTTCTTCTGTACTTGTATTCTGTGTTACAGATTGGCAGTGAATGGCGTCATTTGCTTATCAATATGGATGGGATACACCTGTGCCAGTGACTCTCTCCCAGTCCTCACTCTCTTCTCTTCTTCATTCTGACTTTTGTTCTTTTTGGTTTATGTTGTGTCTGTTATAATTAATTTTATGTAAAACTTTTCCTTGAATAAATATATTTTTTTATAAAAATATAACCCATGTGTGGTCTCCCTCTTTGTCACAGCTTATGAGCCAGTTGTGATATATATATATATATATATATATATATATATATATATATATATATATATATATATATACACATATACAATTTTTGGATAAAATATTCCTTCAACCATTCACGGCACAAGATCAGAAAGCAAGAGAACAACAGGAGAAGGTGAAGGGGAGACAAGCAGAAGAGTTGAGAAACAGTCTGGTCAGGCTCTGCAGACATGTTTCCCCAGCCTTTCTAAATTACATTGTGCAGTACAACGTGAAAAAGTGTTGGTTAGCCAGAGAAGCAGATCTGTCCTATTGAATGTAAACTGAAGGACTGGACTGCTAGACTGCTAGACTGCCAAAAGGTATGGGGAGGCATAGAGAATCTACTTTTGGGGTCTTTCCAGTCCAACGACACCACAGTGACTGCTCGAATCTCTGCCTGCCTGACAGACATCTCGGCCTGGATGAAGGAACACCACCTGCGACTTAACCCAGCCAAGACCGAACTCCTTGTCTTTCCAGCCAACCCTGCTATTGAACACAACATCACCGTGCAGCTGGGTCCAACTACAGTAACGCCTTACAAAACAGAAACCATCGATAACAAACTAAATTTTACAGACCTCATCACATGGACCGCAAGATCATGTAGATTTACGCTATACAATATCAGGAAGATAAAACCTTTCATCTCTGAACATGCCACAAAAATTCTTGTTCAGTCACTTGTAATAACTAGACGACACTAGAGGACACAAAGAGGCACCAAAGCAGTTTCCCGGATTTTCGGCTTCATCATACCACATTGGTGAAAAGACCTTCCCAACTCCATCCATGAAGCTGACTGACTTTCTGTCTTCAAAAAATGTCTAAAAACACATTCCATGAGCACTTAACCAGTCATTAAAAAAATGAAATAAAATGACTTTGGATAAAAGCATCTGCCAAATGAATAAATGTAAATTTAGAATACAGAGAGATATAGGAGGAATATACAGAAAATTAAATGAGCAAGAAAATATTTGGATGCAGAGAGAGTAGAAGCGGAGTGATGCAGTGAGATCCAGCAGATGGAAATGACTTCAATAAATCAGATGATTGTGTGTGAAAACTGCAGTTAAGTGGAAGGAATATGTTGCAGAATGGCTCATGCATATATATTTGCCAAGTGCTCATAAATTGCATGATCTCAGCAAAATATGAACACAGGTTTCATAGAGACATCCTGTGTTCGCAGACTTGTGTCTGTACATTTCTTGGAACAATAACAACTATAAACTAAGCTCACTCTGCATCCAGTTCTGAAACCTCATCAGGTCAAAAGGGCATAAACAAATGCAGAGAAAGAGAATGAAGTAATATTCTAACACACATGTTGAACATAAGGCTTACTTCTGGTAAAATGAATGTATAAACACAGGAGTACAAGCTTGGGCATATAAGGAATACATAAGGAATAATGCACTGCATTAGTGCAGTGATAATGGAATGAAGAGAATATGAATGCAAAGCTTAGTGCATTAAAAAAGTCAATCTATGAATATATATTGAACTGACATATAGTTGAGTATATCAATGTAGATATGTGCGTATATTTGCATAATATCAGTTAGCAAAAGTATAAAATATTGGAAGGACCCTAGCCACTTGCATCACAGAGGAATTGAGTCAAGACGAAGAATATGTTAACCTGTTGATACGCAATTTCACAGCACTTGGGAGTGACGGCACTCTGCTTACATTTACAATATAATTTACCGTCTATGAATGTAATTAATGTTAACAAATTATACATCTTTTCAATCAAAACAATCAGAGCAGAAGCATAATTGTAATAGCTAAAACCCAGTGGCATGGTCTACTGTAATAAACAGAAAGTTGAAATCTGGATTTCATTCCAAATCTCATAATTGAACACAATTTAATAGATATCAAAATTTAGCTACTGTCAGGTTAAATTAACAAAAATGTTTTTCCTGTGCAGCTTTCTCAGCATCATGTCTGAGAGGATATTGAAACACAGGAGGATGTGTGGGCCTGAAACATTCAAAGGTTACATTTTCCATAGACCCACAACAAGTTTTGTTTTGACCACAATTTAGGAAAAAGCTTGAAAAAATATACAAATATTGTTGAGTCAGATTGATGTGTCTTTTTTGATGAGACAGCAGCAATGATTAGATATGAATCACCATATTTGTCACAAAGGGCAATAGGCGTGGCAAACGGGCATCCAGTAATTTTTCATTGACTTAAAATGTCTGTTTCAATCTGATTCAAAATGTCCATGCCCAATATTGTTATGACTTGGTTTGCCCCAACCCAAATTGGAATAAAAAACATTTGATTGTGTGGGTATATTTGTAACATGACAAGTTGTGAAAGAATCACAGTACAAGAGCCAGTCAATCCATGAAGAGTTAATTTGCTTTCTGTTGTTGGAAGTGAGATGTCCGTAACTGAGACTGTCGCACCAATATCTATCAAAATAATGCTATCCTGGCCTCCAAGGTTAGCTGAAATAAATGGCGAGAGTCTGTGTGGTCATCTTCAATGGAGGACATGATCCATCAATCTGACTGTCCCTCAAGGGCTTTGGTTAGGGAATTAACCCTTTTGAGTAACTCAACGTTATGATCAGTAGAGGGCGTTGCGATTGCAGACTTGCTATGAGTACTTGGTGCATGCCTTTGCTTCGGCTGGGTAGTTGAGTATTTTGGACTACGCATGAGGAGGCGGAGCATTCTTTTACGCTCGGGGCATCCGTTTGCCCAATGCCCCGGCTTCCCACAGCTGTGGCAGGCATGTACCTAAATTTGAATGGTCCAACGACTGATGTCTAAATCACTGACCTGCAGAAACTACTTGCATGACATCCTCCTTAGTGATCCTGTCTAGATTTTTGCAAGTCTGCTGAGCAACTGTAACATCCACAGCAAGCACTGGTTTCATCTGTGTATCAACCACAGAGAATATGATTGCAAAGCTGAGTACATAAAAGTCAATCTATGAATATATATATATTGCATAGCTTCTGGTTATAGTTGAGTACATCAGTGTAGATAAGAGAATGATTGCGTAATATCAATAAGCAAAAGTATAAAATATTGGAAGGACCCTAGCCACTTGCATCACAGAGGAATTGAGTCAAGACGAAGAATATGTTAACCTGTTGATACGCAATTTCACAGCACTTGGGAGTGACGGCACTCTGCTTACATTTACAATATAATTTACCGTCTATGAATGTAATTAATGTTAACAAATTATACATCTTTTCAAAGGTCTAAGGGTTCAACATTTATATCCGATCTCTGTTTCATGATAGCAGTGCTCCAGAAACAGCAATTTGGTTATTTGTGCCAGGAGTACAAATGAAAACATGCAATATCAAAACGGGACTTCATACCTTTATGAAATCATGATCGCAAGATGAATCCAGTTCACCACACTTGGGTCAATTGTCCATGACAAGCGTTCATTGAAAAACATCCAATAGCACTTTTTGTCCATAAAAGTGATAAATCTGATAAATATTGATCTATTCTCCATTGTTTACATGCGATCTCGACTGATAGAATTACCCTTCGTCTTCGTTCTTCAACAAACTATGCAATCTGAGCAGCATTCATGTTGTAAAACTGTATATGATCTTATATATTAGAGTCTCATAAACAACATGAGCCTGTCTCCAAAGTCTATTTTTAAAAATGCGGCGTAGTTTTATTCTTAATAGCCAGAAAATATTTTGTCTAATTTTGTGCTGTCTTGAAAGGCGGAGCCTTAATTTTACTCTGTTTACCAGCAGCTCTTTTCAGAGAAAAAAGCTTGCAGGAACCTCATATTTTGTTAGATCATCTTCAAATTTGAAATGTAACTTCATTAGACTTGTGGCTTTGAGGACATTGTATTTCTGGGTTGTCTTGGCACATTTATTATTGTTTTTGTAAATTATAAAAACATGTTCAGCACAAAATATTTCCATTACTATAAACCTCAGCTTCTCTAATTTGAGAAAATAACAACATATATTAGTTTTGAAACTTAGGAAATAAAGCCCAAAGTGTGTTCTTTCAAAAGATCCTACAACTGTGTCCATACTCAAAAAGGTCCAGTAAATACAACCATTTAAGTTCAGGTATGTCATTTTCATGGTTTGTGCTAAAAAAGGGGGTGCGTATCAACAGGTTAAAAACACTGTAAGTTTCAGAACTCAAAACTTATTCAGTAGTCCAAAAAAAGACTAGAAACCAACATTCCTAAACGACTCGTTTTCTACTTCCTCGTATTATGTAATAGAGATTAAAACATCAGCACAAGTCTGCCTCTGCATAAACAGGTCAACGCCTACTTCATCATCGCCTCTTTGGCCGCCCACAAGTTCGCAGTTAGAGCAGTGATGAAACGATAGTCGGCACAGCAGGGATAAACACAGGGATAATTGAAGCAACATGAGATTCAAGATGCCTGCAAAGTTTTCAAAACTTTATGCAGTGCCAGGTTGTGAAAAAAAAAGACTCTTTGCATTTGATTCCTAATGACCCTAACATTAGAAAAGAGTGGCTGACATTTATTTTTAATGAAGTCCCCGATCGCTTCAGTAAGACTGTGTTTGTTTGTTCACTTCATTTTACTATGGATTCTTTTTCAAACAAACCACAGTTCGACGGAGGCTTTGCACAGAGACTTAAATTAAAAGTTGATGCAGTGCTAACTATACTGGACCCGACAGTTATGTTGCAACAGACAAGTGTGTGTGTCACTTAATTGTTAATTGTATCACTTCATATTTTATAGACTATTAGATATGAACTGAGTATTTGAATGTTTGCAAGCTTAATTTTAGAACTATTCATGATCTATTCGCTGAATTTATGTTGTTTCCTTTTCTTTTGATTTGATCCTTGTGATTTTAGTCAAACATGTGTATTAATTTTAATGCGTGCTTCATGTATCTTGTTGCATCCAGCTTTCAATAATAATTGCCTGTAGCATGTTCTCATTGTTTTACTTGAATATTGCTTTCAGAGTGCAACAGCTGTACCTATAGAATATAGCAATCTATTTAGACAATCTCTTACCATTTTAATTAAAGCATGACTCATTGTAATGAACAACTTATGTGTTTGTCGCTACACTGACTATCACCGTCCATTCACAATTATTCTACTATATCATCCTCCTAAGGCTCAATCTGACTTTTTTCCGAACTCAATGAACAGTTGACTCTTGCCTGTGCTTCATCATCTCGTTTTTTTTTTTGTCTGTTTTGTTTTAATTTGACTCAAAAGGTGTCTACTCATACTCATGGTCATATTCTTGATTTAGTCTGTACATCTGGTTTTGATATTGCTTCAGTGTCTCCTTTTGACACTGGCATCTCTGATCATAAGCTTATTGAATATAGTTTCATTCTACCTGCTCAGAAAATGACAAAATGATATCCTATCATGAACTTAAATCAGTCGATTTGACATTATTATCTGCTTCCATCGCTTTCTCTGCGATTTCTGATGTCTTTGATGTCCCCTGTCCTTCATTGATACTTTCTAAGTACCACTCTGTTAATTCTGAAATTTTGAATGAGCATGTTCCTATTAAGACTAGGTCTGTTCCTTCCTCCCACACTTCCCCCTCGTATACACCTGAGATCCGGGCCTTAAAAGTCACTTGTAGACAGCTTGAGAGGCTTTATAGGAAAACAGGTCTGACTGTTCACCGTCTAGCTCTCATTGAAAACCTCAACACATACAATATTGCTCTCGGTCTAACTATGTCTCTACAATTATCAATAAAGCAAGCAATAGGTCCAAGGTTTTGTTTGACTTGATAAATAAGCTCACTCAACCTCCAGCTCATGATGTCCATGCATCTGACGAGCTTTGTTGTTCTTGAATTATTTCCAGGAAAAGTTGAATGCTGTCCACTAGTGCGTTATAGATGAGGCTTCAGATTTAAATTTTATGCCAGAACATTTGTCAATATTTGTCTAGTTTTACTCCTACAAACCCCTCCTCTATCAGTGACTTAATAATGAAGTCCAATTCTTAATCTTGCCAACTTGATCTTAATCTTCCCTGCTCACATCTGTCCACAAACTGTCATTCTGTCATCTCTGCACCTATCTCACATTTCATAAACAGATCTCTAGCATCATCTTCTCTGCCTTTACCACTTAAAACTGTGCCAGTAACTCCAGTACTTAAAAAACCTAACTTGGGCCCTACTGTACTTTCTAATATTCACCCTATCTGAAACTTACCATTCATTTTAAAAAATACTGGAGTTGTTGCCTCTCAGTTACAATCTTTCCTTTTTCAAAATGATCTTTTTGAGCCCTTTCAGTCTGGCTTTCGCCCACTTCACAGTACTGAAACCACCCTTGTAAGCGTTGTCAGTGACCTACTGCTCACTGGTGACTCTGGTTCTCTCTCCATTTTTCAATTACTTGATCTTAGTTCTGCTTTTGATACTGTTTGCCATGCATTACTTTTCTCCCACCTCTCTGATGTTGGTGTCACTGGTGCTGCTCTCTCCTGGCTTTCTTCATACCTCACGGATAGACAGTTTTACATTTCAATGCAAAATTATCAGTCACCTACTGTTTCCCTGAAATTAGGTTTCCCTCAAGGATCAGTTTTTTGACATCTACTATTCATTATATATTTACTGCCTTTGGGTCAACTCATTCGTCACCACGGTTTCAGTTACCACTGTTATGCTGATGACATAAAATATGTACAGCTTGTGGATCTGCATCCACTCTCCACTATCAACATGTGTAAATGAAATATATAAAAAGGCTTAACTCCAACTTCCTAAAATTGAACATGGATAAAACTGAAATAATTATTTTTAGAACATCAACACTTACGAAAAACAATTCCTGATGACTTTGGTTGTGGTATTGATGGCACTTTCATTAAACCATCTAATACTGTAAACATTAAGGATGTAGCAATCAAAACCATTTATTTATTTGACCCAACAAAAACTTTTATGTTTTCTTAAAGAGTAATGATGTTTGAATTTTATTTGAGTGTATGTTTTTAAGTTAACATTGCCAGCATCATAATTTTGCATTCATAACATGTGGTGCTAATGCATCGTGGGTGACCCTGAATCCTGGCTATGAGGTCCTTTCCCAATTTTATTCTCACTCTTCTCCCCTGTAATTTCCTGTCTCCTCTACATGAACTCTGTCATTAAAAGCCTACAAAAGGACAAAAAAAAAAATTAAGCTGAAAATTAATTTTATAAATTACAGTTTAATTAAAAAAATGTATTGCAGGTGCTTAAATATTCTTGGGTAATCGGTTACAACAAAAGTTTTTGAGTATTCTCAACTTATCGGGTTTTACAGTGTATCGTCTTTGATCCCTCACTCACTTTTTAAGCTCATATTAAATCTGTATCTAAAATTGCCTTCTTTCACCTTCCCCGCATTGCTCGCCTTTGTCCCTTTATCAGTCTTAAAGATGCTGAAAAAATGGTTAATGCATATATATCCTCATGTCTTGACTATTGCAATGCCCTCTTCATTGGTTTACCTGCGAACTCTATTGCTAGGTTCTGCTGCTAAAATTCTTACACATACCAGGTGCTAAGCTCATATTACTCCATTCCTGTTTTAACTTCACTGGTTACCAGTTTTGTCACTTCATGGTCTGGCACCTCACTATCTTAGTGAATTGCTACACCCAATAGTTGGGTGGTTCCAGGGATTAGATCACCCAGAGAATTGTAGCTGCTGGTTAGATGATGATATTGTGATAGCCTGATCCTTCATGACCCACCTCCCTAAACACACACACAAATGGCTGTGCTATAGATTTTGGAGGATTTGTCTAGATCTGGAGAAGCACCATGCTTCACCAGCCTGCTTATACCATACACTCTTATATCATATACATGTACAATACAAATACATAAGTATAACCTTTAATAGGTTAGTCGTACCAAAACTGTGACTTTGTTTCTTCAGTGGAAGCCAAAAGGGTTTATTAGAAAGAAAAGTCCAGTCTCAGTCACCATTCAGTACGTACAATAACCCTAACCAGTCATACAGGTTTATAGTAACATGAGGGTGAGTAAGTGATTTATATCATTTTCATTTTTGGTTGAACTATGCCTACCCCTGGGTAGCAGGGTCTGTATCAAGTTACAATGCTGCTTGCTACTATCTTTCTACATACTCAAATTTAAAGTACTAAAGGGAATTGGGCTACAGCCTGGGTGAAGCCAAAAATATGAGCGAGAGATCATTCTCACCTTCTTACAGGAACCAATCAGTAACTGATTGAAGTGATCGGAGCCTAATGCCATCCTGAACCATCAGAAGAAAACTGAACAAAATGGCCCATTTAACACTGAACAGAAGCTCATCACAGCTCAATGGCACCATCAGATATATGGAGCCAGAAATATGACAAAACAATTTGAATTAGAATTGTGTAAATTTGAATTCTAGACTTTTGAATTTGAATTATAAGTGTGATTTTGACAAATATAATAGCCTATTACGTTGTATTTTAAATAGGTTTGAATTAGAATTTTTTTAACTCGAATCCTGGACATTTCATATAGACTTTCAAAAGTCTATAATTCAAATTTACACCATTTTTATTCAAAGTGTTTTGGCATATTTCTGGTTCCATACAGATACCAGGACAATTGAGAGAGGGTCATCTACAGAGAGTGTGCAAGAAGGTTTCAGGCTCACAACTTTTGGCTTTGTTTTAAGACTTTTGCACAATGATCAGTACTGCTACTACAGTATACATTACTTTTGGATGGTAAGAAATTCTAATAAAAGTTTATACCAGGGATCTCATTTCTTAATGAGATTGAGAGCTACAGTACCCGAAGGGATGAAAATAATAAAATATAATATAAATTAAAATAATGTTGAGGGCGACTTGTTTGATATACAGTACATGAAGAATATAAATTTGTTGTTTATTTACAATATGCCTTAGGAAATCCTACACTACTGCTGTTTTCTTTTAATTACTATTATACTGTATGTCAAAGGAATAATAATGAAATCTCTTGGCATCCTGGTTCCCAAGTTGCAGATTAATTTTCTATAACTGCTAAGAAATTATTTCTGGTTTGTTTACTGCAATATTTAAGGGATACAATCGACAGTCAAGCAGTTGAATTGAATTCAGAAACAGCCGAGTTGTGTTGGTATTCATATTAAATTTAAAATGACTGCTTACCTGCATTTTATCCTGCTTATTACATGACTATTTTGCCAAATAAATAAATATATGGACATAAAATATTGATTTTGAAATATTGAGTTGAAATTATTTTATAAGCTCACTTGTAGGAATTGCAGAGTGATATAAGTAAATAAAGATGACCTACAATGACCCAGATGAATACTGGTGAAATATAATTTTATCCCCAGATGTGTGACCAGAGACAGGCAGGTGCAAATGACCAATCAGAATCAAGTATTCCAGAGAGCCGTGTAATAAAGGTCCATAACATATCAACACATTCTTTCCAAATGTATACATAGTTACAAATGAACAGAACTTGAAATAGCATGTAATAACAAATACTGGGGCTGGTTGCTTTACATGTGGGTGGTGCTTGGCCAAAAGAAGATGCAGTGTCGGACAGACTTTATGCTGATAGTCAAAAGACTGGCTAAGTGAAACATACTCAAACATATGCAGATTTCTCAGGCAAATCCATCATGGATGCAACAATCTGATACTTATACAATTATTAATTTACTTATAGTTAACAGTGTCTTACATGCTCTTGAGTTGTCAGACCACACTATTGTGCCTAATAAACTTCCATCACCTTTTACTCTTGTTCTAATGAGATTTTTCAGATATGGTATTACAAAAAACAGAGATATAAATTACAATAGCCTGAGATGGCAGAGGAAGAGGGTAGTTGGCAGCAATGTGAGTGCTGAATATGTAGCTGGGCCTCTCGGGTGTCACTGCTGATACAGAGAGACTACATAGATCCCTTTCTGTGCTTCATTTGTTCAGCTCATTAAATATTGAGCAAGTGGCAGATTTGTGTGATAGCCAATAAAACGGCTCCTTTTGACTGTGAAATGCCAAGAAGCATGCAAAATGCCTCTCTCTCTCTCTCTCTCTCTCTCTCTCTCTCTCACACACACACACACACACACACACACACACAAGCATGCAATAATATTCACCCTTCCATAATAAGGCTCAAGGACTTAAGAGGGAGTTATTTTTTACTTTATGACTGTATTTCCACATTTAACTCTATTCACTGGACACTGGCTGTCAATTTGGCAGGACGAGCGAGACATTCTCTGGAGCTGTCGTTATGGCTTCATAAATCAGCATTGATTGAACAAGTGCACAATGTGTAGAAGTATATACATTTTTATGAGCATGTGAAATATGCTATACATGAATGATGAATCACAGAATTGTGCATCCCAGGGAAAATCATAAATCATAAATAAAGAATAGCTAGTTGTGCTTTAACTGCAATCGTATATATTCCTTTTATTTCCTCAAGTGATATACGTTTGGCATGTTTATGTGAGGAAGAAAAAATAATAAACAGCAGCGCTAAGCAACCTGCATTATTAATCAAGCCAGTAAAAATATAGATGTGAAGAAAAGATGTGAAATAATCATATATAAAATGAAATCACACAACACACACTCTTTTCTAGTAATATTGCTGGTGGATCACTTTTTGCAATGCTTTCATTTGAGTTTATAGTTTTACAGTTGTTCTTTCTTTTTATATTGAAAAGGTATTTCACATAATGTTTTTTTTTGTTTATCCTCTGGGTAAAATGAGTCTTAACACAAACACATTCATCATCTTTATCATCATAATCACAATCACCATCAACATAATAAGAATAATACAAACACTACCAGGGGAAAAAAAAGGAACAGTAATGACACCCAGAGTGAAACATGGAGTGACAACTAAGGAGAGCCAAATTACTCAAAATTAAATATTTAAATAAATAATAAAATACATACCTGGATTAACTATAGTATGCCTTTGTTAGTCAACACCATTCACAGTTGCATCCACAGATGCAAGTTAAGTCTTTACTATGCAAAGCAGAAGCCATACATCAACACTGTCCAGAAGCGTTGCTGACTACTCTGGGCTCTGTCTCATCTTAGATGGAAAGTAGAACAGTGGAACCGCGTTATTTGGTCTGATGAGTCCACATTTCAAATAGTTTTTGAAAAACACATCCGTTATGTTCTCCAGGCCAAAGAGGAAAAGGACCATCTAAGGTGATATCGGCATCAGGTCCAAAAGCCAGTGTCTGTATGGGCCAGGGGTGTGTCAGTGCCCATGGCGTGGGTAACTCACACATCTGTGAGGGCACCATTAATGCAGACAGATGTTTACAAATTTTGGAGGGGCATATACTGCCATCCAGCACTGTCTTTTCCTGGGACATCCTGGCTTTGTCAGCAGGATAAATTTAAACCACATACCGGCCGAATAAGTAGAGAGTCCGAATACTAGATTGGCCTGCCTGCAATCCTGACCATCTCCAATTGAGAATGTGTGGTGCATTAAGAAGCACACAATATGGCAACGAAGACTCCATATAATTGTGCAGCTGAAGACCTGCATAATGCATGAATGGGGGAAAATTCCACTTTTTAAAACCTATCAAACTTGTGTCTTCAGTGCCCAAATGCTAAGTATGTGTTATTAGAAGAAATTCTGATGTTTCACACTCGACTGTCCCAACTTTTATTAAAGTGTGTTGCAATAACATTATTTGAAATTACTGTACGTTAAAAAAACAAACAATGATATTCACAAGGTAAAACATCATATAATGTTTAGTTGTAGTGCTTTCAATATAGCAACTGGTGAATATAATTTACAAATCACTCGGAATTGGTGTTGTAAATAAAATAACAACGTGATTTTTTTAGATGAACAAAACCAGTCTTGAAAAAAGACAACATGAGATTTGAGAGCTAAGGTGGAGGGGAAGATTTTCTGAGAATAACTATTTTAATTTTGATCTGACAACTTTCACAACTGCAATGACTTTCACAAAAATCAGGATATAGCATATAGTGCTGTATGGAGTACTTTTACAGAGTACTTCTGTGTTTTTTTTTTTTTTTTTAATTTAGTTTTATTTATTTGCTTTTAGCTTGGACAATGTTCTTCAAAATGTCAAAAAAAAAAAAATAATTAACTGAAAAAATAACAGCACACAGGTTAGACAACATGAGGGTGAGTAAATAATAACAAAATTTCCATATTTGGGTGAACTTTTTCCTTTAAGCCATGCAGCTAACAGGCCAATGAGCACAAATGTACAAAAACGTAAGAGAGGTTATGACAAAATCGTATTGAAAAAGCTCTCTTTTCAATAAACAGTGCCCATAGATCAATCATTACAATGTACTTATTTGAGACTTGCAGTATAACTGTTGTACATATCTGTGTTTGATCCTCTGTGGGGTTTTCAGGTGTTAATGGATCAATCTTTGGCATCAGTGATGGCGTCAAACCCTGAGACTTTTTTCCACACTGTGGTTTACGCCTGTGAAGGACACCGCAAAAATATTTGTATATGCCAGATCTCCTGCTGCAGTCACTCTTACAAACTCTTAGGCCTTAAAACTGTGGCCAAAGAGAAAAACTACAGGGACTCCACCAACCAACTGTTGTTTTTCAGAACAAACACAGTGTGGAGGACTGAGGTCTGAGTTCCCCTGGGATTTCTGAACATAAAAGATACACCAGAGTGTTTTGGAGGTCTGCTTTCTGTACTCTGAACACCTTAACCACACTCTGGTTTGGAAAATGAGTCATATCATATATTTCTTTTTTATCATTTACCATTGACAAATAATGTTGCCCAAGGTGATAAAAAATTGAAATCTATCAAGAATCTAGTTTAAAAACTCATGTATCAAGTTCACTGAAATGTTAACTTTTTGTCCATATTGTATATTTGTCCATCATATAGAGCTGTTTTATGTGAATTGCATTTTTGATGTATTTTGAATGCCTGAAGTAATTTTTTCAACATTTAATGTCCCTCAGGACATCCCAGATGTGTATGATTTTTTTTCTGCTGAACACAAATGAAGGTTGTTAAAAAAATATCCCAGCTCTGTTGGTCCATTCAATGCAAGTGAATTGGAGTCAAAATTGTAAAGATCCAAAAGCACATAAAGGCAGCATAAAAGTTATTCATATGAATCCAGTGGTTAAACCCATAGCTTCAAATACAATATAAATGTGGATGAGAAACAGATCAATATTTAAGTATTTTTTTACCATCCATCTCCACTTTCACATTATTTTGTGCTTGGCAATTTACATTCCTTGTTCATATTGCCACCTATTGGGCAGGGAGGAGAATTTATATTAAGAAAGAACTTAAATATTGATCTGTTTCTCACCTTCACTTATCATATTACTTCTGAAGACATGAATTTAACCACTGGTGTCTTATAAGATACATTTTATGCTGCCTTTATGTGCTTTTTGGAGCTTCACAATTTTGGCATCCATTCACTTGCATTGTATGGACCTACAGAGCTATAATATTCTTCTAAAAAAAATCTTAATTTGTTCCAGAAAGAAAGTCAGACACATCTGGAGTAAAGGATGAGAGAATTTTAATTTTTTAGGTGAACTATCCCTTTAATAGACACAGACCAAAAAAACGAATTAATTGACACACACATGGATGTGAAATGTACTTTCATACTTTGGCTGTGTCTTGTTTGGAAGGATGCTTCCTCTTATCATCGAGGCTGTCTCGTTTAATTTTTTTTAATACATTTTTAGGAATGCAAAAAGGATTGTATACATGTAAGTGCATATACATAAAAGGCATTGAAAATAGATAAAAAATAAGAAATAGAAAGAAAAAAAAACTGAAATGAGACATATATGGCCGACAAATGCGACCTCCGGAGGACGCAGCCTTCCAAACAAGACACAGCCTACGTCACGGATAATGCACAGTCAGCTGATAATTGACCAATCAGAATTAAGTAGCTTATTCCAGAGAGCTGTGAAATTTAATAACTGTATTTATGTAAGAATGTATTGTCAACATATTCAAAACACCAAATCTGTGCTAATGTACTTTGCAGGGCATTCCAGATGAACAAATTTGGACAAGCGAAAGCAACTTCTACAGATATCCCCTACTGAGTGTGTAGAGAGCAGTGAAACCTGTGTCGGGAGCCTGTGAATTGGAACGCAGCTAAAGTTTTTTGGGCTGAGGAAGAAGTTCTGATGACATTTTGGTGCTGAAAATGAACAGTACTTTATGTTTTCATAGTACAGTCACCACAGAAATTCTCACTTCATCACTTTTCTTTCCTCAACACCTTACATAGAGGTTTTATGTTTCACTTAAAGAAATAAACACCATCCCCGTCTACCGTCTGATTGAGGGTATCATGTAAACTGTTTGGTCATATCTAAGCTTCCTATCTTTCTCCTTTCAATTGACGAACCTCTGTTGTCCCAGTCCTCAGAGGCAATGACCACTTTAGGGTTTTTTTTTTTTACCACTTTTGAACTGTGTGGGAAATAGCTGCACTTATATAGGGAGCCGGACTCTCTAACAGCACTGTACTTAAATGTCTGACCCTAAATGCCAGCCAGCTCAGACAAATGGGCTCTTATTAACAGAAAATGGTAGTGTCTGGACACACGAGCCTAAGGCCATTTACTCTGTAGAAGCGTGCCATTTTACCACTCAGCATCCTTCCAAATACACACACACACACACACACACACACACACACACTGGTGATTTTTTTCAGTATCTTTGTAAAAGTAATTCAATTACATTATTCTTTAAGCACAAGAAAATCGTAAGCTTTTGTTGTTGCAACAAAAGTGCAATAGTTATTCAATAAACATTGTTATTCATTATCTTTCTCTCTCTGTGTGTATTGTGCAGAATCTTATGCCACCACTGGGAAATCTCTCTGACCAGTGTCTCTATCAAGCTTCAATTTGTCATTCAGAAGAGCATTTAAGAGAGATGTCCATTGTTCCTTTGATTGATAGGTTGACCTTTAACTGGACTGTGAATATGGAGAAGAAAGCAGAAAAGAGAGTTGTCAAACCACCACATCACAATCAAAGAAAAAAAATTGGCCTGTCTGGATACAGCACCATAGGAGACTGACAGTGTGTCAAGTAATGAAAATATTTTGTTGTTGAAGTTCTATATATTTCTATATACTATATTATATATTTAAGTCGTTGAAAAAAAAATTGTAAACAAAATATGAGTTATAATGATCTGGTGTGAGAATGAAAAAAACAACCCAACACTCATGCTTAAAATGTACACTATTTATGAAATAATGTGTTCAGAATGGAAATTTCTACAATTATGTTGCTTCAAACCTGCATGTTGGTATTTCGTCAGTGAAACATAAAAGGAGAATTTTGAAGATTATTCACGCAGCTCTTTTCCATACCGTGACAGTTCGTACAGCTCCAAAAAGGAGAGAAAATGTAAAACACCATAACATTAGTCCATACGATTCATGTGTTATATTCCAAATTATATGATATCTCTGTGTGAGGCACAGGCTGAAATGTACTGTAAGGGGCCGTTCACACAGAACACGCTCAGTGCCAAAAATCTAGACAACAAATAGAACAGAATGCAGGTGTCTCGAGGCATCTTTGTCACATGTGGCACAAGACATGCTTACGTAGGAACATACTTTTTGAAAAACAGTGCGGACAGACTAAAAACTTGTTATTACTAAGATGTTATTACCCAAGATGTTGCCCTTCATCTGAGTTTACAAACCTCATTCATCTGCATCTTTTGATTTAAATTGTAATTAAATCTGCTAAAAGTTAATCATGTCAACTTTAAGGAGTACACTAGCATATGTATATTGATGGCTTAAAAGCTAACAGACATGCACTAAATGCCACAAAACTACAGGTTTGGAAATGATTCAGGGTTGAAACATATAGGTGAGTGTATAATAACTTGAATTATATTTGATCAGTTTTTGATGAACTACGGTCTCACTTTAAGCTTTACTTAGGCTAATGTTTTGACAGGTGTCACTGTTTTCATGTCAGTATGGAGCTCCTGTTGTTCCAGAACATTCCACTGTTGGTGTTCATCTCCTCTTTCTTAAATACCAAGTGTGTCATGTGAGCAGTGGGAGGAAATGAATGAGCTATTCTGCCCTTTAATTAGTTCTGCAAGAACATTCAACTCCACACACACAAATAAAGTCTCCATTCAGCACTGCTACCCCAGACTGCTCAATCCTCTTTCTTTTTATTTGAAGTGCATGCAGTTATTTCCTAAATGCCATGCACTGCCACAAAAGGACATAATGTTCCATGTTTATTAGTGGATAATATAAAAAAGCATGTATCTTTTGGTAAGCTCACAAAGCAAAATCACAATGACAGCACAGCAAACCATCCTGCTCTACTGAATGAGAAACAGACTGAAAACCATCTTTTCAGGTCATCTTTCTATGCATCATAAACAATCTGGCATGACTGACACCTCTCCCTGAAGCTGTTTTGCCCTGTGCCTTCATCAGTTAGACACTCATTAGCAGATTAACCTGATCCTGTCATCATTCCTAACACCATCAGCAGCACTGACATGCACAGAACGGAGGCTACAGGTGTGAATTCCCCTGCCCCTTTCATTCACAAATGTACTGGTGCCCTTCACATGCCCGCCTTTTAAAGGTAGGTGCCTTTAAGAGTGTGGTGGTATCTTGAGAGCACAGAGATTTAAGCGGAGGTGTCTTTTCTATCGCAACAACAACTATTGCCGCACTATTGCTGAATCTGAATCTTTGACACACTGTTCATTTCTCCATCTCCGTGAGTTAACAAAACTCCACATGAAACACACGAGGCACACGTGTGTGCAAGTGCAGCATATGCATATATCGCTCATATATCTCTCACTGTACATAACATAACTCTACTAGTGCTGCTATATGAACATGGTCGAGGAAACAGCAATGATGGTGTGGGAAAATTTTGTGCTGCTCACAGGTAAATAAGGTTTACCAGGGTAAAACATCTTTGGATAAAATGGCCCACTCATCGAGGGCATCTACTGTGCTAAAAAAATTTAGGATCGGAATATATATATATATATATATATATATATATTTATTTTATATACAACAGTTAGTTCTGGTCCTCGAATCTGACTGGCATTGTTGAAAGTAACGAATTACAAATACTCACGTTACTGTAATTAAGTAGTTTTTCCCAAGAATTGTATTTAAAATTGTATATGTTTACTTGAGTACATTTTAAGTACTGTAACTATAGGTTTAATGCGCTATTTTCCCACCATCTGTGTTCACTACTTCCCTGATTTCAGTTTTATCTATCAACGCTATTGGCCAGGGAGAGTCTCATGACTCCCGTCAAATCAAATCAAAGGTAAAAAACTTGAACGGGAGCTGTAGATCGGCACCAACTGTTATGGATGTGGAGGATAACTCAGTTCAACACCTGAACATCACAGCAGCACCTGAAAGAGATTTTCGCAGTACAAAAGGCCAATTGCTTGACTGTGTTGTGTGAGTTTAACTTGCTCAGGCCAGATATCAGCATTAATCCTGCCTCTAATTTGAAGAACATATCGAGGTTATTTTCATATTTCTGTTCACTAGATTCTGTGTGTCTATAATGTAGCCTGTAAATTAGCTTTCTATCACTGAGATTATTGGGTTGATGTGCGAGATTAAGACAATGTTATCAATAGGGCTGGGCGATAAAACAATCTTGATGTTTATCTGAAAAAAAAAAAGTTCTCGATATTGACAATAAACTTTTGAGTAATTTTCTATACTTTCTATACTTAGCCTATATTCTACATCTAGAACAGGGGTGTTCATTACATCGATCGAGATAGCAAGACAACCACTGGTTGGTTGATCTATATGAAATATTAAAGATTAATTTTTTTATTTCCTAATGTCTGTAGCTACGTGCTGTTTGATTGACAGGCAGCTAATGTTTGTACGCTTTACATGCACGTGTGCTCCGAGAGGGCTAATGCGAGTACGCGACTAAATGGTTAAATACACTTTATAATTCCACCAATGCCCATCCTGTCACGCTTTTATTTATTTTTTGTGTTTACAGTATCATAGATAAGTGATGTATTTTAAAAGTTGTCAATCACAAACTTTTTATTCATTCTGGCAAACACACTACATTTTAAAATTGCAGCTTTTAAAGTTTTTATTATAAAGGGGCATAACTTTCTCAACTCAGTACCCAATACTCATGATAACTTTTAAATGAGCTACTCTTTTACTCTTACTTGAGTAGTTTTTAGAACAGGTACTTTTACTCTACTCAAACTATATTTTTTAAGAAGTAACAGTACTTTTACTTGAGTATTATTTTTTCATTACTCTTTCCACCCCTGCTGATTGGACGTGAGACATTCCATGAGCACTGATGGTCTGACACAGCATCACTCTGACACTTCACCGTTTGAATCACTCCGCTTGTGTTCGTGCCATTCTAAACTAAAGTGTAAGATCAGTGCAGATGTATTAAGAGCTATTGTTTGTCTTCATTTACGTGTATTTTTTTTTTACATTACATATGTTAGCCAGCAGGTGGTGGCAAAAGATGTGTAATATGAGCCAGTTAGGTGACATGAAGTGAATCCACGTCAGCCAGTGTTTACATGCAGCACTCCATGACCACTTGTATTACTACTACACTACTAAAGCTAGGAAATAGCTTTAAACGGCTTTAAACTAACATCTTCAACATTATGGCTCATCACAGCTGAGAGACTCAACAGACAAACACAAACTGAAGGCACTTACCTGTTATCAGTCTTTCCACATTGGAGTGGACACACAGTTTAAAATGGCGGAGGACAAATTGCGGAGGATCACAATCATGCTATATGGCCCTAAATCAGATGTAGGGCCATATCACACTCTTGCTAGCAAGTGTGATATGGCCCTACATCAGCACAGCTGAGATTCGGCCGCAGGCCGAGTGCCATAGGTAATTACAGCAGTGCTTATGTAGGGCCCTATAGCACGATTGCGAGTGTGATATTGCTTATATACAACAGTTCAATGAACAAGTAAATAAAAAACAAATTAGAAAAACCAAGTTCGTTCATAAACGGGTCAGAATCTGCTGTTGCTGGTTCAAAAGAAATGATGCATCCAGTTCATTAGTAATTCAAAAAGTTCGCTTCAGAAAAAGTATCATGGCTTGTGCTGTTTCTAGCAAGTTATTGGATAAACAAGGATGGGTGTGTGCATGTGTGTGTGTGTGAGTGAGAGAGAGAGAGAGAGAGAGAGAGAGAGAGAGAGAGAGAGAGAGAGAGAGATGGAGTGTGTGCAATCACCTGTTGCCACACCCAAGCAGAGATGCTGTCAGCGTTCTGAAGGTCAGCTTTCTCAGTGGAAAAATAGCGTCCAAGATGGGGTATTTCTCTCTATTTCGTGATATATAAAAAAAAACATTAATGTGGTAAAATCACTATAACATACAGCCTCGTGTTATATTGTTTTATTTAGATATAGGTATGTCACATTTGTGCATACAGCTATTTGCAGGTAATATAACTACCATGAAGTACACATACAATTTGTTACACTGCACTAGCATAATAGTACCATTATTTAGTGTCTTAGTAAAAATCAGTGCAAACATGTTTACAAATTATATTGTGCTCTCAACATTTACAATCTAGTTAGAACCAAGTATCTTCTGCCAATATTTTGATAATTGACAGAATTGAAGGAAAGTGTAACGATCCACACCGTCTTTGGTTTGTGTACCTTTTATTTTAAGTTCTGGCACCTTTTACGTTCCATATTGTTCTTTGTTTATGCACTCTTATTTTAAGTTTTGGCACCTTTTATGTTCCGTATTGCCTTTTGTTTTATGCACTCTTATTTTGAAGTCTTGTCATGTCCTGTTTCCCCTCCATGTTCAAGTGTTTGGTTTTCATTGGTTCATTGTTTATTGCCTGATTATCAGTTCTAGTTTTGTCATTGGTTTTAGTTAATCACCTTATTATCCTGTTTGAGTCCTGTTTGTCCATTGGCTGTTGTTTCCCCTGTTCTTGTATTTAAGTCCTCATGTTTCCCTTGTACTTTGTCAAGTATTGATGATTGTTGTTGCTATCCTGACCTCTGCCCGTTGCCACCCTTATGCTCCTTAGTCTAGCCTTAGTCCAGTCCTGTCTTAGTCCTAGCCTAGCTTAGCCTGTTCCTGTTTCGAGTCCTTGCCCTGTTCCTGTGTCATCAGCTATCTTCAATAAATCTGCATTTGGGTCCTACTCATGGCCTTCATCCTTGCCTTGACTACCATCAATCATAACAGAAAGAAGGAATGAAGGAATGGAAGAAAGAAAAATAAATATAAAAGAAAGAAATATAGAAAGAGAGAATGAAGGAAGGAAAAGTAAAAAACAGTTGAACAAAAAACAAGAGTGATCTCAGTTCTCATAGGCTCTCCATCTGTAATTCTTTCTTTTAATGAAACCATCAAAGTTCTGCTTTATGTACTTATATATTTGAAATCATAAAACACTTGCATGCTTATCCTGAAACACAGTAAAAGTGTAAATTTATGAAGTGTTTTGAGGATTTACACACACACCCTAGCATCTTTCCTGAATGTGATCATCCCTCGTAATCCACTGATCAATCAGTAGAAATGCATAGAATTGTTTTCTTATGAAACTATAATACGGAGTCCGCAGCAGTGCATTACTGTGAGTGCTTCCAACAGTCAGTCTGAAATCAAAATGAGCTGCCTATACAGATCCCATCCAAGAGTGCAGAAACAAGGACAGAGAAAAATAAATAACTTGAATCAGTAGGGTGGCGCGATGGGCTGAAGATACAGTGGCAGATTCAATTGTCAGATCAGACAACCTTGTAAAACAAGCAAACTAGAGAAAAGAAAAACAGAGCAAAAGAGAGATGCCATACACAACACGGCCTGAGAACTAATGAGTCTCCCCGCACTGACCATTTCAAATTGAGATACTGCCATTAACTACATTTTTGAGGGATTTCACTTAGAACAAATTTGTGATAGCGTCTTTTATTTGTAGTTGCTATCCGTGTTGTTTTAGCACCCAATTCGCTAACAACTTACAAAATTGTGAGAACTTACTCCATAGGCTTTTGAGTTAATAAATCTTAAAGCTACTTAAATATATTACAAAATAGCTCTAGTCTCCTCCATGCAGAATTAAAACTTTTTGATAACTGGAACAGTATATTTACTATTGAAGACCCCATAAATTTAGACCATATCATAACTTACTACTGAAGAAACTATTTTACTGTCAACCTTGGTTCTGAGAACAACTTGACTAAAGCTGGTGAAGTTTCACAAGAGTTTATTCTGTAATTTCTAGATATATGAATGGTTTGAAATTCATCGTTAGGCTCCAGCCAGGTCTCTTATGCAACCAAACTGACCTGGTTGCTAGGGAGGGTAGAGTCACATGGGGTAACATCCCCATGGTCGTGATTAGGGTTTCTTGCTGTCAATGTGGCGCGTGGTAAGTTGTGCATGGATCGCGGAAAGTAGCATGAACCTCCACATGCTGTGAGTCACCACAGTGTCATGCACATCAAGCCATGTGATAAGATGTGCGGATTGACTGTCTCAGAAGCGGAGGCAACTGAGACTTGTCCTCTGCCCCCCGGATTGAGGTGAGTAACCTCGCCACCATGAGGACCTACTAAGCAGAGGGAATTGGGCATTCAAAATTGGGAGAAAAGGGAATAATAAAAGAAAAGTAATTCATCATTAGGGCAGACAAGCAAAATGCATTTTTGGGAGAGTTCATCGACTCAAGGTCTTTTGGCAGAGAACAGAACTTCTCGCCTCTTCGAACACAAATCAAACTAATTGCTCCCTGCAATATCAATAAAAATTAACATTCATTGACATTCTTTACCTCTGCTTGTTTTGCAGTTGAGCAAACAGGTTCCTAATTCAAAAAGTCACCCAAGTTTGAATTAACAAAGATGTAATGCTGAACCCAACAGATGAGAGATTCCAGAACTTGAATGTCTATGTGAAGCTCTAAAGAAGCTCTTGAATGCATTTTTCTTACTCAGCTCATTTGTCTGCTCTTTTCAGAACAGAATTCCTCTCACCTTTTCTGTGTCCGAGCCCAGGAAGAAGACCTTTTGGATCGATACTCTCTCTGTGTCTCACTCTCAGTGCACAGAGAACAGAAAGCGGTACATAATACCTCTTCTAATAAGAACTAAAAGCTAAAATTAGTGTTACTCCAAACAAAACAAAACAATAAAACAATAACAGGCCAAACTATTGAACACAAATCAACTTATGCAGATGTCTCCATAAGTCCTTGATATATCACCTAAGAATAATTAAACAGAAGTGCAACCCCATACCGGATTTGTCTGCAGTGATTTTACAATTAAACAGGTAAAAGTGTTAGAGAATATTCTCTGACTACAAATATATTTTAAATAGTGCAAATAAATTAATAAATACAGTCTATTCTCAAACAAATTATAACAAATTTGTGAAACAGAAAAAATAAAATAAATTAACAAAAACATAAATGGCGACGAAATATAATTGGCTGCATCACTGTCAATCAGTGCCTCTACAAATGTCATCAGCATGCCAGCACGGTAGTCTGTTCTTGAGTTCTAGACATTGTCATGATGTGCACAAAACAGGAGATCTCCCCTCAAAGACAGAGAAAATGATGATGAACAGAGGTGATTTAACAGAAATCATGTGAAGTAATATTAGTTAGATAGCGCTTTTCAAGATTCACATCATTCCAACAGCAGCTTTGCAGAAAGTCATACCTTAACCTTGGAATCTCATGCCTTGGAAATATTCAGACTTACCTGCGAGATATGACCCCAGCATTGTAAACAGACTGAAGAAAATAACTCAAAAACACACTTGACTCCTGAAATACAGAAGGGTGCTGTACACTATTTTATTTTATTTACTTTTTATGGAATGGTCTGGAGAAAATAGTCCTACTCCTTGAAAGATGTAATTGAAATAAGTGTTCTAAAAGTAAAGCTGAGTTGCACGAATATCCATTTCTACAAATCATCTTTAGTGCTAAATAAGAAGAAATTTTAGTGATTGATCAAATCCATGTATTTTAACAAGGATCATCACTCCTCAAATGAAGAGAACAGAACGAACAAGAATTCAAGAAATAATTAATAAACAGATATGGATTTTTAAATTTTGTGAAGGAAATAAGAGTTGTGCTTGCAAGAGAAATTATGCATTTATCTTGAGTTTCCTCCTGCAAATAAAAACTTCCCTTCATGACAACATTTCACCCTTTCTCCTTTTTGATTGAAATCGTATTGTCATGTTCATTCCTCCCGTCAGAGCGGATTAATGGTTGGAACATGCTATGATTTGAGTTTAGCTTATATCACAGGAGCTCAGAACTGGGTCATCTGTAATGAAAGTTTGCGTGTGTGCAAGCTGTGCTATATCTGCTGTGGAGGTGCAAGGCCACGTTCTTGTCCTCCTCTCAATAACAGCTGAGTTATTGGAGAGATCATGAAGAGACCATTGCGTAATCCACACAGCCAATATCATTACTGCTCTATTCTGAGCCTGGACATCTTTGACTTTAGGCTCTCAAACCACACACATTAATACTTTATTTGATGACACCATGAATATACAAGCACATCAGGTAGGATGAGACATACTACAACCACAGCTCAAATTTGTGGGCATTAACAAAGGCAGCATATACACATTTCACACATCTTAAAAAATCCAGAACACATTATACACTTATGGATATAAATAACAGTGTCTGCTTGGCTTCCAATTACACAAGATACAGAACAATACCTTGTGAGAGAACTTGAGTTCTTCTTAGTTAGCCAAACAATCACACACACACACACACACACACAAACGCACACACGCAACAACAACCGCCATTCTCCACTAAGTGGCGGTGACGTCACCACAACGCTTATGACTGGCTTGGTTCTGAGAACAACTTTGCTGCTGCTAAAACTGGTGAAGTTTCACAAGAGTTTAATCTCAGGTGACACTGGTCGGCTGACTGAAATGACTGGTTGATGCAGCACCTGTGCCCCCTACTGTGCCAACTTGCTGTGCTTTAGCCACCCAGCGCTCTGCTCATTGTTGTGAGTGACACTCCTCTGCCCTACGTTGTTGTTAGAGGGCGACTGCCTCCAACTGGGCCAGTAGCGTCCTTCACGAGCCTCCTCCAAAGAGGCCGATCTTGACACTGCTGGTACCAGTCATCGGCAAGTCCACTCAACTCCACATCTTCCTGTACCACATCACTGCATCTCTTCTCCAGTCCGTGCCGTGCCTGCTTAGCCCCCTCTATCCGGCCGAACAAAAGCTGTTTAGGAATGCGGTGGCCGGGCATGCGGGCTACGTGACCCAACCAACGTAAACTTGCCTGCTGGAGGAGCTCACCGATGGGACTTTGTCCACATCTTTCAAAGATTTGTGAGCTACTCACACAATCCAGCCTGGTTAAACCCAGGATGGATCTTAGGCAGGCCAGCCTAAATGTTTCTAACTGGTGACGATGTTCCATTAGGGGGGTCCACGTTTCACAAGAGTAGAGAAGGGAGGGAATGACCGCATTTTTACATAAAAAGACAAAAAAAAAAAAAAAACATTGCTTAGTATGCTTTTTAAGCCATTTGAATTATGGGGACTCTAGAAATGTCCTCATAAACCACTTTTATAGAATAATACCCTTGTAATTACCTGTTTGTAACCTAAAAAAAGTCCTTGAAATACTGTAGATGTTTCATGTAGCGCAGATCATTTAGTGGAATCACAACCAGAATCCTTCATTATTATCCAGAATCATTAATTTATCATTCCTACCCCTAAGCCAATCAGATTCAATGTTGTCTGGACGCTTTTATCAAACATTACAACATTATAATGATATCCAGTTATCATACCCTCTAAATAACGAAGGATCTAAAAAAAAAATTAAAAAAAAGTGTTTGAAGTCCTGTGCGTGTGACTTTGGAAGAAAGGAAGGTTTTTCTTTCTATTTTGCTCACATCATCGCTGATGTGAGAGAGCGAGAGACACATCTAGTTTCTCGACAGCCATAATTCACCATGGCCACAGCCCAAAGCAACTCTTGGGAAACAGAACCTTGGCCGCAGCAGATATTTTCGCCCTGTCACAATGCCTCAGTGTATGTGTCACCTTAATGTCTGAAACAATACATGTGTTTTTGTCAGGGTGTTTTGCAGATTAGAGAATAACCGAGCAAAACAAACGCGCAAAACAAGAGGTCACGGCCTCATTCAGCTTGATAAAACAAAACTTAAAGGGATAGTTCACCCAACAATGAAAAATCTGTCATGATATACTCATCCCCTTGTCGTTCAAAAACTTGTATTGTGTTTATTTATTTATTTTTTTTTCCCTAGAACACAAAAGGAGAAAATGTTATGCATTTTCGGTACATACGGTATACATACAAATAGCAAAAACAAAACACTATAAATCACCGTAAAAGTAGTCTACTAACTAGTTATCATGAAGTACAGAGCAAAATGTTGGAGGGAATTAAATTGGCAGAAAATTATAGCAGACCTACTTGAGCAAATCACAAACAACCAAAACAAAAGTGGAATATACAGTACCACACGGTCAATGCGTATCCAAGTAGCTATCTGTAGAGTAACACTGGTTTTGTGTATAGAAAGAGACTGTACGGTAAGTTGCAACATGGGCGTGGATTGATGGCATATGATCGATGGAACAGAGAAAACCGCAGAGGATGGACAGATGAGACTAAAATAACACCAGAGCATATTCATTTCATGTAATATATGATCTGCCTGTTCCCTAAAAGGTATGACTCAATATGTCAAAAGACAATAGACTTAAGTGCATGAAGTCATGTACACCCTTATTTTTTTGTATTTTTTTTATACCCAAGGGTGATTCACTGTCAATAAAGGGAAGGAAAATTTAGAACTGGAATGTGTTAAGCTGAATGCGTTGACTGAAAAGGAGTGACTACTAGCCACATTGTATCATTGCTTTCCTATTCTAATGATCAAACTAATGTTTCCCTCAAGCAATTAGTAGGTCAGGCTTCAGAAAATTTAAACAAGTGACGAGCGCTTATGAGGCTCATCTCATAAAGCTTTGAAATCTTAACAAATCAATTGTTTTGAATCAATGCTTCTGAGCATGCATCACACTGGCTATAGTCATGTTAGTGCCAGTTAATATCAATTTTAGTATAATAAACTTCCATAAAACAAAAATAAATGTATGTGAAAAGCACAGTGACATAAGATATTAAGTTATCTTATTTTCAGCTTAATGTATTATGTTTAATGCTTAAAATAAGAAAAACAAATCCCTTTGCAAATGGGTTAAGAAAAATAAATAATTTTTTATAAATAATAAAACTTTATAATGAAACTCTAATAAGTTATCAAAATGTCAGAATTTCTATATTATCAACATCAATTACATATGACAAAATAAAATCTTGTCTATAATTTTGGCGATGGGTTGGACCTGTCACATTTTGTCTAACCTCAACAGAGTTGAGAATATTGATAAATGCTAATCCTTGCATATCATTTGCATTACCTATGCGGATGATGAAGTAATAATTAAAGAAATAATAATGAAAAAAAATAATTAAAGCTCCATCCACAGCAACCACTAGATCTAACAGAAAATCAGCAAATTCTCTATGGAATTCAGAATATGGACCTGGTGGTCTATATAATGTTGCAAGAACAAAAAATTACAATAATTTTTTTTTTTTATATCTGATGATGTCACTAAGCATTATCAGTTCAAAAGAATTAAACATGTCCAGAACTTTGAGTAACATCACTGTAAATTATAGCAAGACCTACTCCTTGAACTTACAGACAAGGCTCATGTTTATAACAATAACCTGAGGGAGTAGACTCATTTAAACTAATATATTCATCTGTTTTAATAAAGGTTTCAGTTATACAGAGCAAATTCAAACTATGATCTGTAATAATTTAATTTACAATTGATGATTTGGATGAAATCAATTTAATGTTTAGTAGTACTAACTTTATATGATGTTTATATTCATATTTCTTTTTATCAAGTTTGACATCAATATTTTCTTTTCTAAATGACTTAATGAGGGTTTTGTGTTTGGTAATTTAGGGAACAGACAGAGTCTCTTTATGATATACAGGTGATTCATTTTCTATGTGTTGTACCCTTCTATGTGTTGTGGCCTGTGTGATGTACCAAGGCAGCTAGCAGACATTTTGATTAGCCAGTTTGTCTGCTCCTGACCTGGCCACCAGGTCATTATCAGGACTATGAGCTATATTACTAGAGAGGAGAGTGACACCTTCCTTGGAGGGATGAAGTCAGTCTCTCTTAAGCAGGTCAGGTCTTCCCGTAAAACTCTTCCAATTGTCTAGGAATCCTTTACTATTCTCCAGACATCACTCAGACATCCAGCCATTCAGTGATGCTAATCTACTTTAAACCTTGTCACAATGATGAGAAGGGAGGGGGCCAGGGCATATTACAGTGTCTGACATCATTTTTACAAGTGCACACACTTCTTTAACATTATCTTTAGTGATCTTCGACTGGCGAAGCCGGACATCGTTAGTGCTGACATGAATAACAATCTTAGAAAATCTGCGTTTAGCATTACCCAGCACTTGCACATTTGATCTGATGTCAGATGCTCTTAAACCGGCAATCCATGTAATATTAGTGGCTGGAGTCTCTATCTCCACGTTCCTTACAGTAGAGTCACCAATAATAAGGGCGCTTTCAACATGATTCTCAGTGGGTGCATCACTTAGTGGGTAGAATCGAGTGTAAATCCTAACAGAAATGGGAGAGTGGTGTCGCTTTGCACTACAAGTATACTGTCGAGACGCCCTGCTGCGGGGGCTCTACAGTGGAACCAAAGTGTGTGTGTGTTGCTCACTGTCCTACCCACATCAGAAACAGTATCTACCAGCTTCTCTTTCTCAATGACCTCCACTAGTGTTTGAATGTGTATCTCTAACTCATTCACCTTCTCCGTCAGCCTGACTAATTCCTTACATTTATCACATGTGAATCCCTCACTGCTGCTGGAAGAAGCTATAGTAAACATGAGGTATGCAATGCACAAATCAATAACTTGAGTGGATGCCATGACTTACTACAATTGTTTGTTGTTGTGGTTTTTTATCAGCGGGGGTTTGAGACCAATGTAAGTCTGCAAACACCATAGCTACCAAGTAACTAGAGTACTTAGTAATGAAATTACTTTACCCTTGTTCTTTCAAATTTGGCAATTCTGGTAATTTTCTCCACATTTCCAATGTGGTCCACTTACAGATATACTACACATATTTAACATTTAGAAATGTAAAATAAATTATGATCAATATTACAGTATATTAGTTTTGGCTGTGGTGTAAAAACAAATTAAATCAACAACTAAAATTGTGGTATCGTGACAACCCTACTAGATATTGAATTTATGAATTTACTCTCTTTAGATGAGAGTAATTTGCAACCAAGGCAAGTGTCACTTCAAAAAAAGGTGTTTTTGTGACATACTCCTGATGACTGCCTGACACACACACACCTACCTGCCCACTGAAGACAAGCTGAACATAGGAGGCACACTGCCAGTGTAATTAATTTTACATATTAAGAGATTATTATCTCAATGTCACATCAGTTGCTTGCGGAATACGTCGCATGGCAACCTCACACACGCATCCAATACTACAGCACTGTTCTCTGCTGTTTCAATCAACCACATTTGTATGCAATCAAACATATTTTCTTGCTGACATTGTGTCAGGCTTTGTCTATCAAGAAGATCTCAAATTGTTTATTAAAAATGATCAAGGTCATCTGTTTTCTTTACCATATGCCACAGAGTAACTCGTGTTTCCTCAGTATCCTATACTCCTCAGACCTGGTGTGAATGTTTCAAATTTGTGCATTGTATACGCATATTCTGGTTATGAATTAATTTTGACATTGGAAAACGCTACTGTTTTGTGAAATATTGAAGACTGCAAGAATTACATAATATAAATGCAACTCTGCATGATCTCATTCTAGAAATGTACAAACCATAAGTTACTGACGGGTGAATCTTACAAAGTAATAAACGTGACACACATATACAGTGTATATATATACATACACTCACCTAAAGGATTATTAGGAACACCATACTAATACTGTGTTTGACCCCCTTTCGCCTTCAGAACTGCCTTAATTCTACGTGGCATTGATTCAACAAGGTGCTGAAAGCATTCTTTAGAAATGTTGGCCCATATTGATAGGATAGCATCTTGCAGTTGATGGAGATTTGTGGGATGCACATCCAGGGCACGAAGCTCCCGTTTGTCCAAGCTCTTGAGCTCTTGCAAATTGTAGCCTCTTTTTCCTATTTGTAGTGGAGATGAGTGGTACCCGGTGGGGTCTTCTGCTGTTGTAGCCCATCCGCCTCAAGGTTGTGCGTGTTGTGGCTTCACAAATGCTTTGCTGCATACCTCGGTTGTAACGAGTGGTTATTTCAGTCAAAGTTGCTCTTCTATCAGCTTGAATCAGTTGGCCCATTCTCCTCTGACCTCTAGCATCAACAAGGCATTTTCGCCCACAGGACTGCCGCACACTGGATGTTTTTCCCTTTTCACACCATTCTTTGTAAACCCTAGAAATGGTTGTGCGTGAAAATCCCAGTAACTGAGCAGATTGTGAAATACTCAGACCGGCCCGTCTGGCACCAACAACCATGCCACGCTCAAAATTGCTTAAATCACCTTTCTTTCCCATTCTGACATTCAGTTTGGAGTTCAGGAGATTGTCTTGACCAGGACCACACCCCTAAATGCATTGAAGCAACTGCCATGTGATTGGTTGATTAGATAATTGCATTAATGAGAAATTGAACAGGTGTTCCTAATAATCCTTTAGGTGAGTGTATATATATGCCCAGTCAAGCTTTGAGCCACGAAAGGCCATGAGTTGCAGTGATTTTACCACAGGTAAGGGGCGTTCAAAAGCATGATCTGAAGTGGTGGCTATGGCAATATGATAAAAGACACCAATATTAACAAAATGTATTAATAATAATAAACTACACTACTCTTCTAAGTAATATACTGTAGGTTTTTAGCCTAACATGTATTTTTAATGATTGCAAAGCAACATAGTGTCACATCCACAATATTGCATTTGAGTTTGGAAGCTTCATTTTAAGATTCATAACAACATAATTTTTGAAAGTTTCAGTTTTTTGGTGGTGAAAGATGATGGTCCAGTGTGGATGAGAAATAACTGTTGCAAAATCAATGATTTTTAAAATGAAAATGGATTAGTGTGAATGTCGCCTTAGTGTACTAAAATAGTATTTCAATTGTGTGTTTATATGCATTTTACAACAGCTTCAAATTGGCTCATCCAATCAGAATTTAGTGTCCAAACTATAACAAATACAAACCAACACAACGTGATCTGTGACATGGTTACAGATCAACGTAGTCCTCTTAAACTAAATGCAAACACACACAGAACAACTTTGATGTATCTTGCTCAAAATATTAAATCTGAGGCACAGAAAGAGGGAACTCAGCCACTGGCTACTTGAGCAGAAGACAGTGAGAGATAGAGCTGACACTAGTGTGGTGCACAGATTCATCCCAGCTTACTCTGCAAAGATGGGAGAGCATTTATGACACATTCCTGACGGTATGGCACCAAGATCAATGTTAAATACCAAAGAGCCAAAAAGACAGAGCTTCACTTTTTCTCTATTCGTGATGAAACCCCTGACTTAACCATAAGTAGTTAGTTGGAAATCTTACATGATTGATATATGCGCTTCACACACAGCAAAGTAAATTTTAATGTCAGTTCTCAAGAGTGTATTAAAAGCTACACTGCATCTTAAAAGATGGGAAACACACCTCATTTTAAGTTCAGAGTATATTATTGGACATTTTTATTTTCCTGATACATTGCATCAGTTCAGATGCATCAGAGTGAACTGTATGACATTACTTACCATTTCAAAAACTTCAAAAAGCAAAGCATTGTATGCGATAGATTACTAGAAATATGAAGGTCAAACAGAGCGCTACTTCACCCAAAATATTAACATAAAATGCAGTCCGCTACTCATTATGGATGACAAGTAAAAAGAAAACACTTTGAAGCATTTTGATAAAAGATATAAAAGACATACTATTTTGTTTTAAACAACTAAATAGGGTCCATGTTGATTCTCTGCTAACTTGAAATGATTTAACCTACCTGCCTGAATAAGCAGCACACTTTAAAGTGGCTTTGCACTACTGCAAAGTTATGATGAAAAATTATGTCTGAAACAAGAGCACTTATATAAATGTGAGTAATATTCATAGTGCTCTGTGGTTCTGTAGGTGAGCATGTTTCTATTCCTTGACGGAAATGCAGACAGAAGCAGCAGGGGTCGTACAGCATCAACACGGCTAATGCGCTGTGAGGGTGGATGGGGGGAGGCGGTTCCTGCTCCTTCTGCCAACATCTCTCAAACCTCCCCTTAGCTTATTAATAAAGACATTTGGCAACCAGCATCGGAGCCAAAGCATCTGCCCGTTGTGAACGCAGGGTCCAACATCAGAATATATTACTCTTATATGCTTAATGACCTTGGGCTGCCCACATGCATACAGCCATATCTAATGCATGCTATCTGAAGGCATATCGGCAGGAAAACAAACTGAAAATCAATTCTGAATATTGCCACAAGGTTTCCTGCTGGCCATTATAAAACAATGTCACCTTCAGAGTGAATACAGATAGCTATTGCGCTCCATTATAGAACTATTGTCAATATTCGGAGTACATTAGCTCACCGCACTGCAGGTACCAGAATTGTTTTCCTGATAGGATCAGTCCCAGGCCATAACCAAATACTCACACAAATCAAAATCACAATAATTTATTGCACAAAATGACAAAAAAAGCACAACAGTAGTCCAAACGATGCTGTGCTGTATTCTAAGGCTCCCTTTACACCTGGCATTAGCATGCGTTTTCTGTGATCGGAACACGATCGGTTCATGCTTGACCACAATAACTGACAGGTGTAAATGCACTAAAGATGCATTGTGATCTGATTGTGATCGGATCACTGAACATATTCGAAGGTGGTCAGGAACGGATTCCGACCACATTCAAAGAAGGTGTAAATGCAAATGCATTTTCGTTATGCGGACACAACTACACATCGTTATACGGATACAACCACAGCCTCTGATTTAATATGTAAGTAGTGTTTTTCATTTTGCACAAGCAATTTTGATCAGATCTCTATCCCATCACAGCGGAGATGCATTTGATTGCAAGGTGTAAATGCAATCCAGCTAAAAAATATCCAGATACTAACCTGATATGAATAATTTTAATGCAAGTTGTAAATTGGGCCAGAGTGTTCTCTGGCGACACACACTAGCTGTCTGTGAGTTAAAGAGTGGGATTTAAGTTGTTAATCACCAAACATCTTCTCCTTATCCACTCTGTAAAGGCATGCTATATATATGTACACATACATTATATTTATATATATATATATATATATATATATATATATATATATACACACACATTATATATATATATATATATATATATATTAGGGCTGTCAATCGAGTAACATTTTTAATCAAATTAATTACATGGTGCCCCGATTAATTAATCATGATTTAATCATAATTATATATATATATATATATATATAAAAAAATATAAAAAAATTTAAATGCATTACATTCTTGTGGCAGAAGAGTTAATGATTGATAAGACAATACAAAAAGCGGCTTTAGAATACAATGTATTGTTTACTACCATATTATTGATCATAAGCCAATCATTGGCACACAGTTCACAGCAATCCATTACACAAGTGAATTTGTCAATCAGTTGGAGATTTATTATGAGGGCTTGTTTAAGGTCCCGTCAATTTACTCCTGCATCAGACATGCTTGTGGAGCGTCTCGGGTGCGTTGCGTCATAAACACAATTTTTAGGTCACTGTGTCAAGTTAAATATAGTTTAATACTTAGAACACAACTTGAAATCCCTTAGTTCGGATTTGCACTTCATCAAGTGTTTTGAATGCAAGAATGTAACACGTTTATGTTGTTCTGTCTGCTGATGGGTTGTTTTCTTCACTGTTTAAACTGTGTGTTGCTCATAGAGCTGAAGTTTCACTTACTGCCCTCTGGAGTAGACAGGTGGTACTACAAGCTTGCATTTCTCAGGAAGGAATCGTCCTTATTACGGACCAGGGGCGATTTAATTGCGTTAATTTTTTTAACGCGTTATTTTTTTATCAAATGAATTGCACTGAATTAACATGTTAAATCGACAGCCCTAATAAATAAATATATACATAAAAAAATACAAATACATCACCCAAAATATGACACATCACAATACGTAACTAGACACAAGAGAGGCAATAATCATTTGACATTATTGCCACAAAATCTGTGTTTTATGAATTTGACTGTTGAGGCCACTACAGTGAATGTTTACATTGATCAATGAATAAAGACTTATATTTGGGTCTGTTTCTTACTATGATATTGCTTCTGAAGATTTGAATTACTGTGCATAAATACATAAGAATTAGGAAAATATATTTTTGACTTAAAATATTTAAAATAGGAACAGTGCAACACTATATGTATATACATTTAACACCTGCTTTAACTGGATTGCAGTTGGTTAGTAATAATATGTAGGGTTTACACTGAAAAAAACGGAAAGCTAGTAAGTTCGCCCAATGTACTGAGACTATATTGCTAATTCAGAAGCACAGGACAGAAATTGGCATTAGTTTGTGACCATTGATCCCTCCTTGCTTTCCATCTCTCTGCAAGTAGCTTCGACCCTTCATCAAAGCATCCTCTAAGGATATCATGTCGCTCTTTTTTCCCCATCCCTCCCAACAACAGAGCTCAAGGTTACACAGTCAGGAAGAACCTAAGCTTCTTTATCTATGTGTTTGTTTAGGTGGAAATCACTTCTCTGCTCAGTAGGGTAAAGGGTGTCTCTTCTCTAAAACATTCCCAGACCTCAGCTTTACACTCTCATGACTCCTAGAGTTTCTATGGGAGATTCAGAGAACAGTTAGATTGGGTATCTATGAGTGTAAGAATCTAAAGCTGAAGCAATATGAGGGGATTTGCAGCCTATTGTCTTGTAGCACCTGTTTATACCATTAACCCACACAAAACTACTGCAGATATCTGCCATAATGCATGCTATTCATTTTAATAAATCCAAAGAACATGTTGCTTCCCATTTTAAACATGAGTGCTGCAAACAGTTTGTATTCATGTCATATGATAGTACAGGACGACATCTGTTTATCTGTTTTTTTCTGTCTGTCTGTCCATCTGCACATCCATCCATCCACTTCCAATTGGTGCTGCTAGTTACGGTGGCCCAGAAGTGCACAAAACAACAAAATTTATTAACACAAATAAATTAAGCCACAACACAAATAAATTAAGCAATTGTTTTTTATTTATTTAAAAAAATAAAAATTTTGACACAGCAAGCCAAATCTTATGTTGCCTGGAGGCAACTCCATACCATACAGAGTAACAGTAATTGCAATACTCAGATTCACATGCACAAAAGTATTTGCCAAAATGTACACTGGTTGCCAAAAGTTTGGAATAATGTACAGATTTTGCACTTATGGGATGAAATTGTTACTTTTATTCACCAAAGTGGCATTCAACTGATCACAATGTATAGTCAGGACATTAATAATGTAAAAAATTACTATCATAATTTGAAATAAAAATGTCAGAACTTCTTAAACTACTTTATCATCAAACTGAATTATCATCAAAAATGCAGCAATGACAGCTTTATAGAACCTTGACATTCAAGCTGTCAGTTTGTCCAGATACTCAGGTGACCTTTCACTCCACACTTCCTGTAGCACTTGTCATAGACGTGTCTGTCTTGTCGGACACTTCTCACGCACCTTACAGTCTAGCTGATCCCACAAAATCTCAATGGGGTTAAGATTTTTTGCACACTCTAACCTTTTCTTTTCGTTTTTCTGTTTCAAAAGTGTCTTTTTACTAAAGAGAAGAATTGCAAAGAAAGAGTCTTTTCTGTACTGTTGTACATTAAACTGTGTTGAGCGGGTAGAATTCAATGAAGCTGTCAGCGGAGGACATGTGAGGTGTCTATTTCTCAAACTAGAGACTCTGATGTACTTATCCTCTTGTTTAGTTGTATATCTGGGCCTTCCACATCTCTTTCTGCCCTTGTTAGAGACAGTTGTCTTCGAAAACTGTAGTGTACACCTTTGTATTAAATCTTTTTTTTTACAATTTCAAGCATTGCATAGCCTTCATTACTTAAAACAATTATTATTGACTCTTTTGAAATTTAGTTTCTAGAGAAAGCTGTTTCTTTTTTACTTTTTTTACTTATTATTGACCTTAAGACATGCCAGTCTATTGCATAATGTGGCAATTCAAAAACAAAGACAACGTTAAGCTTAATTTAACAAACTAAATATCGATCATCTGTGTTTGATATAATGGCAAGTGATTTTCTAGTAGAAATTTAGCTTGATTACTCAATGATAAGGTGTTGCAGTGATGGCTGCTGGAAATTGGGCCTGTCTAGATTTGATCAAAAATAACTTTTTTCAAATTGAAATTAAAATACTAATTTCCTTCAGAAACCAAAAAATCTGCACATTATTCCAAAGTTTTTCATTGGGAATGTCTTATCATGTCCTGTCCTCTTCATGTAATCCCGTCAAAAAAGTATTTACAACTTTTAACATTATACGCCAGGACGACTTTTCCCCCTAGTTGCCCGGAGCATTTCTGTTGTGTTGTGGCTTAATTTCATTGTGTTGTGAGTTAATTTTGTTGTGTTGTAGCTTGATTTCTTTGTGTTGTGAACTTTTGTTTGCTTCATAAATTTCATTGTTTTGTGTACCTCTGGGCCACCGTAGGCAAGTGGAACAGACATTACACACTTTAGCGTTAACATTTACATACTTTTAAAAATGGAGAAAATACCTTACTTGGTAAAGCTAAATGTAAGGTAAATTAAGAAATGAAGAAAATGAGGTTAAAAGGTTAAAAATAACAAATACATAAAAAATTACATTAAATCAAATCAACATAGTCCTGTCAATTAAAGGGAAACAAATCAGATAAATAAAATACATACTATGACTTTTTGTTAATTGTCACTTGAGTTTTAGGGAATAGTCCATAGGAAAATTCTGCCATCATACTCCCCCTCACATTGTTCAAAACCAATATGACTTTCACAAAACACAAAAAGGAGATGTCAAGCAGAACGTTCATTTCAGTGGCCATTCACTAATATTGTACTTGAACAATAGATGCAACAAAAGTGAATGGTGACTGGAGGCTAACATTCTGCCTTCTAACACATTCTTTTTGTGTTCCACTGAAGAAAGAAAGACCTTCAGGTTTGGTACAGCATGAATCCGAGTAAATTAAATCAAATTTTTGGTTGTACACTTTCAATTTAACTTCAAGTAATTTCGCTAAATTTGAAACAATAGCTTACAAAACAAATATTCAATCATCTTTAAAGTATTAATAATTACATTTAATAGCATTTTAATAGTAATAACAAACAACATTAGCTTATGTTTCGTAGTTCATCATGCTCTTAATCTGCATGCAGACTGCATTATAATTACAACATTGTAGAGTTCCTTCCCATTTCAGCTTTCGCAAAACAAACACGGAGGCGATGGTGAATGTTATGAAGCTAATTTAAAATCTGCCTGGAATAGCAGCACTTCAATTACAGCATCCGAGTGACTGACAGGGTGATTGTCCTCCACGTTCTCAGTGTGGGGACTCCAGTGGGAGCCAAGATTTATAAGGAGACGAGACTTTTGCCCGAAATCAACAGACAAAGCTAGACAAAGAGAAGAGAAGTGTATCTCATTTAAATGAGTGCTCGGTGCATAGATGAGGTGAGAAAGCTGAACACAAGATTATCTTGGATACATCCTTACAGATGCTGAATAAAAGTTTGTAATTTTAGATAAAAACACACAGGTAGCCTTAAGATTATTCATTTGAGCACAGTACTTCTCAAACATGATCGCACTGGAAATCAACACGTTGCTACTGAATGTTTCAGTACCCTAAAATCGACCCCATACTGCCGAGTTACTGACAAGCGTCATCTCCCATCAGACATGTTTACATCAGTTCAGAGGTGTTTACATTTTCCTGTGGCGCTACTAACAGTTAACTTTAGGGTTGGGATTTGGGTAAGGGTGTATGGTTAATAAAATATGCATTCTTGTTGACTATAGTATATCATTTACTACTAAATAGCCTTGCATTGGCACTACTCTGTGGACGTTTTACCTGGAAACTGGAGCTAACGTGACATCGCCTTCAACAACAATTCCAGCCTCAGCCGCTGGGGGCAGTGATTCGATTTTTGGTAAGCACAGAAAATGAACCACAGTGTTTACAGTTTTAAGGGAAATCAACCTACGAATGACTTACTTACAATTATTTCTTATTTATAACTTAGAATTGTACTGCACATTAGGCTGGGGATAAGAGAAAGTATTTTACCATGAGAGAAATTAAACCATTCAGCCATAAGCTAGCATGTGATTTTGAGGCACTAACCGCAAAGAAGCAAAAAAGACTAACAGCCTAATATCTAAATATTTTTATTTTTTTCCCCTGCTGGTATAAAATCCAATATTTACAAGGAATAATGTAATATTTACAGAGATTGATTTTTAAACAAAGCTAGTGAAGCAACAATAATTCCAAACAACACCAAAGTAAATCCATCAAGAAGTGTTCCAGTGACTGAAGCATTGCAAAGAGGGAATAATCCAAACTAGTCTAGTTTTTATTTTATTTTTTTTTAAAAAAGGATTACGTAAATGGTCAGCACTTATGTAGTGTTTTTTAACATTAGAGGTTAAGCACTTTACACTGTGTCCCAATCACCAATTCACACACACACACACTCACACACCAATGGCGGCAGACCTACCATGCAAGGCGCTAGCCTGCCATTGGGAGCAACTTGGGGTTCAGTGTCTTGCCCAAGGACACTTCGGCATGTGGAGTCATGTGGGCCAGGAATCTTACCACCAACCCTGCGATATGCAGCCAACCCGCTCTACCACCTGCCACCGCATTAGCCGCTTTCCACCATCAGGCCAAATGGTACCTGTTGTGAAACAGAGCATTTCTGTGCTAATCTTGGCCAGTTGGCACAGTTACAGGGTTCGTTGTTCACTGTGGTACTTGAATGTACATACCAAATATGTCATAGGTGACGCGTGAGAGGTAAACGTTGGAGCGAGTGTGCTTTGGAGGATGATCGCATTTTACAGTTTTCAAGACTGCCTTTTTCCCTGGTTTTCACTCTGCTACAGCTCAGGAAAGACATGTTCCATGTTACAAAAAGGAAAGCAAAGAGATAAAGTCATGAGGCTTACCATCATTTGCAGAAGGGTTTTGTATGCCACCAAGCCTAAAGGAAGTAAAAGTTCCCAGACTAGCTTAAAATGACATTTATTGACAAACTATTATAAGAGTTTTAAAGCTACACTATGTAACTTTTGTCACATTGAAGAATAAAACGGGAAGAACAATTTACATCAGTTGTGATTATTGCAGGTAAACAATGCTTAATCTGTTAAAAACAATTAAATCAATTAAGGATTTCACTCCGCTGCTGTCTTGACTCCTGAAACTTCGACTGACTGACTGAACATTGAACAGCTGTCACCCTCACTTCCTACTTCACACGCCACATCCGGACCCTGAGACATGACGTAAACCTGCACGGACAAATGTCGTATCCCTGTGATTTTGCGCCAATCTATCCTGACAGCTCAAATAAAAATCTTTATTGTAGACTTTTGAACATAGATTTTTTATGAACGCACTTAACTTTTGTAACCCAAAAAAATCTTACATAGGGCAGATTTAATGAGCTTTAGCTGATGTAATCCACCCCCTGACAAAAAAGGTGTGTAGAAAACTACATTTTATCACGAAATCATGAAGATGCGAACACTTTTTATTTTTTAATTAAATTTAATTAACCTCACCATAGCAAACTTTGCCATGAGTTACCTTGGTCTTGACATTTGTGAGTCACCACGTACTAAGCCAATCCACCAGCACTGTTGAGCACGGTTAAGCATGTTTAGCTAACCATGCTGAGAAATCTGGGCTGAGAACGGTTTGTAATTGTGCCATGTCGAACCGTGCTCAAGAGGAAATGCTACTGGAAGTGTTCCTCACCGTGCTCCGATCCATTTGGTGTAAAGTAAATCCATCATTTACTCACTCTCATGTTGTGCCAATCAAGATGTTAGGGAGAATGACTGAGCTTCTGTTTTGTAAAGCTCCAAAAGTGGAAAAACAAAAAACAAAAAAACAATTCACCATAAATGGCTCATGCTATCTCGTGACTATGACTCATGTATCACACGATCAAGATTTGAGCAGCAAACAGCAGATGGGAAGATTTTCAGTTCAAATAAGCTCAGACATCTGCCTAAAATCTCCTATATAGAGTTTCACAGAAGAAACAAACTATTACAGGTTTGGAGTAAATGAAGACAAAATTTTCATTTATGGATGAATTCCTATAAGACTAAAAATAAACCAGCTTTCAGCAACAGTCCTTCAAAAGTATTATGGTACATTTAAACTGTAGGGATTATCTGAAAGGCACATGAAAGAACGAGCATTAAAAGTTTCTACTGTTCTGTAGACATAGAGTAGATACGACACCGTGACTCAGTTCTCCAGAGTGCTGGCAGCAATATGTATTAAATGAGGTGTTTGTGTTAAAGGGGCCCATGCCATATACTTTTAATGGTCTGGAAACCACACTCCAATATACTGAAGCATTATTATAGTCTTAAATCAGCGTCCAGGAGCTGAGCCGCATGAGAATTCCATTAATCATATCCTGGATGTTTCCGTGAAACCATTACACATATACACATATACATCTAACACTAACACACAATTTACATATAGAGGCACATACATTTACACTTTGACATAGGATATATGTGCTGATATATGGAGAACTTTACCATGAGCTCTGTGGATGTCTAATGGCTTTTCTGCACACTGTAGAAAACAAGAGAAACTACAATGGTCACATGGTAACACATTTCTGTACCTAGAATTTGAGCTACTGCAATCAAAATGTGCGGTAGCTCATTTGATAGAGCGCTGTACTTGTGATGCAAAGAAGCGGGTACGACACACAAAGCCAAAAGTGTCATAGAAGCACCACAAAATGACATGGTTGCTTAAAAAAAAAAAAAAAAAAAAAAACTTTTTTTGTGTCACATTTGCAATTTTTTGGCACTATAAGATTTAGGTTCTAGGTTAGGGAGGTACTGTAGGTTCTGTTGATTTAAAACTCAATAGAGCACTAACCTTAAAAACTTCATCTATTTGTGAACATTTAACTCGCTTTTAATGCCACACAGTGGAAATTTAATCTTGGAACAGCTGCAATACATACAGTACAGTATAATGAACCACATGCTATTTTGCACAGATGTTGCCACAGGCTCTGGACATATCAATGAAATATAATTTTAAATTATCTTACAATAATGATAAAGTCAATTGTTCAAACACAACTAATGCTGTATGATTTTAAAGACCCTATATGCTCTGTTCTCATCCATATAGGTTCATAATACAATCATAGGATTAATGTTCTCTTTTAGGTCAACAGCTCATTGTAATTTCCTGCTTCAGTTAAGAGGCACATATATGAGAAGGGATTATATTGTGTTATGAGGACTGTAGTATTGTGTGTGCGTGTGTGTGCATGTGTGTGTGTGTGTGTGTGTGTGTGTGTGTGTGTGTGTGTGTGTGTGTGTAGGTAGGGCGATAATTGAGGGCCGAGTTTTTGAAAATGTAATCACTAATATAGTAAAACAATTGGAAATAAAGAAAAGGTGTACAGCTAATGCTACAGCCTGTAAATGAAATATGCACTGTTCATTGTGAAAAAACAAACAAAGAAACAAACAAAAAACAAAAGGCTTGCATGCCTGATGGCTGATATTTTACAAAATGTGCATTTTCACAATTTGTGGTTAATTACCGCATTAACCACTGCAAATGTCAGGTATGGCAGAAGATTAAATACATTTATTCGACATTGTAAGAGACTGTTTATCATTTAGATAATTTTAATTGTTTGAATAAATGCCTTAATTTCACATTGTCACTCTAAAATATTTTCAATATGAATGTACCAGATGTATCCTCTGGTATTTGACTTGTGAATTATGCTTAAGCTATTAGTGTTATTTTATGGAGTGTGCTGCGCCCTGCCATTTGCCAAGTAATTATTATTTTTCTATTTATAGACGTAAATGTTACATTTGATCTCTTTTACAAATTGGATCTTTACTTTTAGAGCAAGACTCAATAAATCTAAGAGTTTAATACTGTTTGGCAATGCTTGGAAAGTATTCAAACTTGATTGAAAGTGTAAAAAGATTCTATTACAGTTTCTGCAATAATTTTACATATTTAATATTGCATTATGAAAGTCCTGACTCTCAAGTCATTATTTACATTATACAAATGAAGCAAATCATTTCAGAATTATATTTGGCTAAATTTCACAGTGCACAGTGCAGAGTTGAACACAAACACAAACAACCAAAAATTGCATTCACACTTCATCATCCTCCTGCAAACAAAACTAGATGAATAAATAAACAGCAGTCATGTATTACTTTATTCTGCAAATTGTGTTTCTGGTCCTCTTGCAAACTTCATTATCAAAAAAAATGTTACAAGTATGCTAATTAGGTTCTCCATTGGCACTCCGTATATTTACATTTTATTAGAGTGATAATCATTAAGAGAGGTTCGGTCAAGTGTTTCCTACTAAACTGTAACACACTTAACTATGCATGTACATGCACAAACAACTTAAAGGTTAATTTAATATACTTTATTTTTATTTTATTTTTAACTTATGTTTGAGATGTCAAGACAGTCAAAAATGTGTTTTACATCAACATTTTCCACATTTTCTCTGACCTTTAAAGGGATAGCTCACCCAAAAATGAACATTCTCTTATCATTTACTCACACTTATGCTATCCCAGATGTGTATGACTTTCTTTCATCTGCTAAACTCAAATGAAGATTTTTAGAAGAAATTCTCAGCTCTTTGGGTCCATGCAATGTAAGTGAATGGGTGCCAACATTCTGAAGCTCCAAAAAATATATAAATGCTGAATAAAAGTAATCCACAAGACTCTAGTGGTTAAATCAATATCTTCAGATGTGATATGATAGGTATGGGTGAGAAACAGATCACTTTCACATTCTTCTTTGTTTGTGGTGAATCACACTCTTTATGCATATCAAATTTCAAGCAAAAAATGACTTAAATATGAATCTACTTCTTACCTACACTTATCATATTACTTCTGAAGACATGTATTAAAACACTGGAGACTTATGGAACATACAGAGTCGTACACATCTGGGATGGCATGAGGGTAAATTAATAAATGATGAGAGAATTTTCATTTTTAGGTGAACTATCCCTTTAAGGGGCATTCACATTGACACAACCGTAAGTCAACCATAAGTCAAGTAACCGTAAGTTGTTTATTTTCTATGAAAGTTGTCGATTTGAGTGCAACATGAGTGACAGCGACAAGTACATTGTTTTGCTTCAGTAATGAGGGGTGTGTATACATGTGTGGCTATAAAGGGAGTTTACCAAAAATGAAAATTCTGTCATAAATGATTCATCCTCATATTGTTCCTAAACCATTTAACTTTTTTACTTTTTTCAGATTTTTGACATGAAACTTGAAATGGCATATGAAAAAGTGGTGCTCTTACATGAGAATAAACAGCATGATGTGGCGCAACAGACAAAGACGTTTGTTTAGTACATCTTTACATAGAACTATTGGAAAACAGCACAGTTGAATGGAAAAATGTAAATGTAATGTAATTGAAATCTCATAAATTAAAGCTGATCTTAATATTTTGTGTTAGCATATTGTATAGCAAACTATTCAATGATGTAAATGTAGCTGCAATCAGTGATGACAGGCCAAAACACCATGGGTGCATTTGTAAAACACTGCAAGGTGGACATATGCATTTGGCATTATTCTAAACCATTTTGAAGCAATTTGGGTAAATATAAAAAGGACTATTTTAAAATCTTTTTTAAGAGCAACACTTTCTGCTGCCAGGACAATTTTGATCTAAATCACACATTGCACACAGAAGATATAAAACACTTCCTGTTTCCCATTTTTCGCCATTAATTTACTGCCTCGCCATGGCAACTCCATTCGATATATGAATCCCCTAGGAGGAGTATTTAAAAGATCAGAGCTTGCGATTTTCAGAAAATCCAAAATGGGCAACTTCCTGTTGGGTGGAGCTAATGACTATAATTACAATATGTTGTTATAATAATAATAATAATAATAATAATAATAATAATAATAATAATATGTTGTCAGGCTTGGTGAGAACTCTATATGTACCAAGTTGACTGTAGGTGAAAATGGGGGTGCTACAGAGGTCGTCTTACATGCCCATTTTAAAAGGGTGTGACAGAGCCCCCCATTAATAAACATAAAAATATATAGAACACACAAATATTGTGAAAATAATTACATTTTTGAACTTTTTAGCAATACTGCTATATATTGCATTAACAAATAGAATATTTATGTTCAACAACTCTCTCACTTTGTCCACCATCTTCGAAAGGGTTACACATTCTGATAGAGTATAATAAATAATTGTATTTGATCGCATGCTCAATGCTTTAGTGAGCTTGAGTTAAGGTGGCTTGTTTCACACTTTTACCCACTGCAATCACAGTTATCTTTAGTACCGTTATTATGTCAAGAGACACTGTCAAAATCACTGTAACTATTCCTCCCTCTGTGCTAGTTGTCACTGCTCCTATACATCATGGTTATTCTGTTATCCCACTGCTGTATGCTGTATACAGAATCAATTTAAGACAAATCAGTCACTCTAGTCACTGTCAGTCTTATACCAAAGTAATATAAATGTCATCATACTTTTTGTCACTGTACTTATTTTCATTACAGTAGGTGTCACTACATTTATAATCATTACAGTTAAGAGTTGTACAGTGAGTATTTTGCAAACACTTTTTTTCCATACATTCTGGCATTGGCATGTTACTAAACTATATAATACAATCTAATTAGAATATAAAAACAAAGCACACATAAATATTGCAAAAAATGCCCATTTTTTTATTATATTTAAAGAAAAATCAATATAAAAGAACAAACACTCAGTAATTTTTGTTAATGAATATTGAATAAAGTATATTTACAATATCAGCATTTCTCGCTCCTTGTCTGTCATTTTGGATGGATGCACATGGAACCCACTAATGAGGTGCATGATTAAAACAAAATAATAATAAAAGATATCTCTGTCTCTCTTGCTTTCTGTCTTTCTTGTGCGGTCTTTCTCTCTCGCTCGCTCTCTCTCAGCTGATTTAAAATATCTAACACTTTATTTCTACATCAATAAGTGCTCATACATATTCAGACCTTTGAATCAAAATTCCACTAGAAAAATGAGAGGTCTATTTCTATTGAAATTAGCAAATCATTTAAAGTACACTGAATGTGATTGATAATGGATAGAGGAATTACATTAAATAAAAACATAGGAAATACATTTTACAGCAATACAATACAGAAGAAAAAATATAACCCGCCAAAAATGTTCCATGTGTATTTTGGGTCTGACTGATTAAGATATAACTTGTTCAATACAAGTTAAACTATGAAAAGCACACTAAAGATATATCAGCAAATTATGGAGAAATACTTCAAGTCATTTGCATTCTTATAATGGTGTATTTAATTATGCTCAATAATGTTATACTACCTACAAGCAAAATACCATAAAATTGAAGGGCATCAGGAAAAAAAGGTCAGAAGAGTGAGGTTGCATTCAGGTTTTGATACCGTTTGTCATCCAATTAACAGATCTGTTTCACAAACAGGTAAACACGTTTGCATAATCAGTGACGAGTGCTATTCGGAGATTGCCTTTTCCCTCTAACGTTACAATTTTACTCCACTGATGGTCAAGTTTAGGTTTGGTGTTTGGGGGTAAAGTTCTTTATTGTATTACATCATGTACAGCTGAAAGCAATTTGATTCAAAACTCTCTTTTGGCACTCCTCCGTTGACATTTCACCTGAAAAATAGAGCGAACACATATCCATACGCCCAACAACACTGCTTTGGCCACTGGGGGCAGCGTTTTGAATTTCGGTAAGCACAGACCGATTTTAGCTAACGAAAAGTCATCCTTTTGTTTCCGATTTCACTCAGAGATCAATCTGGTATAAAACAAGGCAGTACCCCACATAAACACACAAATCTTTCCACACATCTCACACCTCTGTGAGCGGGCAACCAGGTTCGTCACCTGATGTAACCCCTGATTACATCACACAGAGTCCATCACTCCAGCTTTCTCTATTAATCATAAACCGTTTGCTCTTGGCTTCCTCCTATAGGAAGGATTACCACCCTCTGTGCATCAGACTCCTTTCCCAGCAGACATATCAAAGACTGTTCAGGGATAATGACATAACTTCACACCTGATTGCTCCATATAAATCTGTTATTATCTGCAGCACAATAAGATTGTGTCTGTCCTCAAATGGCATGTAATCACCCAGGAAGTGGGCTGTATTTTCCTAATGGATGTGTTTTAGTGTCTTCTTGCTATTTATTTGAAGTGTTTAAGGTTAGGATATGTTAGTGGCACTTTGTGATTTGTATTGTTGTCGTGGCGGGTAGAGTTGTCAGTACCACACACCACAAAACAAGTATTACCTGTGTACGTCAGACATGCAGACATGAATACACATTACCACAAACACAACCCCATAACACTTAAATAAAATGCCACAAAGAGCAGGTTGCAACTGAAAGAAAGACACGTGGAAAGAGGCAAAAAAGAGGAACATTACTAGGAGAAGCCCTTGAGGATCAAGAAAACTGCCAGCTACAGAAGGTGAAAGACAATGAAACCGTTTGAGAGGCCTCATCGCAATCACAGATCAGTGGCTCTGCTGTCATTCTCCACATGAGATCTCACATTCAGCACACTGATTGGTAATTGTGGGGTGTTCAGCTCGAGTCACCTGCAAGCATACACATATGATTATAGCCCGTCAAAGCAGAAGCTGGTTTAAACATTCAAGAGCTGAGCAGTCCATTTAAAACCAATGTGTGTTTGTCCTCTTTTCTTGCATTTATCAGCTGAATTACACTATATATAAATATGTATAGTGAAATTGATCTGATAGCCCTAGTATATATATATAGGCTGCCAAACAATTAAAATATTTAAAATCACAATTAATCACATCATTTTTTGTAGTTAATCGTGATTGAATCACAATATCTTTATAAACATAAACAAATATGCTTCATCCAGATATATTTTTCAGCCATCATCCACACAAAACCTACCCCACCAACAGAGTTGAACAACAGAAAATAGCACAACTCAATTACAATTATGTACACAATATGCTAGTTGTAAGTGTATTATGACAGGATTCATTTGCTTAATTGTTTGACAGACATACAGTCATCTTTCCAGGAGCACAGTGGAATTAAATAGCTCTGGTCATGTGACTATTTGCACCACTCCTGCATAAAAGTCTGCACTGTCATTTACAATTAACAGCTGTGCAAAATATATAAACTCCTTTTAGACCCCGGTCACAATTGTAACCAGTGGGATTAAATGGGACAGTGTAGATTACCTGCAGGGTTCGAGAAATGTCTTCAAATTCTGCTTTGGCTAGTGACTCACAACTTTCATACCGCGCCTTGCTGTGCAAGGCTGGTGTTCAAATGGCAGTTGTCTTGGCGCTGCAATCATGTTACAAAGTTCCAAGCTCTATCTGTGCTTTGTGGGCATGTTCTACTGCTGTGCTACATTGATAAAATGCTTGGTGCAGGTATCAGCATAATGTCTCCCACCATCTGTTTTCCCGACGGTCAATGCATGTGACATTAGTGGCGTTTGCACAAATGGACTCACATCTCATTAACTATGGTTTATTAAAAGAGTCATATTACATGTTAACAGAATTTTTTTTTAAAGTGGCACTAAACAAATTTTGCATTAATGCATTATTAATATGTTAATTTCGACAGCACTGATATAAAGAAACATCCTCTCACTTTCAAATGCTTTTATTTTCAGCTGTATTAAGTACTTCAGTGCATCTCCTCCTCATGGACTGCATCAGATTTGCCAGTTCTTGATGTGAGATGTTACCCCATTCTTCCACCAAGGCACTTGCAAGTTCCCGGACAGTTCTGGGGGAATGGCCCTAGGCCTCACCCTCCAATCCGACAGGTCCCAGACATGCTCAATGGGATTGAGATCCAGGCTCTTCACTAGCCATGGCAGAACACTGACATTCCTGTCTTGCAGGAAATCACGCACAGAACGAGCAGTATGGCTGGTGGCATTGTCATGCTGGAGGGTCATGTCAGGATGAGCCTGCAGAAAGGGCACATGAGAGAGGAGGATGTCTTCCCTGTAATGCACAGCATTGAGATTGCCTGCAATGACAAGCTCAATCCGATGATGCTATGACACACCGCCCCAGACTATAATGGAATCTCCACCTCCAAATCGATCCCACTCTAGAGTACAGGCCTTGGTGTAACGTTCATTCCTTTGGTGATAAATGCGAGTCTGGCCATCATCCTGTCTGGTCCAGCAAAGGTGGGTTTGTGCTCATAGATGACGTTGCTGCCCGTAATGTCTGGTAAGGACCTGCCTTACAACATGCCTACAAGCCCTCAGTCCAGCCTCTCTCAGTCTATTGCTGACAATCTGTGCACTGATGGAAGGATTGTAAGTTGCTGGTGTAATTTGGGCAGTTGTTGTTGCCATCCTGTATCTGTCTCGAAGGTGTGATATTCGGACGTACCGATTATGTGCAGGAGTTGTTACACGTGTTCTGCTACTGCAAGGACAATCAGCTGTCCTACCTGTCTCCCTGTAGCACTGTCTTAGGCATCTAGTAGTACGGATATTACAATTTATTGCACTGGCCACATCTGCAGTCCTCATGCCTCCATGCAGCAGCCAAAGCCACATTTACGCAGATGAGCAGTGACACTGGGCATCTTTCTTTTGGTGTTTTTCAGAGTCAGTAGAAAGGTCTCTTTAGTCAAGTCAAGTCAAGTGTTTTTTATTGTCATTTCAAACATATACAGTTAGTACAGTACACAGTGAAATGAGACAACGTTCCTCCAGGATCATGGTGCTACATAAAACAACATAGGACAAACACAGAACCACATGAGACTACACAGACTAAATAAAATACCTATATAAAGTGCACGTGCAAACGTGTACAAAAAGTACGAGACAGTACAATAAATTACTGACAATGAAGAGGACAATAGGCACAGTGAGAGACTTTGCAGCGCCGACCAGTACACAGTAGTGCAAAAAGATGACCATTTCTACAAATGCCAAATGTAAACATAACATACTATGAGATTGTCAATAGAACACTTAGCAGTTATTGAGGGTAGCAGACAGTTATAAAGTGAAAGTAATTAAAGTGCAACTCAGGACATGTGTGTGTGTGTGTGTGTGTGTGTGTGTGTGTGTGTGTGTGTGTGTGTGTGTGTGTGTGTGTGTGTGTGTGTCAAACCAGTCTCTGAGTATTGAGGAGTCTGATGGCTTGGGGGAAGAAGCTGTTACACAGTCTGGCCATGAGGGCCCGAATGCTTCGGTACCTATTGCCAGATGGCAGGAGGGTGAAGAGTTTGTATGAGGGGTGTGTGGTGTCGTCCACAATGCTGGTGGCTTTGTGGATACAGTGGTTTTTGTAAATGTCTTTGATGGAGGGAAGAGAGACCCCGATGATCTTCTCAGCTGTCCTCACTATCCTCTGCAGGGCTTTGCGGTCAGAAACGGTGCAAGTCCCAAACCAGGCAGTGATGCAGCTGATCAGGATGCTCTCAATAGTCCCTTTATAGAATGTAGTGAGGATGGGGGGGATGGGAGAAGTGCTTTCCACAGCCTTCGAAGAAAGTAGAGACGCTGCTGGGCTTTCTAATAGAACTGGTGTTGAGGGACCAGGTGCGGTTCTCCGCCAGGTGAACACCAAGGATTTTGGTGCTCTTGACGATCTCCACAGAGGAGCCGTCAATGTTCAGCAGAGAGCGTTCACCTTGTGCTCTCCTAAAGTCAACAACCATCTCTTTTGTTTTGTCGACATCCAGGGACAGGTTGTTGGCTCTACACCAGTCCATTAGTCGTTCTTGCTGATGAGACCCACCACAGTCTTGGGGTCTAGTGTCCCAAGTTTTTCTAACTGTGACCTTAATTGCCTACCGTCTGTAAGCTGTCAGTGTCTTCATGACCGTTCCACAGGTGCATGTTCATTCATTGTTCATGGTTCATTGAACCAGCATGGAAATATTGTTTAAACCACTTACAATAAAGGTCTGTAACGTTATTTGGATTTTTGCAAAATTATCTATAAAATACAGTGTCCTGAATAAGGGACATTTGCCACAATCAAAGCCCCTTTAAGGTAAGTCTGGCCACTTGGCAGCCATGTTTGTAATGCTCCAAGCAGATAATTTCAAGTACAGCTCTTGAGTATGGAAGCCCAGGAGTGCCATTAACAAAAGCATGAAGGAATAGCTTATCATAAATAAAAAGCAGCCCCTAGTTAAAGAACAATTATAAATAATAAATAAAAGAAAAATGAAAAAGAAAAATAATACATACATATTAAACTAAATAACCAAACTTCCCAGGTCTCCTCGACCACTCTTATTCCCTGAATTTAACTTCACTAGGAACAATACGGGTCCACCGACTCACTCCCTGAGGAACCGTTCTTGTTATGTCAACTTCTCGCCATCACTTCCATACTTAAGCTCTTTAGAATTTAGCAAACTATTTACACTGAAATGCAAAAGGAAATAACTGTAGGATGAGCATAGTTGTCCAACTGATTTTATTCTTTCGCTTGCACTTTTTCCGTCACATACACATACATACATACATACATACATACATACATACATACATATAATAATAATAATAATAATAATAATAAATACAATTATCAAAACTTTATAGTGTGGGCATTCTCAAAGTCTAAAGTCTTTGGCATTATATTTTCAATCCAGTTCTTTACATCAGTGACTCACCCCATTTCTATTTGATTCTACTCAGGTGGATTGTCCAAAAAGGCTTCAACTTCACCAGGGTTTTCAAACATATATGAAGTTCCTTTGAAAGACACCTGTAGCCATGAGGGGAAGATGAATCTGTAACCCAGACCTTTTGCTCTAAGCTTTTTCTTGACCTCGTTGTAGCGCTGGCATTTCTTGCTGACCTCGGCTGAAAAATCAGGAAAGAGCATCACTCGCTTGCCTTTGTACAGAACTTCTCTTTTTCCTCTGGCTGCATTAAATACTCGGACTTTGTCTTTGTAATTGAGGAGCTTCATTATTAATGCCCTTGGCGGTGCTTTGTCATCTGATCTAACAGTTGCTATTCTGTGAGCTCATACGATTATCAGCGGCAAGCAAAGCTGTTCCATCCCCAGCGCGTCAGGGAGCCATTTTTCCAGAAACCCGCACACGTCTCTGCTTTCAGCATTCTCGAGAAGCCCCACCAACCTTATGAAGCCTACTGCAATTCTCTAGATCTTCTGTTTTTGCAGACAGCGATTTTATTTTGTCTTCCAACATTTTAGCTGTCGATTGCCGTTTGTTAACTGTGTCCTCGGTCTGAGATATTCTCTCCTCTGCTTCTGTCAGTCTGACGGAGCAGTCACCAATTTGATTCTTAACTTCTGTTAGCATAGTTAACACCATTGCCTAGAGACAATTGCCTGAAGTATATTATCCAAGTTTGCGGGTTTATTTTGTTTCGATGTTTCTGCATCTGAAGATTCAGCCTCCGAACTTTGGGTGACACCCACTTACTTCACCTCCTCGTGGTCTTCGTAGCTGGAGAGCTCTTCATCCCGATCTGATTTAGATGTTTTCCCTCCTTTATTTTTCGACAATTTACGTGCCATGTTTGTTAGGAATATATGAAATATCAGCGAAGACGTTCTATTAGTAACGCAAGAGCAATTATTGATGAATTTAGATAAAACTGGAAGCGACGCAAGATAACGCTACCGCTTATCTTGACGCAATCACTGGAAGTCCACATAAAATAACTTTTACTAGAAAAAAAAAGACATTCTGGAATTTTAAGCAAATATATAGGCTAAATGTCATCAACACCACACCGTGGATCTCAACCAGAAGCTCCTATCCGGAAGAACGCATAAACCACTTATCAAGCACTCTGATGTGTGCGCCATGATAGTGAACACAAAGCGCTCATGATTTACTTTAAGCTATCGTGTAATGGCAATTGTTTGTTTCATTGTGACTTTCATACATGCAGTGTTAAATGGCACGCACTGACACAGAGGAGGGGATGCATGCTTACTCTATTTCTGTGAAGTGATTAAAATGATGAAACGGAATCTCAAAGGTTTTGCTTCATGAGAAATAAGGGCTCACAGGCTTGATTATGGAGCATGAAAATAACCTGTGGAAGTGAAGAAATTTTTGTAGATCCATTTTTGATAGATATAAGTGCTTGGACGCTAAACACCCGCGGTATGTAATAATGTTTGGCAAAACGGCCATGCATTTATGGGTTAAGAGACTTTTTAGTCGCCGAAGATTTGCACACAGAGTTGCAAACAGGGCAGCAGGACGTGATGCAAAAGATGGGCATATCAGCCTTCTGCCACCCTTAAAGGCAGATGAAGGTGAGGGAGTCCGTCACATTTGAGAGTCGTCTGGGGATTAGATCTGTTTCTGAGATCCCTCCTAAAAGCTTAGCCCATCCGCTACAAAATGCTGCCTTTGGCTAAGGGATTTTTCTCTATAAAAGTTATTTTATCATGACTCAGTGAGTATTAAGGCAAGATTAAACCTGTTTGAAGATCAAATATTTGACAGATACCAGGAGAGCCAGTCCAAAGAGAGTCTGTGATGGAAGTAATGAAGTGCAGGTCACACAGACGTGAGGAAGAGAGGGCAGTAACATCAATGAAGGCTTTAGTCCTGTGTAATCTGAGATTACTGCAACACAATTATAACTAAAGATTCAATGAGTAGTATAGCTGGACTTTTTTTTATGTCATTATTAGGTGAACTATTCCTTTAGTGAGGGAATAGTTTCGTTTAACGGGAACAGTCCATTCATTGAGGGGCTCATATCAGCTGTGTTACGACCTCTGTGGTTGTCATGTTGGGGGGGGGGGTACATCAAATACAAAGTATATACTAATAAGTAAGCCAGAGGGAAAAGGGACATTAGTCGTGCCAAAGAAAAGAAAGAAAAAAACAAAGAATTCTAACTCTCATTTTTAACACACTAATCTCAGAAAAATTTCAGTTCAAACAAAACCACAGTAAAAAAATAAAACTGGTCTTCAGCACTAGAAATGCCAATATCTAAACTATTCTAACTGATTCCAAAAACATCAACGTTGGCACTCACTCCAAACCTAGGGTGTTTAATACAAATATAACAGTCTACATGGTACATATGAATGTCACGGGACATCTTACCTGTCCATTTTTCCACTCTGGTTAGAAGAGCAGCGAGTCATATAAACAACACCAATGAAAAGTCACATAAACAGCGAATGGGTAACGAGTGACTAAGTAAATCAGTACACAAAGTAAACAGTACACACAACCGGGAGCTAACAGGCAAAGCTGTAATTGATTGAAAAAGGTTACAAACACTTCTTCTTCTTCTTCGGTTTTTATTGGTGGTTGGCAAACCAGTGTGTGAAGTTTAGTTTACATTTTTCCAAGTATTTCCTTTAATTCCTTTACATATGCATACCAATCCATCATCACATGTTGGACAGATTCTGGTTGATTGCAATGTAAACACCTTCCATTTGTATGTCTCTCTATTAAATGAAGTGTCTTGTTGAGCCCTGTGTGTCCAATTATGACACAAGTGATAACCATTTCTTCACATCAATTTTTTCCCATTTCTCTTTTCATGCCAACGGAGCTTTGGATATTATACAAATGTCTTCCGGTGTCATTAATGCCCCAATATTGTTGCATTAATATATAATACCACAATATATAATACCTGCAATATATTTCTTGTCCTGCCTATGCACCACCTGTCTATACTTGATTATCACATTGCACTTTTCTGCTTTTTTGCACTTCTGGTTGAATGCAAACTGCATTTCGTTGTCTTTGTACTTGTACTCTGCACAATGCCAATAAAGTTGAATCTAATCTAATCTAATCTAATATTCCTGCCATATTTTTTTAGTTTGATCTTTAATGATTGCTTTAGCTTCAGCTTTACTTCTGTAAATCTACTGTTGGTAATTTAAGAGATTGTTTAGCGAACATATCCACTTCTTCATTTCCTTTGACACCAACATGTGTAGGAACCCAAACAAACCTTTATCATGTAATCCGTTTATTGTTTGATCCAATTAATTTAGCATATCAAGTCTGCATGATTTCCCTGATTTTATACTTATGAGTGCAGACAAACTATCAGATGCAACAAAAAACTTTTTTGGTTATTTTCTTCTACCCACTGTAATCCTATTATATTTAAGTATAAACTTAAAGATGATCTGTTGTTCTTTTCTTGATACATTTTCCACATTGTGGGATGTACACTGCAGCACCGGTGCATCCATTTTCAGGGTTCTTTGAACCGTCTGTGAATATAATTATTATATTGGTAAAATAATTATCTAAGTATCTTTGGACAATAAACCAGACAGGTATTTGTTTTAATGTATCTTTTATTTCCTCATGTATTTTGTAAATCAATAAATAGCATTATAAACGTCCAATGAGGGATATCTGAATATGGGACAGTGGAACAATATTGTATACTATGCAAACCTATTTTCCTTGCTTTTGCATACACAATCCATCCAAAACTCCTTAAATCCGATTTACTATGTTCCCAACACTCCTGTAGAATAGTCTTTGTAGGGTGCGATTCATCATGCCCTTGCAGGTTAACCCAATATGAGAGCATAAGTTTAATTCTTCTAAAAAACAACGGCATCTCTCCCATTTCAACCTGTACTGCCTCAACTGGAGATGTTTTAAAAGCCCCACTACATATTCTTAGGGCTTGAGCTTGCTTTGTATCTAACTTTTTAGATTACTTTCTGCTGCAAACATATAAGCTATACAACCGTAATCAAAAGTTGATCTCAAAAGGGCCCAGTAAGGCTACAAACACATGGATTTAACCAGCTTTTAAAGTGTAGGAAGCGCCATCCATTGGAGGAGAGAGAGAGATGATGTCATCAGGGTAATGAAGATTGGCAGTTCAGAGAACCAATAACAGCAACCCAATCATAGAGAGGGAAATGGAGAGGAAAGAAAAACAAACATGCATACACATACATACACAGGGATGTAACAAGCTGCTACAATCACCTTTTGTTCAACTCCATTGGACTCCATCTAGTGTTTTTTATTAATATAAGGACTTGTCTGTGTGGGCGCCCCCTAAGAGTATATTCTCATGGACCCCTGTTAAGAGTGAACACTATTACAATAGCCCACAAAATAAATTGAGCTGTGAATCTTTCTGAATCATGCCATTATTCAGAAAGCACGTTGCCATGTTGTTACCAGTCATTTCACATGCACTATTCATTGGAGGTGAATTACTGTACACTAATTAATTAGTTAGACATGGTTTTGTTGTTTAACTGGATTTTGCAATGTTGCCAGGGCCACGAGTGACTGTGGCTTCAAAAATACTCTGGGTTAAATACAAGTTAAGCTCAATCGACAGCATTTGTGGCAATATGTTGATTACCACAAAACATAATTTAGCAAAAATCAAGGCACTTATAATGGAAGTGAATGGGGCCAATTTTTGCAGGGCTTTAAGGCAGAAATGTGAAGCTTATGAATTTATTAAGCACCAACATCACCCAGTCACCCAGCCCCCCTGGATGAAAACATTTTCTTTCCCATAAAGACTTGGAAAGTGTGATCCACTCATTTATTTCATCAAGGTTAGACTATTGCAACTCATTGTACATTGCTCTGTCCCAAACTGTATTATCCCGCCTTCAGCTTGTGCAAAACGCAGCAGCTAGGATTTTAACATGGTCAAGAAAGAGGGATCACATTTCCCCGGTTTTAGCATCTCTACACTGGCTTCCAGTGAAATTCAGGGTTGATTTAAAAATTCAGATTTCTGTCTACAAGGCACAATCTGGTCCACAATATATCAGTGACCTTTTCCCCCACCAGAATGCTCAGGTCTTCTGATCAACTTCTATTGAAGGTTCCTCATTGCTGCTATAGAACTAAGGGTGACAGTGCCTTTTCTGTGATAGGTCCTAAACTATGGAATAGTCTCCCTTTCCATGTGAGGTCACTAGCCATTTTTAAATATGTAAATCTTATTCTGTGGCTTTTGAATAGATCATTGAATAGATGTGAATAGAAAGTGAATTAATACATGATGTTATTGTAACACGGGGTTAAGATGGGCAAGGAGGAGGCGAGAACCGGCTTGTCAATATAAATAATATTTTAATAAAGAACTTAAAACAACACACAACGGACATGTCCGTGATTGATCTCTCTCTCTCGAACCGTCGTCACTGGCCGCCTTTATCCCTCGCGCGCCCCATCAGGCCGATTGGGGACCGGGCGTGCGACATTCCAGCCTGGCCCCACCCCCCCTCCACTCCACACTCCTCCTGGCGTTACCTCAGGCCGGGGTACCACCGGCATGACATACATCCCCCCTCCTCTTTCCCTGGGGAGGGGCGTGCTTTACGGACCCGTCTGCCGGCTGGCTATCCCCGCATTCCTCGACCTGGGAGGAGACAGGAGGGGAAACAACAAAAGAACAAAATAGGTGAGGGAAAAGGCCAACACAGTGCGAAAGAGCGAGAGAGAGAGAGAGAGAGAGGAGAGAGAGAGAGAAAGCTCACTCACCGGTTCTCTGATGTACCATTGTGCGGTTCTTGAACACTCCTCCACACTCTCCGGCGGATGACAGCCGCTCCTCTCTGGGCGAACCGGAGTCAACCTCCGACCCCCAGCGGACAGAACGCCCCTCTGCTTTCCTGGCGACACGTGGGGACAATCCTCCGCCCCTGGCAGCGGCCCTACCGCTCTGGGCAGTCGGGGAGTTACTTCTCCCCTCGCAGACTGCGGTCTTCCCTCGACCCCTCCACATCTCTGTGGATGGCAGGGCACTCCTCCACCCCGCTCCAGGTCGTCGGGGAATCCAGTCCCCACTCGCCCTGCGGACGGCGGCCGTTCTCTGCGTCCAGGCAGTCGGGCCACTCCGTCACCCGGCAGATGGCAGCAGCGCTCCCCTGGGTGGACGGCAGTGTCGAGGACTCTGCGATGGGCATCCCTCATCCTTCCCGGGTTTTGGCACCAATGTAAATCGGGGTTAAGATGGGCAAGGAGGAGGAGAGAACCGGCTTGTCAATAAATAATAGTTTAATAATAAACTTAGAAGACAAAACACACACATGACGGACATGTCCGTAAACGATCTCTCTCTCTCGAACCATCGTCACCAGCCGCTTTTATCCCTTGCGCACCCCATCAGGCCGATTGGGGACCGGGCGTGCGACATTCCAGCCCTGCCCCGCCCCCCTCCACTCCACAGTTGTATTTAAATATTTTTATATTTAACTTCAAATCAGTCTGTTTTTATATATTTTGTTTGTTTGATCACTAAAGCACTTTTGGTCAACTTCTGTGTTTTTTAAATGTGCTCTATAAATAAAGATTGACTTGACTTGACTATTGTTTAAGCTGTTAAATTGTTTGAATTCATAAATCGCTTTTACAATCGTTTCAGGGTTTTAGGGTTTACAGCGCAATGTTGTCATGTCAACGAAGTTATACAATTGGTTATAACTTTACACAGAAAAGGTTAGTAAGTATGGCAAAATCCAGTCCAACAACAAAACCATGTCTAAATAACATCAGAGTTTGCAGAATTTAGAGACAGCAATCAAGCTGATTATGTAAAATGGAAAAAAAGGTGTTAATTTGTTTACATGGAATTACATTAATCAGTATGACATTCATACCCATCACTTCTAGGCAACCAGAACTAGGAATGCCTAATATAGACCACACACAGCAATTAAATAAATGACCAAGCAATCCAATATCAACCACGGAAATGTAAGATTTGGACCAAGCATTCAAACCAGATGTGAAAACAGCCTAACTGCCAAACAGTGTCACCTAGCATTTTTTTAGCTCATGGAACAACATAACCAAGTTTATGGGTTCAGCTCCAGTGTAACACATATTCTGATAAACAGAGTTGGGAGGGTTACTTTTGAAATGTATTCCACTACATTTACAGAATAAATGCTTTAAAATGTAATTTGTAAAGTATTCCATTAGATTACTCAAGGTAGGTAACATTTTATAAATACTTTGGATTACTTCTTCAGCACTGGTATATTTTTCACTTGTTTTGACTATAAACACTCATGTTAAAAATACATTTTCTGAAAAACCTAAATATCTTACGAGTGTTGTTTCTAAAACAAGACCAAATCAAATGTATCTTGTTTTAAGGATTCACATGTTCACTGAAAGCTCACTAAGCAATAAGCCAAGCATGTGACATCAGTAATGAGAATGGATGGAAAGAAGGAGAGATTATTTATCTGTTATTGTGCTTAATCAAACTCTTATGCAACTTTAACAAGCAGATAATTAAACCAGAGCAGCTGAAAAATAACTCGGAGGTGCATTATTAATGCAAGACATATTACATTAATTTGCAACAGACCGGCACTGCATGAAAGTGTACACGACAGTGGGCAGGTATCTCGCATCAAGGCCATAGTGAGGACAGTGCATGGAGGCACCCCAAAACAAGTACACATACTTTAATAACAGAATTTACAGACCCTAGTGTTCTTCCAAACCCATTTTACTTTCTCTCCTTCAGAATCTTCAGAATTTTAGTTTCAGTAACAGTTCATGAAAATGAAACAAAAAGACACAACACAAATGCACACATGGCAGATGCATGTGGCTCTCTCTCTCTCTAACTTCCTGCTGCACTTATCCCTCTCAGCTGATTAGCCCGATTGGGGGCTGGGTGTGCATAATTCAGGAGGTGGCCACAGAGCAGGGATGGGGTCATGAGGCCAGGGAGATAGCCACAGAGCAGGGACGGGGTCAGGAGGCCTGGGAGGCAGCCACAGAGCAGGGATGGGGTCAGGAGGCCTGGGAAACAGAGTCGTGAGATGCTTGAGGGGCAAAGCTATGGAAGGCGGAGCCGTGGGAGGAAGAGTGACTGGGAACTGACCTCCGTGGTCGTGAGCATTGGCGGTGACTGAGGAATGATTTCCATGGTCGTGGGCACTGTTGGCGACTGGTGAACAAATTCCGTGGTCATGGGCACTGGCCAAGATTGGGGAACGACCTCCGTGGTCGTGAACATGGGCAGACACTGGGAAACAACCTCCATGATTGTGAGCACGGGCAAGGATTGGGGAGTAGGAGCCCTTCTCCTCTTCTTCCGGACATCTGGGAGTGTTGTTACATGAACGGTCGAGGATACTGGCATTGGATCTGGGACGGTCGAGGCGTCTGGTATAGGCTCTGGGACAGTCGATGCTTCTGGCACTGGCTCTGGGACGGTCGAGGCGACTGACACCGGCTCTGGGAAACCATGGCCAGGATGAGCTCTGGCACATTAACCGTGACAGGAATGGACACTGGCTTGTTAACAGCGGCATGCATGGGCACTGATAATTGGTGAGGAGGGGTCTTCATGGCCCTACGTACCGACATCAGTGGGAGATCATTCAAACTAAAAGTGAAAGCAGTAATAAACATGATAAACTCTTTGGCCCCAAAAGCAGGTGGCAGTGGTGGCATAGGATTCCAGCCATAACCCACAGTGTACAGGGGAATTATATGGAGAGGAGTTACCTTAGAGACAGGGGCCGTGAAAAGCTTGGAGACAGGTGCCATGAAAGGCTTGGAGACAGGTGCCGTGAAAGGCTTGGAGACAGTGGCAGCAGAAGGCTTGAAGACAGGGGACATGGAAGGCTCGGAGACAGGGGCCGTGGGAGGCTTGGAGACAGGAGCTGTGGGAGTCATGGAGACAGGGGCCATGGGGAAAGGAGGTGGCAGGGGGTTCCTGCAATAACCCACAATGTGAGAGAAGAAAGTTGGGAGAGAAGTCACCTTCTCTGTCATACATATCGATGCAGGTGAGGTGTAATGGAGGTTCAGCGTGGCTACAAATGAGTTCACAAAGGAAAGATTCTCCACTTGCGGAAGGGCTGTGGGATTAGGAAAGTTCAAGCCCATTCTGTAAATGGCACAGAGGTAGGGGTCCAAGATAGTGGTGGCAGTGACGAGTTTACAGAACTTGAAGGTGTATTCAGGGAGAGTAAGGCCTTGCCTTAATATATACTTAAACCAGTGAGCTCCATGACTCAGGTGAAAGATGTAGGTGCTAAGTCTGTTTGTCAGTCAGTTCTTCTATAATGTCAAAAGTCAAAGTGCAAGGTCCGAGAACGGATCACCATCCATGCGGGTGGTAACCCCCGCTGGGTTCATTTTAATTTCGGTCTAGCCTTTCTGTAAGGACACTGAACACAGGAAAAGCAGGTAAGAAAAGTTAGGCGAGTATTCAGGTAAGTTACAGTCTTTGAACACAGTCTTTGGTCATACAATAAACCAAGTTAGAAGACACAGATCCATAAATGGTTCATTCCAAATCAACACATGCCCAAACAGGTAACTTAAACTTCAGACAGGGTCAAAGGTGAGTCACTTTCATAAACAGAGGAGCAGGTTTGTATATCAAGACATAAAGTACATTCAGAGTTCTCAAAGTCACGTTTCCAGTACATTCAGAGAGGTTCATTGTCCAGTAGGCAAGTTTCAAATAGGTGAGTATATATGCAGTAAACTCAGGTTTCACAAAGTCACTTATCTTGCAACACATGAGCAGATAGTTGACATACAGGTGAGATTAACACTGGTGAGTAGGTATGCTGTATTCCCAGAATTCTCAGTGTCACTTATCTTGTATATCCAAAACAGATCGTTGACAATCAGATAAATAGTAAACAGAAAATAAGTTTTCCATTGCGGAAGAGCAAAAGGGAAGTCAAAGGTACCTTTAACAAGGCTGGACGCTGACAGAGTTTGAGTGAGGTTTAAGTGCAGGTCTTTGACGAGGTGATGATAAGCTGTAGGTGTGGATGAGTGAGAGCGGGTGACTGATGGTGAAGGACAGCCCAGTGCGCTCATTACAAAATATATACAGGAAACACATGCCAAATGACCATTTTTAACATTATCTTAGCTCAGTATGTCCTTAAAGTGAATGGAGATTTCTCAGTCAGCATAAATGTCATCGATATGACTCCAGCTGTTAAATTAATGTTCTAAAGCGATAAGATATCTTTTGATGTGAAAAAAATATATACTTCTTTACTATAAACCATCGCTTCCGTTAGGCTTCACGAGAGGGTGGAGTCCAAGTGGTCTCTCGTTTTACGGATTTGTGTTGCCATGATACTGAAGTAATCTCACACTCTCCACTCGGCTGAGACATCCAGGATAAGCACACAACGCACCATTGTGAGTAAAGAACAGATAAATACAGATCTACACCAAAATCAACCAAGCTACTGTACAGAATTCCTCCTCCTTACTTGTAAACAACACTGCTCTTCCGGCTGTGACACACTTGCCTCAGTTCTCTAGTGTTGCGAGCGTGATTACATCACTCGCGTATACTGCTGCAGAACGGAAGCATGATTTAGAGTTAAAAAAATATTTAAATATTAGTCTTGTTAGCACCAAAAGTGATCGTATCGTTTTAGATTGACATTAATGTAACAGCTGGTGTTGTATGGATTACGTTTATGCTGACTGACTTTGATTTTTGGAGCTTCAAAAGAGAAATTGCCATCCTTTTGCATTTTAAGGACCCAAAGAGGGTGAGTAAAAAAATGTGAGAATTTTTTTTTGTGTGTGAACTATCCCTTTAAAAGGCACAGTATCATGGTAATATCTCATGACTCACTCCTCACAAGGATTAATCCAATAACCTTCCGGTTACCTTCTGGAGTCTAACAAGTCTTCCAGTCTTTCATTCCACGGCATTTAGTTTTTAAATGAATATTTTAAGTGAGAAATGCATACAATTCTCAGAGAGACAGAACTGTGTGAGTGAATCTATAGTCTTTCTAATATGCGCAGACCAATCAAAGCCTTGGCAACGGCTTATATGAAAATGCAAATGTAATTTTTGATTGACAGCAAGCCTGTGATGGTAATTTTAGATGGGCTAATGAGTGTGTGTGAAAGCATCAGTGTAAGTGTATCTGTGCGTTTGATCTGCTATGTAGTGGAGCGCAGATCAACAGATGTTGGCAAGGGGGTTGGCAGGGATTGAAAAGTAAGAAACTGAGAAACAGAGATAAAAACCAGTGTGAAAACTAGTGGTGAAACACGTTACTCCCAGATGCCAGTGTTCCCTTGATTGACAGTCATGGGTGCAAACATCTGTTTATCAGTGTAGAGGAGTGGATTACTTATACATAAACAAGAGTGATGAATATTTACAATCATACCAGCATTTCAAAACATGGAAGGTGCAAACGTGCACAATGACACAAATGACTTTATTCACTCGTGGTGTTTGTGTGGAGTAGAGACTCTACAAGGACTGAGCAAAAGTTTATGTTTAACTTAACGTTAAACGATTTTCACAACCGATTTGACTTCTGTAACCTAATGTATTTCTGAATGTAACAAGATGAGAGAACAATGCAGGGCTAAGTTTGACTTTATCAGGCATTGATTGATTTGTCAATGATTTGTGTAACATAACAGAATGCAGCCAGGTGGTTGGAGGGTAGGGCTTGAAGAGGGAAAGGGAAATGTGATGTCAGCTGAAAAGGAAAATTTGATTCAGAAATTGAGCAAGTTTGACTTTTTAGGGCTGGAAAAAAAATTTTTTTTCAAGAGTTCCGGTACCCTAGGATTGGCCACATAATGATGACTCACTGACATCCAACATCTCCTATCAAATATTTTTGCATCAGTTCTGTTTAAATTCCCCTTTAGTGTGAATGGAAGTGCATTGTGTCAGCATAGTGAGAGACCAGGGTTTGGATCCCGTGTTGAAAATAGAAAGTGTTCATATTCTCATAATCAGTGACGTGCTATTTGGAGGTTGCATTTTACCCTCTAACATTACATTTTTACTACACTTATGGTTAGTTTTAGTTTTGGGTTGGGGGTACAGTTTTATAAAATATGCATTCCTATTCACTGTATAATTACAACCTTGAGAGCTGAATACAACACGTTTCCAAAGCACTTTTGGCACTCTTCTGTGGACATTTCATCTGAAAAACGGAGCTCACACATGCCAATACACACAGTAAGCACAGACCAATTTTAACTAAAGGAAAGTCAATCTACTGTTTCCGATATCACTGTGAGATCAGTTTGCCGCAGTGGCCCCATAAAAATGCTGGTCTTGGGAAAAGTCATGTCAGAGTCAAAGGGGATAGGATAATATGGAAAGTTTTTAACATTTAATAGGTTTCAAACTTCCATAGGATAAATAAAATCCTTTGTCTCTCAACCATATACACAAGTGCAACAGTGGGTAAAAGTCTTGGGTGCAGTTCTGAGCAACATAGCAGTCATGAGACATAAAACAATTTAAAATAAACATCAGATTTACACAACACAATTTACATATCTAATAATTACACACAACACAAAATAATAATATACAATGTACAGTATACAATACACACAATATAGAATAATAGGATAATGTCTTCAAGTAAAATATTTAAAACAACAACAAAAACTCAACAGACAAAATCTCCAGATAAACAAAACTAGATTAGATAAAACTAGATGATTTCCATAAATGCGACACAAATTCCACATGTGTGAATAACATATATTTAAATAAATTCTAAAAGACTTCATCCGTCCTATAATGGCATAAAAATGCAAAATTAAATTACTTAAAAATGTCAATGAATGACTAAACACTTGAGGATCGCAATTCACAATATTTGTATGTACATTGGTTGAGTAGTAACATAGTTACTTCATAATATGGCTATCAAGTCAGTGGACATATTGGCTGGTTCTGTGAGAGGCTCACAGATCCCCTCAGCCAAGCATAACCTCCTGTACCTTTTCGGGTTAATGTGTTGTTGTTTCCTCTCTCTGAATTTCAATGCATCACTGTCTTTCATTCTCCTTGCATCATCTGTGTATCTTCATCTTCTGGCCTGCATATTCCCGAGTGTTTATTCCTCCTGTTACATCTGCTTACAGTGTCACTACATGTTCTGTGAACATTCCACACAGGAATCATGGAATAGGTTTCCACTATTATGCTGATGATACCCAACTATATATTTCTTCTAAACCCAATGAAAATTAACAATTCTCCAAGTTAGCATAGTGTGTGTAATCAATGATTGGATGGAGAGAAATGTATTTCTACTCAATTCCAACAAAACAGAGGTACTACTGATTGAAACGTCTAAAAATAAGCAGCTAAAATATTATTTGACTCTCGATGTATGTACTATTACGTTGTCTTCAACAGCAAAGAACTTAGGTGTTATATTTGATACCAATCTGTCATTTGAAATTCTAATATCCAAAGTTTGTAGAACAGCATTCTTCCACCTGAGAAATATTGCTAAATTACAACATATGAACTCTGTTTCCAGTGCTGAAAAACTAATTAATTCGTTCATGAATGCAAGACTAGATTATTGTAATGCATCACTGGGAGAATGTCCAGCAAGTTAAAAAGTACAAAAAAATATATATATATATATTTTCAATTGGACTTTAATGCTTACTTAATTTACAAATTAAAACCATGACTTGCACTGCAAATAAATAACTAATATTGCCATTATATTCTTGTTGTTTAGCCTGAGGGGAACTGGTCCCCACAATGAGCCATCTGTCTGTTAAAAAAAAACATCGCTCATTGGTAGGAGAGGGGTTCCTGGCGAGTGCAACACCTTTGGATAAATACCCTGGACTTCGGACATTTCTTCCGGCTCGACTGGATCAACCAGTCATACTGTTTCTGCTTTGACTGACTCTGAGAGAAATTTTATGGACCTTTAATTAGCATCCAAATGGCGACTTCCGGTGTTTCGGCTGGATGAACCTATCAACACTCGATGAACCTATCAACACTCGTAACCGGAGTGGAACACCACAGTCTGTTATCTCTCATTCCACTGAGCCAGTCGCGTTTATCTCCAGGAGTCATACGGAACAGTTGTCATTCCTCCTTATCCTGTCTCTATCTGCTCCAGTAGTGTTGGGGCATCCTTGGTTAGTAAAGCACAACCCACACATCGATTGGTCAACCAACACTGTTCTCTCTTGGAGTCCTTATTATCTGAATCACTGTATTAACTCTGCTGTTTCCACTGTACAGTCTTGTGTTTCGTTGCAGGATGAACCAGTGGACTTATCTGGAGTGCCATTGACATACCTTGATCTGAGGGCAGTGTTCAGCAAGTTCTGACCCTTCCTCCTCATCGCCCATACTACTGTGCTATCGAATTGCTCCCTTGCACTTCTCCGACACAGGAATGACTGTATTCGCTCTCAGCTCCTGACAGGGAGGTCATGAAAAGGTTCATCAATGATTCTCTGGCAGCCGGTCTCATCTCTTCCTCGCCGGCAGGGGCAGGTTTCTTCTTCGTGGAGATTAACAACACCCTGTATAGATTATCAGGGGCTGAATGACATCACGGTAAAGAACTGTTATCCTTTGCCATTGATGTCATCAGCCTTTGATCTCTTGCAGGGGGCATCCGTCTTAACGAAGTTGGACCTACCTTGTCCGAATTAGGGAAGGAGATGAGTGGAAGATGGCATTTAACACCCATTGGGGGCACTTCGAATATTTTTTTATGCCTTTTAGATTGGTCAACACCACCACTGTCTTCCAGTGGCTCTTGAATGACTAGCTTCGAGACATGTTCACTCGGTCATGTTCTCCCAGAATATCCAGGACAATTAGCACCATGTCAGGTGGGTGCTCCAGTAACTGTAAGAGAATCTGCTTTTTGTCAAGGCGTAGAAGTGTGCTTTTAATGTATAGTCAGTTCCGTTTCTGGGTTTCATTGTTTCGTCCGAGAGAGTGCGCATGGACCTGACTAAGGTAAAGCCAGTTTCCGATTGGTCAACCCCATATTCTCACAAGGCCTACAGAGGTTTCTGGGTTTTGCAAATTTTTATCAGAGGTTTATTTAGGAATTAAATCCACTTGTCACACCTTTGACAGATCCCACCTCCACATGCACCTATTTTGGTTTTTCCCCGGTAGCCGAGGACACTAAGGTAAAGGCACTAAGGTAAAGGCAGTTTCCGATTGGTCAACCCCATATTCTCACAAGGCCTACAGAGGTTTCTGGGTTTTGCAAATTTTTATCAGAGGTTTATTTAGGAATTAAATCCAATTGTCACACCTTTGACAGATCCCACCTCCACATGCACCTATTTTGGTTTTTCCCCGGTAGCCGAGGACACTTTTTCAAAATTAAAGAAGCTGTTTTCTACTGCATTTATTCTAATGGCCATACCGCACAGCAATTGCGCACCAGCTGGCTCCCGTTTCAACAGCATGAATTCCACAAGTTTGTGCAAATCTGAAGATGTTATTGCAGCATGATTTGAGCAATTTCTAAAGAGCGTCTTGTGTAATAGCAATGAAATCTGACCATTTCTACAAAATAGTTAACATGCTCAATACCTGAAATTGAGTTAAAGCTTAAATATTTCTTCATTGTATATTTTAACTTGTCTTTTAAATTCTAAAACTTTGTTTATTTATAGGTTTAAATGAAAATCAAAACAAAAACATTTTTGATGTCTCAATGTCTCAAACTTTTGAGCCCCACTATATCTGCCCAGAAAAGTTTGTTTTGAAACACTTTGATATTAAAAGATTTAGTTTACCAGGTGTGTGAGCTCCAGTCTGGACACAACCGCACTGGATGTTATTAATGTAAGAGTTGTCCCCTCGACTGCAATAGAACAGAAAAGGAAAGGATTTTTTTCATCTAACATCAGGCTAGTCGATGACAACTGGGGGTGGTAATACACTAGACCTGTGTCATTGCATTTATGGTATCCAGGAATTTATTGTTTTAAAGGAATTTCAATTGGAACAGTGTTAGGTTGCAAGAATGGGAGAGGACTTGGCTATCTCTTTGTTATTACATTTAAGTCAAGGACACTTGAGTTTGAGCAAAGAAATAATCTACAGTGGGGTTCTGCTCTTCTATGGTGCTGGCAGTAAAAATACGAGGATAAAATGGTTTAATGAGTCTTTAAATAAAGGATAATTCTTATTCTAATATGAAATAAAAGGTTTATATTTGATACAAACGTGCAATCAGGAAGTATACAAGTACAGGTGAAACTCGAAAAATTAGAATATCGTGCAAAAGTTCATTAATTTCAGTAATTCAACTTAAAAGGTGAAACTAATATATTATATAGACTCATTACAAGCAAAGTAAGATATTTCAAGCCGTTATTTGATATAATTTTTATGATTATGGCTTACAGCTTATGAAAACCCCAAATTCAGAATCTCAGTAATGTCTGTCCAGGTCACAAGTAATACCATGCTGCAATGTGACCTGGACAGAAATAAGAATAGAAATAGCTGCTGTTTAGCATTTTGCACTACGTAAGTTTGTAACCATGTACCTGTTTATATATAATTGTTTTTGATTGACTGAAGAGGTAGGTGAATGAAAACAAAAGTTTCTAAGCAGTTGAACACCAAAATGTTCTTTGCATTCAGAATAGATCCTGAAAGATTTCAGCCTAATAGTTATACTACACTGAATGGCCAGTTTTGTTATGGACAAAGGGTAAATGTGTAAATAAAACATTTAGAAATTTGCTGTCTTCTGCTTGTTTCCGTTCAAATGGCCTTGTATCAATAAAAATGGTATGGGTGATGATGTCATGCTTAAAAAACACTTTGTCACATATGTTTTGGTTCATCTGTCCTTAAGCAGTTTCCATTGAGAAATGTGTGTATAACGCTAATTTTCTACGTTTCACCACCAATATGTCCCTAATTTTTTACCCCCGAAGTCTTTGTAAAATAGGGATAGTATTAAGACAATTAAATTAAATTAGCCAGCTAACTGTTATTTTAATTCCACAAATAAAGGAATTGCAATCAAAAGGGAACTGGTGACCTTCTGATAGGACTGTAATATTGGTCCTGATGTTGTGCCTATCGCAGGTTGTCACCAGTTCCGACCCAAAAGTGAATCGTCATGGCCCTGTTCAAGCTGGCAGCCTGCAACAGGTAGTAGGGGAACTTTTAGTCTTAGTATAAAGGACCATCCATCGATGTGTATATGCTGTGTGCACAGCTGTTAATTATTTTTTTTTGTGTGTGTAATTGGGTGTAATATCAGGGTTTACATATGATACATTCCTGTCATTCAATAGGCTATTTTGAACAATCATCTAATCTAAAGCATAGCTATCACATCTGCATTATGTCAACTGAAGCTGATTGTCAACGAAAATAAATTTTAGAGGCATAATGCTATTTACATTTTCTGAAGAAGCTCAGCAAATGTGATCTGAGGTAAGACGGGATATATTTAAAATAGTAAACATTTTAAAATGTTCAATAGCTCGCTTTCTGAAAGTAAACTTAACATTAGACAAATAGTTCTGATAGTTTATAGTCTTGAAAAAAGTGTAGAACATTCTGAAAATGTCCTTCAGCCGACTTTTTTTTAGTCTACAGAAGGCTAATTTATGTTTGTGTAAAGGAAAGGCAATTACATGGGCATAACAACAATATTATTTTTTCATTTGGTAATTGATTTTTTATTTTATTTAATGCTTTATTCATTTGGTAATTTATTTAATTTAATACAGGGAATTTTTCTGGCATTTTTTTAAAAAGTAAGCTAAAAAATAATTTTATAGAATTAGAACAATGTTATTGTTCCAAAAAAAGCATACTGAAGCTTTTCTCCTAGTATTGTGTAATTAGTGTTGACATGACATTCACACAGTCACAGAAAAATATAATGTCAACACCATTTGCATTTCCATCCGCAATATCGGTAAACTTTTTGATGAGCTACACCTTTTGTTGTAAAAAAAAAAAAAAAAAAAAGCCTTGAATGGAAACAGTTACTGACTGTACAGCCTCTTGGCAACTGAATGTCAAATCAGATAAAAAAATTGCCATCATAAATTGTCCTCTTGCAGGGCCTTGTTTTGACATGACCTGTCATTAAGAAAGAATGGCTAACAGGGGGCATTTAGTCAAGTCTGAAGTCTTTGCCCTCTGCCAGGTCAAACAAACCACCCCGATGTATGCTTGTGATTGGCTAAGACACATGATCATCAACCCAGAATAATAAGAGGGAGTTTAAAGTATAATGACAGTCTCCCTGGCAAAGCTCAAATGAGCCAGCTCGCTCACTAGTCCAGTGTAAAGGGCCATTAATTAATGAGCTATGCCATTAATAAGTCATCACAGCATGGATTGGAACAGTTAAAGATATCAGCAGGAGATCAGAAGTGGGAGACTTTAGCACACAACAAAAGAAATTAAGGGATTTATGCAATGAGATGCAAACAGTCAGAATATCTAATAGCGAATGATGTGATATGGTAATTGATCCTTTACAGATCATTACTATTCTCTGGCTACTTTATAGATGACCTGGTGAATATTTATAGGGCATTTGAAATGGGAAATGGCTTCTGACCCAACTGGTGTTACTCAATTCATGAGATTCAAGTCCAGCAATGCTGTCATTCTCTCTGACTGTTAGTGAATTGTACAGCAGTGTGTATTTGTCACACAGAACATGCAAGCGAAAGTACCTCAGGTTGATCTGTTAGAAATGCTTCACCTCAACTGTAGTAAATTAAAAGAGATTCATTCTGTTCTTGTCTGAGAACATCGAGATTTTATTGTAACGTTTTTGAAATGTTGTGGAGGCTCCGCCTCAACCTGGGCCCAGCTCTCAGCCCCAGCATTGAGAACCTCGCAGGCAGCGTACGCCCTCCATCTCCAGGACCCCTTCCAAGACCAGGAAAGCTCCGAAGCACTCCTGGGATGGGCGACCCAGGCAGTCAGATGTTCGCTCCGGAGCTGTTACCAAGACAGGATTGGGGCGCCGTGTGCAACGGGCATGTTGCCGCTGGCCTCTGGACAGCACCCCGGCAGCGCAGGCACATAAACTGCCTAGAGTTGTTGGCTGTATCTCTTGCTCTATGGAGGTTTCTCCCACTAATCCGGGGCAAGCACATCTTGATCCGTTCAGACAGCACCGCGATGGTAGCGTACATATATCACCAAGGCAGCATGCACTCTCGTAATATGTCACAACTCGCCTGCCATCTCCTCCTTTAGAGTCTGAGAATGGAGGCTCCACCCCCAGTTGGTCCAGCTGATTTGGGACCAATTCGGCAAGGCACAGATAGATCTCTTTGCCTCCCAAGACAACTCCCACTGCCCGCTCTGGTACTCCCTGACAGGAGCTCCTCTCGGATCAGACACGCTGGCACACAGCTGGCCCTGGGGGCTGCGCAAGTACGCATTTCACCCAGTGAGCCTTCTTGCACCGGTGCTGTGCAAGATCAGGGAGGACGAGGAACAGGTCATCCTGGTGGCCCCTTACTGGCCCACAGTGCCTGGTTCTCAGATCTTACACTCTTTGTGACAATACCTCCCTGGAAAATTCCCCTTAGGAAGGACCTTCTTTCTTAGGGACGGGGCACCCTTTGGCACGTCAGGAACATCCATGTCTGGCCCCTGGATGGGATGTGGAAGATCTAGTGGATCTATCACCTACAGTGCCCAAGGTTCCTACGACCCCCTTCAGGGACCAGGTCGTGAACCTGCAAGCGCTGCCCCGGGAGGAGGCAGACCCAGCCCTTTCGTTGCTGTGTCCAGTATATGCTTTGCGTATCTATTTGGTCCGCACGCAGAGCTTTAGATGTTCTGAGCAGCTCTTTGTCTGCTTCGGCGGATGGCGGAAAGGGAACGCCACCTCCAAACAGAGGATAGCTCACTGTGTCGTTGATGCTATTTCCTTAGCTTATCACACCCAGGCCATTTCCACCCCCTTGTGGGTTCGAGCACACTCTACGAGAAGTGTGGCATCGTCGTAGGCACTGGCCCATGGCACCTCCTTAGCAGACATCTGTAGAGCAGCGTGCTGGGCAACACCCAATACCTTTGCCAGATTTTACAATCTCAGGGTTGAGTCGGTCTCATCCCGTGTTTAATCAGGTCTAAGCTGGTAGAACTCGGTAATGCGGCACAACCAACCGGGTGTTCCGCTTGCACACAGCGCCCTTCACCAAGTTGATCCAGTGGGCCTTCTATCCCAGGTTAGCCACTAAGCGTCGCTCCCTGGATGTTATCCTCCCTAGCCTTCTGGCCTGCAAATTCAGCAGAGCAAATCGTGTCCAGACCCACTACGAGTCACAGGTGCTCTGTACTGGGGTTGGGCTCCACGGGCTTAGTTCCCTTTTCAGGCAAACTCCCTGTGATGTATTGTCGGCGGATCCGCATTTCCCTTGCTTGTAGAGTCCCCCCTCATTAGGCTGAACCTACCACCACGCCAATTCCCACATACGGCTTCACAACACTCGTGGTGTATTTACCACATGTTACCTCCCCCTAGACTGGGCAGGATGTGGCCTCCACAGGGTCTTTTCTCCCTGAAAGAATAGGACTGTGAAAAACCGCCTTTCCTGACGCATTTCATAGCGTTAAGATAGCCCCAGCCGCGGCTGCCGGGCTTGCTCCCATGCTATTCATGTAGCACCTGTTCCCCCCCTCAGGGGTGCGGGGAACCAAAGGTCTGTATGTGACATCTCTTTGGGGGTGTTGGGGTGGGCTACATGCAGCCAACACTATTGCCTCTTGCATGCAGTAGTCTGCTTGCACCTGTCTCGACAGTTCACGTAACACGGTCAATGCGTGGCATTTTTATATGGGACCCCTTGTGTCACTTCATTCAACACAACATCGAGTGAGTGACAGAAGCGGAACGTCATGGTTACTGTTGTAACCTCCATTCCCTGAGGGAAGGAACGAGACGTTGTGTCCCTCCTGCCACAGACTTACCACTGTAAACGGCCGTACCTTATTTTCGGCTCCTCAGTGCAAAATCCTGACTGGCACTCGCTGCCCCGCTTCCCTTTATACCGGTATGTCCGGGGTGGGGCATGCAAATTCTGTCTGCCAACTTGACATTGGCCTTTTTTCAGGTTCAGAGGAACGTTTGGCGTCCCAGGAAGACCCCTTGTGTCACTTCATTCGACACAATGTCTTGTTCCTTCCCTCGGGGAACGGAGGTTACAACAGTAACCATGATGTATTTGTTTATGTTTTGTGTTCATGTCTTTTTATCTTTGGAAGTTTAGTTCCTGTTTTATTGTCATGTGCTTCATGTCATGTGATTTCCTGATCCCTCATGTGATCCTGTCATTTGTTTCCACTGTTCATGTGTCTTGTTTTCATTGGTTCATTGATTTATTTACTTGTTAGTAGTCTTGTGTTTTCATTTGTTAAAAATTTATTAGTCTTTTATCTTTTTTATAGTTTAATCATGTTATTGGTTGTCATTGTCATGTGTTTGTCCATGTCATGTATTGAAGCCCTCATGTCTGCCATTGTCTTTTGTCACGTATTGTGTTTGGTGTAACGTAGTCAATTTAAGGCATTTGGGTTCTTCACATCATCATCATCGTCTTCGTCTGCCTGCCTTTGCCAAGCAACGTTACAATACTTTGGGTCCTTTAAGCTTTAAAGTAAGTCCCTTTCACCTGTTATTGTATTAAAAAGACAGATAGTAATATTAATTAATACTTCTATTGTGTTCCACATGAGAAAGTTACTGTATAAGGGTTTTGAACAACATAAGGGTGAGTAAATTATAACAGAATTTTTATATATGGGTGAACTATCCCTTTAAGCACGCACAAGCAAATACTGTCTTTCTCTCTCACATGCACACACATTTACACACAAGTGGCGAAAGCCTGGCTGTGGCTGCCTGTGGCTTAGTGGTTGGCAAACGGTCATTTTTGAGTGTGAATAAGGAAATTAAGAGTTGGAAGTCCTGAAATGGGGATGAGGGGTTTTAGCAGTGGGACTGCACGTTTCTCACCTTAAACTCCCAAATACGCAGCACTTTGAACAGTGGTCGTGCCATACTGCCACAGCACAGCTGTCAAAAAATTCTGCTCCTTCCTCCGTCTGTTTGACTTCACTCACCTGGAGAGAAATAGAGGAAGACCAGCAGGACACAGATTTCTGTGTAGAGCTGCCAAATAGCTCAAAGGTTTCTAAGCTTTTTTTTTTTTGTAATTCTCATCCTCTCTTTTTACAGGCACATTTTGTCCCAAGAAGACATGGTTAAACTCAGACCAGAGCTCAAATATAAATGACCTCTTTGGGTTTTAAGTAGCAATTTTTAAATCTCCTTTACATTTATTCATATTTGGCTCATTTTTCTCTTATCTTAAAGGAGTAATTTACCCAAAAATAATAAAAGATTAAAATATAAAAAAGTAATTTACAGTCCTCATCCTCATGTTGGTCCAAACTTGTTTCTTTCTTTCGTGAAATACAAAACAGGATTTTAGGCAGAATATCCGAGCTGGTCTTTTCAATACAAGTGTATGGTAATTTATAACACCAAGTTTAAAAATCACTATAAAAGTATTATAAAAACAGTCTATGTGCTAAATTGAAAGTATTCTTAAATGTACTGTAGGTGATTTTTTTTTTAATGGAATGGTATGCAGAAAATGTTCCTACTCCCTAAACGATAGCACTGAAATTGTCTCACCGCTCTCCGTGACAACATTAGATTGTGCAAACAACAACTAAAAACATGGCCACAGGCCACTGTCAAATACTTAAATAAGCCAATCAGAAGAATTTTGCATGTTTTAGTAGTTGAATCATATGGTTTAAAGGTATAATTCACCCCAAAATGAAAATGATAAACATTTTTACTCACCCTCATGAAACCCCAGGTGTGTATGTCATTGCAATTCCAGCTGTTAAATTAATGTCTTCTAAAGTGATCCGATCACTTTTGGTGCAAAAAAGATTTAAGTACTTTTTAACTATAATCCAACATGAGGAATGCTTCACGAGATTGTTGGAGTTCAAGAGGTCTGTATATCATGTGATGTATTTGCGTTGTCATGATACCGACATAATCTCACGTTCTCCACTCGGTTGAGACATCCATGATAAGCACACAACGCACCATTGTGAGTAAAGAAACAGATAAATACAGATCTAAACCAAAACCAACCACGCTACTTTACAGCGTTCCTCCTTCTCACTTGTAAACAGCGCTGCTCTTCCGACTGTGACGCACTTTCCTCAGTTCTCACATGTCACACGCGCATAAGAAATACAGTACAGTATATCAGATGTTACAAATAAAAAATACAACATAAATATCAAATTTCAAATAATTCAATTTTTTTTGTTGTTTTTGACAACCAAATCAATCAATATCGACAATTAGTTTAACCAATAATTTTTGCTCTTCGACTATCCAAAATCTACTGGGGAGTGGGAAAAGGAGAAATATCACATTTCATGCATTTCTTTATCATTTTTAGGCTAAATAAGAAAATAATAATAATTAAGCCAATAGCAGATTTTCATTTCCGTCTTCAGATTTATGAGCTATAAATGTGATTTTATAAATACACTTCCTGCAGCTGGTATTTGCATGCACTTCCTGTTCTCACTTTTACGAATACCTGTCAAATTTCCTTCATGGTAGTTTGCAGGGAGTTGTGGACAGAATGTCATTGAAGAAGACTCGTTCAGAGTGCAGACTGCTTCATATGCGATCGCAGTCAGAGTGTGAAGAGATACTTGAGATACCGAAACCCTCTGATGTATGTATCTTAAAGTATGTTAAACAGAACACATTATGTAATGATAAACATTTAAAATATTGTAGTCACATGGAACCGCCGTCAGCTGTCCTTGCAGCATATGTTCGTTTGTTTTTGCAACGGAGGATTTCCTGGTGCTGTTTTGACTCCTATACATATTTTATTAGCTCTTCGTTTGTTCTCAGCTGGTAAAAATACCACCATATATACAAACATAAATATTTCGCCCAGCAGCCAGCATTGTTTTGAATGATCTGCAATTTCAAAAAATATACATCATAAAACCTGTCCAATCAGGTTGTGACTTTTTCCTGATGCCTTTGGTTTTGTAAGGTTAGGTTCGGTGTTAAAAATGCCAGTGTGAACGCTAAGCGAACCAGGACTAAATGTATCATTTTCTTTTTTGGTCCGGACCAAGAGGACCAAGAGAACCGAACTACAAGTGTGAACACACCCTAAAACATCCATCTAAAATTCACCTTAAAGCCACATCTGAATACAACACTATTTTACTTGCTTTTGGCGCCCCGAGCTGGACATTTCACTGGAAACCTGCAGCCAAATGTGTTATACAGCATGTCAATTTTTGATTGCAAAAATCAAATCAAATCAAATCAAATCAAATCAAATCACTTTATTGTCACACTACTGTGTACACGAGTGCAACAGTAGGTGAAATTCTTGTGTGCAGTTCCGAGCAACATAGCAGTCATGACAGTGACGAGACATAAACCACTTTACAATAAACAACATATTACACAAAACAATTTACATAACAAATGTACACATACTTACACAACAATTTACATAACAAATGTACACAATACACACAATGTAGAATACACATACACTAGATACAGGTATAAATATATATAAACACTAATTGAATTGGGAGAATATATTGACAGAGTGATGATTAATAAAGTGCAGTGCTGATTGTTGATCGTGAGAGATCATGTGTTCAAAAGTCTTATTGCTTGTGGGAAGAAGCTGTCATGTAGTCGGGTGGTGCGGGTCCTGATGCTGCGATACCGCCTGCCTGATGGAAGCAGTGAAAGCAGCCCATGACTCGGGTGACTGGAGTCTCTGATGATCCTCCGAGCTTTATTCACACACCGTCTGTTATATATATCCTGGAGGGAGGGAAGCTCACCTCCGATGATGTTTCTGGCAGTTCGCACCACCCTTTGCAGGTCTTTGCGGTTGTGGGCGGTGCTATTGCCGTACCAGGCGGTGATGCAGCCAGTCAGGATGCTCTCTACAGTACTGGTGTAGAACAGTGTGAGGATGTGGTGGTTCATTCCGAACTTCCTCAGCCGTCTCAGGAAGAAGAGGCGCTGGTGAGCCTTCTTCACAACGGCCTCAGTGTGGACGGACCATGTGAGTTCCTCAGTAATGTGGACACTGAGGAACTTGAAGCTGCTGACTCTCTCCACCGGTGCTCCATTAATGGTGATGGGGCTGTGTTCTCTGTCTTTCTTCCTGAAGTCCACCACAAGCTCCTTGGTTTTACTGACGTTGAGGAAGAGGTTGTGCTCCTGACACCAGCGTGTCAGAGTGTGCACCTCCTCTCTGTAGGCCGTTTCATCATTGTCAGTGATCAGACCTACAACCGTCATATCGTCAGCAAACTTAATGATGGCATTGGAGCTATGTGTTGCCACACAGTCATGTGTGTAAAGGGAATACAGGAGTGGGCTGAGAACACAGCCCTGCGGGGCTCCAGTGTTGAGGGTCAGTGATGAGGAGATGTTGCTGCCCATTCTAACCACCTGACGTCTGCCTGACAGGAAATCCAGGATCCAGCTGCACAGCGAGCTGTTTAAGCCCAGAGCCCGGAGTTTCTCATCAAGCTTGGAGGGCATTATGGTGTTGAATGCTGAGCTGTAGTCTACAAACAGCATTCTCTCATATGTGTTCCTTTTTTCCAGGTGGGAAAGAGCAGTGTGTATTGTAGATGCAATGGCATCATCAGTGGAGCGGTTGTTACGGTAGGCAAACTGCAATGGGTCCAAAGAGGTGGGCAGAACAGAGCAGATGTGATCTCTGATCAACCTCTCAAAGCATTTGCTGATGATGGGGGTGAGGGCAACAGGACGCCAGTCATTTAAGCAAGTGATTTTTGATTGCTTCGGTACAGGCACAATGGTTGATGTTTTGAAGCATGTGGGGACTACAGACAGGGATAGGGACAAGTTGAAAATGTCCGTAAAAACACCAGCCAGTTGGTTCGCGCATGCTCTGATGACGCGGCCCGGAATGCCGTCTGGACCCGCGGCTTTACGGATGTTCACCCGTCGAAAGGATCGGGTTACATCCGCAACAGAGACGGAGAGTGAACCATCATCTGTAGTATCGGCCGCGAGTGCTCTCTCTGTGAGGGCGGTGTTGTTGTTGTCCTCGAAACGAGCATAAAATGTATTAAGCTCGTCCGGGAGAGAGGCAGCGGTGTTCATGGCGGAGTTTTTATTCCGTTTATAGTCCGTGATGGTGTTAATTCCCTGCCACATACTTCTGGAGTCAGTGGTGTTAAACTGTTCTTCAATTTTGTGCCTGTACTGGCGTTTGGCTGCACGGATGGAGTTACGGAGGGCATAACTGGCTTGTTTACGCTCCTCCGCGTTCCCGGAATTAAAAGCGGTGGTCCGCGCAGTAAGTGCCGCGCGAACATCGCCGTTAACCCATGGTTTCTGGTTGGGGTAGATCCGTATATTTTTTGTCGGAACAACGTCCTCTACGCACTTTCTGATGAAACACGTTACGCTATCAGCGTAAACCTCGATGTCGTCATCGGAGGCAGACCGGAACATCTCCCAGTCCGCGTGATCAAAACAGTCCTGTAGCGCAGAGTCTGATTGGTCCGACCAGCACTGGATCATTCTGAGGGCGGGTGCTTCCTGTTTCAGTTTCTGCCTGTAAGCGGGCAGAAGCAGAACGGAAGAGTGGTCAGATTTGCCAAATGGTGGGCGGGGGAGGGATTTGTAGCCATCCCGGAAAGGAGAATAGCAATGATCCAAAACCCGGTCCCCTCGTGTGTTGAAGCTGATGTGTTGGTGGTATTTTGGTGCTATTGTTTTGAAGTTGGCTTTGTTGAAGTCCCCGGTAACAATGAACGCTGCCTCAGGGTGCGCGGTTTCCTGCTGACTTATACTGCCATACAGTTCCCTAAGTGCCCGGTCTGTGTCGGCTTGTGGGGGGATGTACACAGCAGTGATAATGACCGCTGTGAATTCCCTCGGTAGCCAGAATGGTCGACACAGAAGCATGAGAAATTCCAGATCAGGAGAGCAGAAAGACCTGATAAAATGTATATTCCTCTGATCACACCATAATTTGTTGATCATAAAACATACACCTCCACCTCTGCTTTTACCTGAGAGGTCTTTCGCTCTGTCCGCTCGGTGCACGGAGAAACCCGTGGGTTCGATGGCCGAGTCTGGAATCTCCGCGGACATCCAGGTTTCCGTAAGACAGATAACACAGCAATCTCTCGTCTCTCGTTGGAAAGAGATCCGCGCTCTCAGCTCGCAGAGCTTGTTGTCCAGAGACTGAACATTTGCCAGTAGTATACTGGGTAGCGGGGGGCGATTTGCGCGACTGATGAGAATGCCGGCTCTTTTTCCCCTTTTCCGTCTGTGTTTCCGCGGCCGGGCAGCCCAAACAAAGGGATCCGCTGGCGTGTTTGTAAACCGCGGGTCGGCATTGAGGAATGTGAAGTCCGGTTTTCGGTGTGTGATTGCCGAACCAATGTCCAAAAGCGTTTGTCTGTCGTACACAATAAGGCAGACAACATCCAAGACAAAAAAACACAGAACTGTAAACAAAACAAACAATAAACTGCAGTGTTTTGACGGAGCTCGCGACGCAGCAGCCATACTCGGCGCCATCTTGAGACCAAAGTATGTTGACAAGTTCACGTAAATTTCATGAGATCAGACTGTAAAAAGATGAGTATTGTTTGATCCAGTTTTATGCAATAATGGTAAGTAACATCCAGCTATTAGCTCCAAAAATAAGAACATTTTGCATTTTTATCCAATTTGGTGGAAAAAAATATTAAGGAAAGTAAAACATTAAAGTAGGTTATTCGGCATTCTGTGTATACAGTACAGAAAATGTGCATACTGTGCACAGAATAGCCTAAATACTGCAGAAATAGCATTAGTAGTGTGGTAGTATGCTATTCCTAACACGGTCTTTGTTTTTTTCCAAATACAAATATAAAATGAAAGGCATAGGTAACCAAAGTGTCAACTGAATAGGACCAATTGCAGTTACAGTCATCTGAAGAACAAAATAAGCTGGTCTTGAAGAATCCCATTACTATACTTACACTTCTGCAAAATGATTTTTACGTGCCTCATTTTACATATTGCGGCAGTTTCCACTAGAGGCGTTACAACAATGATGGCTTTTATTCACTTCTACACAAATTACAAATAAAACAGCACAAGATCAGTTCATAAATATTTAATTGCAAAGTGATACATTTTAACATTTACAACTACATTTTAACATATCCAACTACATTTACAAGCTTGTTCAAGTGCAATCAAATTGCAAACAGTTGCACTCACCTGATGACCTGTCCAGTCCAGAGTCCAGTGCGCAGGTCAACACATGAGCCAAAAGTGAAGGTTTAGGTTTAAGTTGTAGGGTAGGAAGGTAGGTTTTGTGATTTAAAATTTGATAGAGCATTAACCTCATAAACCTCATCTGTTTGGGAGCACATTCAACTCACTTTTAAAGTCACAAAGTAAATATTGAACTGATATTTCAGTTACGAGGGCTGCTTTTGAGTCAAGCGAGCAAGCAAGAACACAATTAGGTGCATTTATTGTAATACATGAAGCATTTATATCCTCTGCATATAAAATAAACAGCTAAATGCATGATTAGAGTTCTGAAAGTGTTTCAAAAAAGAGGTGGGCCTGACCAGACCATTTTCTTCCTTAAAAAACTGAATACATTAACATTCTTCTCTCAAAACCTCATTAATGAAAATGCATCTCCATAAATGCACCAATTATAACACATTGTGATGATGTTATTAATATCAGACTGATTGAATTCCTGAATGATGGAATTCCTATTGTATTTGGCTTCGGATCATATAGAGTTCTGGCAGGTCTTTGGTATACAGTAATTCTTTAAGGAGCTCATTGCTTGATTTCCTCAAGAGAAAAGGTCAAATTGAATGTTCATTTCAAACAGCCCAATCAGAATAGTTTATAAGGGCACCTTGGCCCTCAATAAAATGCTAAGAGTGTTTGAGGACATCTTCAGCCTATGTGGATATGAGCCAAAGCCTTCATTAAGATACTACCACCATATTTTTGCTCCCTTTCAACAACCACTGTCATCTTATGCCTTGTCATTAATTATGGATATTGTATATGGCATCTACCAGCAGGTACCAAATGCCACAGTTAACCAGACCAACCCTGTTCCTTGGAATGCTAGATAGAAAATTGCTGGTCAGGGGTGAAGCCAAGATGACCGGGGGGATATTCTGACTTTCTTTCTATGGATAGTTAATTTAAATGGATAGTTCACCCAAAAATTAACATTCTCTCATCATTTACTCACACTCAAGATATCTCAGGTGTGTATGACATTCTTTCTTCAGAAGAATAAATTTAAAGAAAAACAGAAAAAATGGTCATTAAAATGCAAGTGGATGGTGATCCGACTTTTGAAGCTCCAAAAACATAATAGATGGTCAGCATAAACATGATCCACATGACTTCAGTGGTTAAATTAATGTCTTCTAAAGCAATACGATTGCTTTTGGTGAAAATAAGATAATTATTTAAGTACTTTTTAACTATTTCATACACACCTGGGAACATCATGAGGGTGAGTAAATGATTAAATAATTTGTTTTTATTTTTGGGTGAACTATCCCTTTAAGTCTTACCACCTTGAATTAATCCCAACTACCACACAGCGCTGGTGAATACTGAAGGAATTTGAAGTCATGTAGTTAGACTTAAGTGGTCAATATCCATGTTACATTAAATGCATAAGTGCTTCATTAATTTGTCTTTACCTCTTGGGTAGCTCAGACCGTGAGCATCAGACTAGGAAAAACACACAGAGGGAGGAAGTGCATATTCATGGAAGTGGAAAAACTGGCGAGAAAAGACAACACACCGTCAGGGAGAAATATATAGGGATGGCCTGACAGAGCTGTGCAAGTTTAGCACAGTAACACCTCTAAAGGGCAGACACTGGAATTCAGTCATACAAACTTTCACACAAACAAAGACACATCCTCTCATTCACACAAGTGTCTAATGCAAGCTTCTATCCTACACTGCAGCCATTTATTGATCCATTCATATTTATTGCAGAGATGGAGGTTGTTGTGTGCTCAAATGCCCTGCAAATCTAACTCTAGTTCCAAAATCTGGTTAGGTGGCTGTTTTAGAGGGGTTTTGGACACATGATAGTTGATCCAGCTGGCTTACAAACTAACCCAGCTGCACACCAGCTTGGCCAGACTGGGAGATGAGTATAAATAAGCTAAGAACAGCTACAACCAGCAAAATCAGCGTAGCTGTCAAACACTATGTATAGGTGGTCAGCCACTAAATTCAAAGGGGAATTCCCTAGGAAGGTTGTGCTCTTTGAATACAGTGAATACATAAAGGGACCATTCTAATACAGTATGGGGGCTGGGTAATGAGGTTAACCTGGTTCAATGCATGGTTCTCTTTGGTCGCCATGTCAATTACTGCAGCTCCCTGATGATCCTGACTCTAAGGTCATCCTGCCTTGATGGAGACATTAAACCGAGTCTCTTCTATCTAACGATGGGGGGTGACAGCTCGCTTCTGCATGTTTATCACCATCTCTGTCTTCTCCACCTTTGATTTTCTTTTCATTACTCTCCGTTCATTTCTTATTAATTACCGTGCATGATAACATGAGCATTTGCAGCGATGGCTTCTTAATGAGCAATCAAAACAGTGTCTGCTGTGCTGCGATGTGTAACTGTTGTGGGTGAGTGCGCTGCTTTTGAAGTGCCTCTCAGGATGGAAACAGCTTTCAGAGGAAAAAATCTGGAGATTTCTTTGTATCATGAGGAAACAAATCTGGAGAGTGAAAGTGTGCATGGTATACAACCCCTGTAGCTCAACTTGCATAACATATAGGTGGCAATGCCAAGATTATGGGTTCAAGTCTCAGGGAACACACAAACTGATCAAATGTATGGCTTGAATGCACTGTAAGACACTTTAGGTAACTGTTTTCAGCAAATGTATGAATGTAAAACCAGAAACAGCCAACCTGGTCTCATGACAAATCAACTTTTACCTTCATAGTGAGAAATACATTATTATATTATAATAAAAAATAACTTGAATGAGTAATATGGTTATAATTTTAATTATGCAATATTCAACAGGATTGCAAAAAGAAGTGTAGTAGTATTTCAACACCTTGTTCACTCATAAAAAATGGTATAATAAAGATAGTAAATCATGTTTTTTATGAAGCTAATATGTATCATTTAATATACTACAGAATATAAATATAAAGGTACATATTGATGAAAATGATTAGAACTTACTCTCTCTCCCCTGTGTTCATTTAGTGAAAAACTGTGGAAAACATGCCTTTAAAATATTGAGGCTACTTGACTAAAATAGCTGTTTGGCTGAAACGATGGTTTATTCTGATTTAAAAACAACAACAAAAAAATCTTTTGAGCAATTTGAGAGCAAAAACATAACATTCAAGATATATACTTCTTTTGAAGTATAAGAATAATTCATTCTTGTTTCTCTTTATTACCTCCCAATGACTGGCTGGGCCAAGTTTTTAAACATCAAATAGGCATTGGTCTAACATTCACAACACAACTATCTCCCTAATTCAACCCAGACCATTGAAACTAAGCTGCAAAACACACAATTCAAAAATCCTAATGAATATGTCAATTAGTGTCAATATTTGCCCTGACATTGATTTAATTATTATGAATTGATTAGATTTGATCGTTACGATTATTGAAGGCATAAAAATGATTGGTAGGATATTTACACTGGGTATCTGGATTTGATCTATTTTAACTGAAAACATGTCAGAGATGTGGCCTGGGAGGTACTGTACATGTTCTGACATATTGCACTGCAGCACTCATGTGCGGGCGACCCAATATCATTACCAACTCAGGTCATATTCAATTCCAATTCCAATTCCCCCTTCTCATTCTTGTTACCTTGTACTGCCATGTGCAGTTGGTTGCATATCTTGTTTCACTTAGAAATAAGTTAGAATACAGAAGTAAAATGATTTACAAACTATGTTTCACATTGACTTAAATTTAAAGGGATAGTTCACCTAAAAATTTACATTTTGTTGTTCCAAAGCTGTACGACTTCTTTCTTCTTTGGAACACAAAAGGAGATGATAGACAGAAGTCAGTCTCAATTACCTAGACTTTTACTGAGTGGAAAAAATAGATGCAGTGAATAGTGACTAGCTGTCAGGCTTTCAGTCCCTAACAATCTGTTTCACATCTTTTGTGTTCCAGGAAACAAAGAAAGTCAATATAAGGGTGAGTAGATGTTAAAAAAAATGTTGTGTGTGTTGGGGGGTAAACTATCCCTTTAAGCATAGGCATAAGTCCTTCCCACTAGTAACACCTTGCAAAAATGTTAAGCTAAATTATGATAATTAGTGCAATAAATCTTGAATAATATTGTATGTGGAAGGCAGAGAGAATAATTCAAATGCACCAAAACTGTGGAGTATGACCCTTTTAAATTTGTATTATAGAATTACCATCACATTACTTGTAATATGAGTGAAGTCACACAGACACAGACTCCATTGGTCTGTTGCCATGGTCATCAGTCCTCACTTTCCCTAGAAAGAATCAAAACCCTAACTCTGGTCAATAGGAGTTACAGTGCTGATGAGATCTGTGGTAGACAATTTGGTCAGGGTCAACACCCATTGCAGCCAATTTAATTTTAATTGGACTAAAATGTAATCCATTTCGTAATGTCAAATCCAATATTTGTCATCTCTCCCCCTTTATATCTCTCTCTGCGCATGTGCAAGCGTTTGTGCATGCGTGAGTGTGTGAGTGAGGGGAGAATGTGGTGAGTCTGAGTTTGAGCCTTTCTTTTTATAACTGACCATTGAAACTAAGCTGCAAAACACACAATTCAAAAATCCTAATGAATATGTCAATTAGTGTCAATATTTGCCCTGACATTGATTTAATTATTATGAATTGATTAGATTTGATCGAGAATTGAGTGGAGAATGTGGTGAGTCTGAGTTTGAGCCTTTCTTTTTATAATTGTGTGTCTTTGTACATGTTTTTCTGTGTGATTTTTTAAAGATATTTGGTCTGATTAGCTTTTTTTCTAGATGAAAATTAGAGAAGTCTGCTTTCAGTGGCTTTTTTCTGCTGGGAAGCACGACTGCTCCGTGTGCAATCGAATGTGAAAACTTAACGGTCAAGGTATACAAATCTTGTCTAAAGTCAGTGTTTAGGAGTGTAGTCTAGCATTTGGAAATGTGGTGGGTCATAACAACATTATATCAGCCTCTAGGATGAACAGCGCAATTGTTCTTTTTTAAACACGATCGAAAAGCAAATGAAGTTTTTCAAATAGAAGCTGTAATCAATGAATCGCTTATAACTGTGCTTCCTCTCAGTAGTTCTTTCAGAAAAGTTCTTCTGTCGAACGTCCCTCCATTTGTAACAGATGAAAGATTTGCACAAGAATTGTCTTTCTTTGGTAAGTTAGTCTCTCCCATTAGGAAAACTGCTCTCGGGTGCAAATCACCTTTGTTTAAGCATATTGTGTCTCTTCTTCAGTTGCGATGGTCACTGTGGCTGGACCCACAGTGGTCGAGCCCACAAACATAGCCAGTAATATCACTGTACCTTCAAATGCAGTGTCAGTTACTGATAAACGGGACAATTCTGGTGATGGTGACATTGAGATGGAAGTAGAACCCATATTCAAAGTCCTCACCAAAACAAATTAAAAATCAGACTGCAGTATATAAACCCAAAGAGATTATAATCTATAGCAAATTTATTCAAGAGACTAAAGGGCTACCAGGAGTACAGGTAGATGATTATTTCCCTGAACGTACAAATTGAATTAATGATGCAAGGTTTTTAAAGAAAGAGGGTGCATTCACTGATTAAAAAAGTTTACCAAAAGATTGTGAGTTAACTCAAAAAGCAAATTATTAAGGATGAAAAACAGGCTCTAGTGTAAGTTTCTTTTTTTTGTAAGTTTCTTCTTTGTCGGTTTCAATTATTAATATTTTTTTCTCTAAAACTTAATTGAATGTGAAAGATTTTAAAAACATAACTCATAATGCTGACGCGCTTAATTTGACCTTTATTTAAGTTGATGATTTTGATACAGTTTATGGAACATCTGAAATTATTATGAAATTCTTTGGTTGTGGTAAAATAGGTCATCTTTCACTCACAAAAATTTACAAAAACCACACAGATCAGTCAAAATCTGAACTGACTGAAGCACCATTTAAAGTGGTGCCAGAGACAGCCAGAGACAGTCAGAAAATAATGTGTATGTTTGAGTTCATAAATCAAAAGCGTTTTGATGTAATGTTCATTCAAAAATCACACAGTGATTTTAAAAATTAAGTGGACTGGAAAAGAGAGTGGGACGGTCAAAAATTTCAAGTCACTTGTCTTCTACTAGCAGGGGTGGGGCTGTTTTATTTTCTAAGAACTCACTGCCAATATCTTGCAAGATAGAAGAAATAGTTAAGGGGCTTTTTTAAAAAGTTAAAGCCAAGTTTGAAAAAATTATAATGACTTTTTTTTATATATATGCACCTTCAAAGGAGGCTGAAAGAATCATTAATTAAACACAATCAATACTGCTTTGAAAGACCTAAGTTTAGAAGTGAAGCATCTACAGGTGATAGGGAGAAATTTGAAAGCTACAAATCCAAAAAAAGCTTTACTTGCAGATCTTTTAGGTGTCAAAGCACAAACAGCAAGTGGCACTAATCCGCTCACAATATCAAAGTATCACGCAAATGGATGCTCCATCCAAGTTCTTTTTAAATTTAGAACAAAAAATTGGTCAAAGTCGTTTCATTCACTCTTTACACTCAAAAACAGGAAAAGAGCTTACGTCTATTAAAAAAACAAAAGCATGCTGTTGATTTTTACTCTGAATTGGTACACAGAGAGAATGATGAATGTATGTTTTTTGGTGATCTTACAAAGGTATCTAAAGGAGTCTAATACTAAACTTCAACAGACTCTGTCACTACAGGAACTCCATGAAGACCTGATTGGTATGGATAAGGGGAAGTCTCATGGTATTGATGGGTTACCTGTTGACTTGTATAACTTTTTTTGGTCAGTGATTGGTGAAGATCTCCCTTTGATAGTCTGAAAAAAGGCTTTCTATCACTAAGTTGCTGTTACCACTTTATTACCCAAGAAGTGTGATCTCCAAATTATATGCAACTGGAGGCCGATCTCTCTTTTGTGTTCAGATTGTAAAATACTGTCGAAGACCCTAGCTACAAGGTTAAACAAAGTAATGAGTCAAGTTATACATTCTGATCATACATTATTGCATACTCAATAGGTCAATCTTTGGTAATATTTCACTAATTAGAGATGTTATGGATGTATCAAAGATATCGGGTGGTAGATTTGGTCTGATTTCCTTAGACCAAGAAAAAAGCTTTTGACTGTGTTGAACACGTTTATTTGCTAAATACTTTGGAAGCGTCTGAGTTTAGTCATGGCTTTATAAGCATAATTTAGCCTATGTACAGTAACAATGAGAGTGTACTCAAAGTCAATGGTAATTTGAGTGCCCCATTTAAAGTTCAGAAGGGGGTCAGGCAGGGGTGTGCTCTGTTAGGAATGCTTTACTCCCTGGCCATTGAACCACTACTCCATAAATTACGATCTGAGTTAGATGGTTTTACAATGCTACACTGTATTGACTCTTTATATCATTGTGCATATGCTAAAGATGTAATTGTATTTATTTGCATGTCTGATTATGTGAACAATGTCATTGATTTTAAAATGATTTCATCTGTAAAAGTTAACTGGGGGAACAGTGAAGCTCTGTTAATGGGGGAATGGAACAAAGGGCACCCAATCTATCAGGAGGTTTAGCCTGGAAAAGGAGAGGTTAAAAATACCTTTGAGTTTTTTTTTTTGTTTTTTTTTTTTTTTTTATGAAATTATGATTTTAGTCAGAGGAATTGGGATATAATGTTTTACAAAATTAAAAGATTTTGGCAAAAATGGAAATGGTTACTTCCCCAAATGTTATATACAGGGCGCACACTTACAATCAACAACATGTTGGCGTCTTCTTTGTGGCATAGACTCGCTTGAATACATCCTTCTTTTAGGCTATTATCAAAGCTTCAAGGTGAGATGGTAAACTTTTTCAGGGACAATTTACATTGGAACCCTCAAAACGTTATTTTCCTATAGAAAAGGGGGGGGGGGGGGGGGGGGGTCAAGTTAATCTTGTCAGCAGAGGAGCCACTTTCCGCGTCCAATTCTTTCAGAGACTACTGATGGGATCCAAAAGTTTGGTATGGAAGCCACTAGCACAAAGTATTTTACATGGAGTAGGTGGAATGAGACTTGATGCCGTCCTGTTTTTAAAAGATTATACTTTTGGGGATTTTAATGGAATACCTTCTTTTTATTAAAGTCTTTTCAAAGTGTGGACACTTTTTAAGCATCAGTGGGCTGAGCCAGCGTCTTCTCTTCGTTGGTTGCTTGATGTTTCTGGAGAAGACACTCAAGGACATAAAGACTTACTTCTTTCACAGAAATCCCTACAATTGAGAGATATTGTTGATAAAGTGGGTCCTGGACTAAAAGATGGAGAGAATTTACATTTAGGAATCAGATCAGTGTGATATGGTGAAAGGATTCTATACAAGTTGGTGGAGGTAATAAACTTGAAAGAGAAAGCACTACTTGAGGGATACAGTATGGGTGTTAAACTTCCTGATGCTAATTACTTTTTCCCGGACATTAATATCACACCTGCTCTTGACAAGTAGTCCTGCAGTAGTCCACTGTTCAGTCTGGGTAAAAATAAATATGTGGATTTTTGTACAGTTAATGGAAAGTTGCTGTACAGAAACATTGTGAAAGTAGTTAATAAGCATATGTTGAAAGACAAGACAGACAAAGTGGGGAGCGACAAATTAGGGATCAGAGAAGAAACTAAACCAGTATGGAGAGTACTATACAAATCACCATTTACTAAAATGTTTGGTGATCTTCAATGGTGAATTTCACATGGCGCTACAGCTGTTAATACTTTTGTGGATAAGATGAATACCACTTTAAGTGATATATATCTTTCTATTCAGAGAGATAAACTATTTATCATTGTTTTATGAATTGTGGCAGAATTTCTTCCATGTTTGATCTCTTAGAAACTTTATTTTCTTTATTGGGAAGAAATAAAATAGATCAGAAAGCTGGACAGAAAATTGTACCAGTTTTTAAGAAAAATTGTTGTTTTAATTATTACAAATTGATGAGTGCATTCAATTCATTTAAAATTGAATGGTGTTGTGATGTTGGTTTGTGCTTTGTGGCTAATAATGAACTAGTCTTTATATGTGAGTTAGGGTAATAATAATTAGGTAGTGTGATGTTTTCATGTATTTGAAATGATTGTTTTAATAAAGTGTTTGTTAAAATTAAATTCTCTCTTTCTCTCTCTCTTTCTGAAAAAGGCAAATGGCTTTCATGGTCAGCGTGCTGTGTGTCTAAATGTATTGCATTATATTCAGAAGTGTGTTTGCTGTTAAAGATATTGTTAATTAGTGGCATCTGAGAAACACTGTGAAGAGGCTAGAATGTAAGGGCTCTCAGAGTTATGTTAATTTAGCCCTCTGGCCTCTTAATAATCTAAGAGAGATTGCCTGGGGCATGAGTGCAAAACAATGTTTATTGGGGAAGTAAGTGATTTCCAATATTAAAATATGAAAATCCATTCTAAAAATACAAACTATTACATGTTTAAAACATGATAATCAAAATCAAATATAAAACAATTTAAATATGTTGTAACACGCTTTTCGACAGGGCGGGGAAAAGGAGGACACGAGGACAGGCTTCTGCTCACAGGTAGGGGTGTTTTAATTCTCAAAGTAAAGTTACAGGGGTTCAACATAAACTTCTTCTTATAACAAAACTCCAAAACTCTCTATCAACTTAAAACTACTCGGGGCTGCCAACGCTGGACTGGCTTCCCTCCACTGGCGGTGTTGTGGCTCTTATATGCCGCTCTCCCCGTGCTCACTGAAATTAGAGACAGGTGTTAGACATATTTTCGCTCAGGTGCAAGCGCCCTTACCGCTCCCCCTCTCCGGACGGGCGCTTGACCACGCCCCCGCTGCCACATATGTATTATGTGAAAATTATTTCTGTATTTTTTTTTTATTTTCTGTCCCACGGTCGTGGTCGTGGCATCATTTCCATCACACTAAATAACTTTGCCTTCAAAATTGTTAAAAAAAAAAAGCTCAAACCACAAAAGTTGTATTTTTAGCCAAGTTGACAAAACTGTCAGTCAAGGGCATGCTTGAGATAAAATATATATCCATTTCAGACTATTCTCACAGCGAATTTCTAGCATTAAACCCACACCTATCACATAACTTCTGAAGATATGGATTTAACCACTGGAGTATTGTGGATTACTTTTATGCTGCCTTTGTGCTTTTTATGCCATTACATTTTTGGCAACCATTCACTTGTATTGTATGGACCTACAGAGCTGAAATATATTTTTATAAAAATCTTAATTTGTGTTCAGCAGAAGAATGAAAGTCATACACATCTAGGATGGCTTGAGAAATGAGAGAGTTTTCATTTTTGCTAAACACTGCCCCCAGTGTCTTAAGTTGTAAGTGTTGTTGGTCTTATGGGCACGTGTTGGCTCCATTTTCTGGGTTTAATGTCCATGCAGGGGCACCAAAAGCATGATGTGAAGTGAGTTTTTTTTTTTTTTTTTCAGCTGTACAGGCTGTATTACAGTGAAGGGGAATGCATGTTTTATAAACAGTACTCCCCAAACCTTAACCTTACCATCAGTAAAAATGTTATGTTAGAGGGGAAATAAGCAACCTCTGAGTTTCTGATTTTGTGAATGTGATTACTTCCTGATTTTAACGCAGTATCAAAACCATGGTCTCCCACGCTGCTGATGTGACCCGATCATGGTCATGCCACAGGGGAAAGTAAACTCACAGGAGCCGATGCAAAAATGTCTGATAGGGAATGCCGGTTGTCAGCGAGTCGGCATATTGTAGCCGATCGCAGGGTACCCTTAAGTCTCGGAAACAACATGCCGACCATGTTGGGCTGTTTAGATGTTTCACATGGGTAGCACAAGTTTTGATTGTCCTGCTGCAAAGTCCACTCTTAATATATTTCATGAAAACACTGAAACAAGTGCAGAAAAGTGGGAAAATGTTGAGAGTTTGCTACCTTTTTTCTTATTCTTATAAAAATGATTAATTGCATCTTGTATCTCTATATGTCTCACTAATTTTCTGTCTGCTCTCTGTCACCTTTGTGCAATCAGGTGAGGCGTGTTTCTATTTAGCCGCCATTTTTAATTTGTTCTCCTTATTGACCCTGTCCCAGTTTGCAATTAAAGCCGCTCGATGCTTCTGGTTTCCTGTCAATGTGAAGCACTTCCTCCTGCCCTTAACTTTAGCTGACAGTGAGGAGAGCTCCAGAATTTCTCTGGCTTTGATAATATGAGTTGATAACCATGTACATGGAATTAAATCAGTATATATCATACCAGTTTGCCTGGTTATGAATATTATGGTTAAAAATCAGATATATACTTATAGTTACAGAACTGACTATGACTGTGTTCCAAAAGCAAGTGAGCTACATACATAGGCAGTATTTTAAGGCATCTTAGGCATGCCCCTGATATGAAGGCCATTAGAAAAGTACCTTCTTTTGGTCAAATTCTAAGGCTGCGTTGCATACTTCACAGAGAAGTATGCATAATGGATTGCATCGAGTTTATAAAAGATGCGGACATAGAGAAAAGATAAAAAATGTGTACATTCGTTATTTTCTGTGATAATAAAGCTTACAGTAAGTTGTATGTAATATTCCTTAATAAATACGACCATAAAAACTCAGTAAGTCTTATTATGTGATTCCAAACAACTTGAAAACTTGCTGACTGGCCAAAAAAATAGCCATTCAAAATGAAAGATAATTCTCCATTTGTTCTGACTGTTAGGACTGACAGAGCCTGGGGTCTGACCAATACACACTACACACCACTAATACCCCTTTTCCACCAACAAGAACCAGGTGCTGGTTCAGAGCTAGAGCTAGTGTCAGTTCGGAGTTGGTTCAACTGATGAGCCTCCAAAGAACCGGTTTGCTTTTCCACAGGCTAAAGAGCCAGGTCTTACTACGTCTCATCTTTCCCAGCAACGTTAGCGCGGTGCTGCCAAACACAAACACACCATCAACAATGGCGGACGTTGCTTTGCTATTGATGTTCATGGCTTTGCGGACCTACATCGGCATCCAAACGCGGTGGATCCAACGTGTTCGCACGGCTCGCCATTTGTACAGACGGAGATTACAAGCGAGAGTAACGGTCCGCGAAGCCCCGTCTAACTTACTCTGGACTTCTGCAGAGGACCAGAGTGCAATAAAGCAGCTTGTTTCCTCCTCTGACCACAACTGTTTTTGTTTAATAGCATCCATCGTGTTTATCTGCTAATTCAAAAATGGCGCTCACAAGTTTCTGTTCATCTTGTTGGTCACGGTAACCCCGCCCCCAGCCGCTGACATAAGCGGTTCTTACTTCTAGACCAGCAATGATTTGGTGCTACTTAAGAACCACTTTTACTGGTTCAGAGCTGGTGCTTTGGTGGTCGAAAAACAAAGAACCGATTTGAAACTAGGCTCTGCCTCCGAACCAGCACCAGCTCTGCCTTGGTGGAAAAGGGGTATAATACCACCAAACCCTAGCCACTGGTGGGATCAGACTCTAAATATATCTCTCTTCTCAACCTGTTGCATGCCAAGCCATTGTAACACCTGTCTGTGGTTGCAGGAAAGCCATGTTCCCACATCCAGCTGGATCTCTAAGGTTATGTGTTATCAAAATCACCAGAAAACATCACGGTCCGCTTTACGGGACCCTCGGGTGAGGAGGTAGTGAATCGGAGAGTGATGCTGGGATTGAAGAGGGAATTAGAGAGATGGGGGCAGTGGAATAGAGACAGAGAGAAAGAGACCGAGCGATTGAGAGAGAAAGAAAAGGTGGAGCAAAGAAAAGGGGTGAAAGGAAATAAATGATGTAAAAGTAAAAACTTAACAAAGAAATGTCAGAGAAGTGGTTCAGTGATTAGTGCTGTTTCAGTGATTAATGATTCCACTATACATGGTTAGGGTTAGCGAAAGGTTTAGGTTAAGGGATCTCTGCAGTATATCTTTGGTGGTGGTTTAGAGCTCCTGCCTCTTTTGGAGCTCATCCTGCAGCTTCCCCTTTTGGAGTTGGCCCAACCCACTTCTGGAGTAACTCTGCCCCTTCTGGAATTACTCCACCCTTTTTTTGGAGATCCCGTCCCTATTTAGAGATCTCCAGGCTGGAGCTAAACCTACTTGGGTGATTTTGCACAAATATTTTAGGTGAACGAATCTGAACTAAAGGAATTGAGACAAACTAAACGAACGAGGGAAGTTGTTCATGAATGATCCGGACAAACAAAGCATGTCATTTGTGAACATTCTGAATGAACGAGGCATCTCATTCAGGAATGAAGACCTTCTGACTGACATTGACTGAATGAATGGGGGCTTGTGGTCCATTTAGTTCAGCATGTGAATCAATCTCTGTGGAAGTTTAATTCCAATTCATGAATGTGAAAAAATGACCAATGGCCATACAAAATTAAAATGATGCAAAGATGTTATTGAAACTAGTTATTGAAAAAAGTCCAGCCCAGAAGTTGATGAAATAGAAGAAAACATTTAGATCACATAAGACTCTATGTGTTTGAATATGTTGAGTGATTGATTCAATGAATCAATTGCAGTCTAATAACAAAAAGACCTCACTGAAAAAAGGCATTTTTTAAATAGCATTTTTTAATTGTTTTCTACTTAAAAAAATTGTAAAATCCTTAACAAGACACATTTACTTGAGAAGCAAAATTACTAAATATATTACGATATTACGACTTTGATGTACTCTATGTAATGATGTAACCTACAGAAAGGGTTACTGAACGAATAAGAACAAATTTTTTGATGAACGGATTGTAATTTTGAATCTCCACGACTATTAGTGATAAAAGATAACAGAGAAGATGAGAAGATAGAGGGAAGATGCTGACACTGGGAATGGATGGTGGGAGAGGAATTATGTCCAGCAGGGCAGAGCCCGGCTGTAAATCCTGAATATAGGCCAGCGCAGCCTTGTGAATCCCTCTGCCTCCTAATGGATGCTTTACTGTCCTGTGCTTCTGTCAGAAATTGAGAGGATCTGCCTAGCCCACGCCTCACGCACACACAAAATCATAATACACACAACTATGCCTTTTTGCCATTAATGTTTACCAGCACTCACGCCCAGATAACTGCACAGTAACCGAGGCTTTTTCAATCAATGTCATCATCGTTTTACTGAGCATATAAAAGTCACCCTTTTCAAAGAAGCGGATGTACATGGAAAAGAGTGAACGTTTTTTGTAGCAATATACTTTCAAATGTTCACTTTCTTGATAGCTGTACTGCTTGTAGCAGGCAACAGCTGACAACTTTTGAACTGTATTATTTAACACACTGAATCACAAATGACACACACACACACACACACACACACACACACACACACACACCACATTCTCACTTTTTAAACTTAGCAACAGCAGATCTGTCTGACTCTGGCCTCTCTGGGCTGTAGAAGGCGTACAAGGTCCAAAAACATGAATGTTCCTTGCTAAATAAGCTTGATTTAGAGACTGTTTACACTACAAATTCAGAAAAGCTACAGTAGGTAGAAAGTTAAAAGAGATATTTTAATCACTGCCCCTAGTGGCTGAAGCTGGAAGTGTTGTTGTACGTACATGGACTTGTGTGCGCTGTGTGAGATGTCCACAGAGTGGCGCCAAAAGCAAGTTGTTGTTTTTTGTTGAAAAGGAATGTTCAGTCAACAGCAATGTATATTTTAGTAACTCTTCCCCCAACCCAAACCCCAGCCCTAAACCTAATTGTCAGTGGAGAATGAATTAAAATTTTTAATAAAAATGCAACATCCGAATCACGCTAACTGATTACTTCCTGCACGCAAAATGAAACCAGTAGCATTAGAGGGAAATGTGTTCAAGTTTGAATTGATGAGAAAGTGTCTGATAAGAGATGATGCTTGTCAATATTTCAGTTGATTGTGGTTGATTTTAGTGCACATAAACTTTTGAAGTTTTGCAATTACTCACCTTGTTGCATTTTGAAATGTGTCACATTCTGATTCATAATGATGCATGTTTTGCTGCGAGGGCCACTATAGCATGCATTAGTGCAAACTGTCTACTTTTACAGTTAGTTTTCTTCAACAACTTTCATGGTGGCAACAATCTGAAGAGAATATTGTTGATCAAGCTACTAAACATGAGTTACATTTCTTGTATGCGTTAAGTAGTTACCTGAATAATAAAATAACCGGTTTAAGACATATTTGAAGGTAACTCTAATGAATGAAAGGTAAATGAAAATTCTCCCATTATTCACTTACACTGATGCTATCCCATATGTGTTTGAATGTTTTTCTTCAGCAGAACACAAATAAAGATTTTTAGAAGATAGAGATCTGTCAAGTCCTTATAATACAAGTAAACGGGTGCCAATACTTTGACGGTCCTAAAGTCACATTTAGGCAGCATTAAAGTAATCCATGTGACTCCAGTCGATCAATGAATATCTTCTGGAGCAAATTCATACATTTGTGTAAAAAGTAAATAATTAATTAAAATGTTTTTATCTTTTAAAAAGTGCCTCCTGTGAGTAGTTGATGCATCACATAGCTGTCACGTGACATAAGTGCGTCGGCGAGTTTACGCGAGAATTCAGATGTGGTGCTTATATACAGTCGATAATAAAAGTAAAAAATGTTTTAATTATCGACGTGTTTCTTACATAAACCTATTTGTTTTATTTATAGTTGTTTAAGTATGTTTAGATATGTTTTCCTGCAAAACAATGAAAAAAATTCTCACTAGTAAAAAGGTGTGCCAAATTTTTTAGCTATTTTATTTTGTATATCGTTGTAAAACAGTTCACGTTCATGGGCAAGGAAGAGGCGAGAAACCGGCTTGACATATAAACTAAAGGTTTAATGGAGAACTCAAAAGACAAACACATAAGACGACGGACATGTCCGTGAACGATCTCTCTCTCTCTCTTGCATCGCCGTCCGCGAGTGGCCTTTATCCCTCTTGACGGCTTAATTAGTCTAATACGGGACCGGGCGTGCATAATCACGCCCCGGTCCCGCCCTCCACCGTGCCACAATCGTCATTTCAGATGTACCTGCCTCTAAACAGCACTTACAGTAAAAATTGTCACTTAACATCATCAAGGTGGTCTCAAGTGGGTGGTTCAGAAAAAGCTACAGAGAGGATCAAACTTTGCCAAACAACTCATTGCTGCAAGTCAAATGTCTGGCTATGCGACGCAGACAGAATATAATGGAAAGGCAAAGAAACCGTTGACATTAAGTGTGCGTGAGAGAGTGGAAAGCAAAAGTTCTTCTGGCTGTAGTGTGCGAGTGAATGCTCAGACATTTCTATGGTGTGCTGGGACATTAGACTGACTGACAGGGGCCTTTCCTCTGAACTCTACTCATACACGGATCTTCCCTCAAACCCTCATAGATGATTCACTGTCATCTTTAATTCATTCCTCCCTTTTTTCCCCCACTCTCTAATCTGTATCTCATATAACCTCTCTCTTTTTCTTTCTGTCTCTCTCAATCCACAAGGAAATCTCTCTCTCTTTCACTCTGTAAAGCATTGTCTATGGGAGTCTGTGAAGATCCGTCTGCCCTTTCAGAGTGATTCGAAAGAGCTTTGTGACACATCAGCTTTGACAGGTGAAAGATCCCTGGCCTTCAAAACATTAGTGCTGAGGTTAGATGAGTTAAACCCCCAACAATGCTTCAACTTCACTCAATATCACCATACTGTATCTATTAGGACCTTTGCTAATGAAGATGCGATAGTGTAGACTGTGGCTTGAATCCTAAATAAATCCTTTCTATGTGAACACAAGAGTAATAATAAACCAGACATTTAGAATGTCACCAGCTACATCAAGGGTCAGATTGAATATATGGTTTAAAAATAGGTATTTTGTGAAATGCATTAGAATAATGGAAATAATTGGTCACTCACATAAGGGTCAATGTTCCCCTTTAATTTTTTAAACCAATATATGCAGTGTTCACTGTGCCAGTTTTTCAAAGAAATTATTATTACTGTAGGAAATTTGGTATAAATGTACATGGTGTGGATTAAAGTGTTGCAATTCTCCACCAATATATGTTGGACCAGTATGTGTGAGCAAGAATTAAATTAAACTGTCCTTATTCTACATTTTACTAGGGGACTCTGGTCCCCTGGAAAGCAGAGGTCTGTCCAAGGGTTGAAAGTCTGATGGCAAGAAGGAGTGATTGTCACACGGTATGTGCCGTGGCGCCATGCCAATCTCGGGACTCGAGTCTGTAGCCAGTGCTGAAGCGGTCTCATATGCAACATCCCAAGTGGCGCGGCCGCGGCTGAGGATGCCATATGTCCCAGGAGCCTCTGGAATTGTTTTAGAGGAACAGTTGTGCCGGGCTCGAAGAGAGCGAGGCACCTGAGCACTGATTGAGTCTGCTCGTTGGTGAGACGCGCTGTCACTGAGTCTAACTCCATGCCGAGAAAAGAGATGCTCTGAACCGGGACAAGCTTGCTCTTTTCCCAATTGACCTGAAGTCCTAGACGGCTGAGGTGTCTGAGCACCTGGTCCTTGTGAGCGCACAGTAACTCTCGAGAGTGTGCCAGGATGAGCCAGTCATCGAATTAGTTGAGTATGCGGATGCCCACTTTCCTTAGTGGGGCAAGAGCTGCCTCTGCGATCTTCATGAGGACACGAGGGGACAGGGACAGGCCGGAGGGGAGGACCTTGTACTTATACGCTTGGCCGCGAACGCGAACCGTAAGGGTCGGTGTCGAGGTAGAATGGAGACGTGGAAGTACGCATCCTTCAGGCCTTCCGCTGTGAACCAATCTAGCTGTCGAATGCAGGTAAGAATCTGTTTCTGCGTGAGCATTTTGAATGGGAGTCTGTGTAAGGCCCGGTTGAGAACTCGCAGGTCCAAGATTGGTCGCAACCTGCTGCTTTTTTTGGGTACGGTGAAGTAAGGGCTGTAGAAACCCTTCTCCGTCTCAGCTGGAGGGACGGGCTCTATCGCATCCTTGATGAGCAGGGTCGTGATCTCTGCTCGTAAGGCGCTAGCTTTCTCGCCGTGCACGGAAGTGGAGTGAACACCGCTGAAACTAGGCAAAGCACTTACTTTGTTCCGTGCACCAGGTAGGGGGCAGGTTAGAGACTGAGGAAGAGGTCCTAGAGAGTCGTCTACGGAATTCGTCAGCGCTGGCCTGCCTTTCCCGGTTTTCAGTTCAACCACACGCTCACGGCGGCCCGGGAAAGCATACTGGACATCTGCGTGTCAGCCTCAGACTGGGTGAGCAGACATGAAGGTGGCAGCCCAGACAAGTCATCAGCATCAGACGGCGCTGTGACGCTCTCCGATGCAGCTGCGATGTCGCCATCCAATTCCGGGGGCTCAAGGGAGAACGCCGGCTTGCCGCGACGCAGAAGCAAGCAACCGTGCGGGGGGGCGGGTGGTTCGTGCCCGTCATCATCCCCAAATCGCCTTCATCGCCAGCCGGGTCGTGCTTGATCCCTTGGGATAAAGGAACGACGCGGGGGGTGGGGGTGGCTGAAGTGGCTTTCTTTCGTGAGAAAAATACGTAGAAAAATTCTTACTGGCACTTGCTGCCCTGCTTCCCTTTATTTATGGGGCGGGGCATGCAAATTCTGTCTGCCAACTTGACATTGGCCTTTTCTCAGGTTCAGAGGTACGTTTGGTATCCCAGGAAGACCCCTTGTGTCACTTCATTCGACACAACGTCGAGTGAGTGACAGATGGGGAACCCAAATCATTCAACCACTTGTCTTTTTCACACTCAGCAATATTTTGAATTATTCCGTTTTTCATTTTGCAGGATGCATGAATTAACATCATCAAAAATCCTTTTTGGGAAGTTTTCAATATTCAATATTTTGTAGAGAGCATGTATTTAGTTAAAAAAGTGTTTTAACTTACTTGTAACATTATTTATTTATTTTTACTTCTGAAACCATCCTTAGATTATTAGCAGTATTTAAACTTAATTTAGACTAAATTAATCATGCAGGCTTATTAATCATTCATGGTAACCTCAATCAGGTTACATAACACTGACTTGTTAATGTTGAATAAAACATTTATTTGTGTACTCAGTACACCGCCCCACATGCTAATTTAAATGAGGTGACATCTAATGCAAGGTGAATCTCAATGAGGTGTTGAAAAGCATTTGCTTTTTGATGACTGCAGATCCTGAACGCCACAGAAGTGCGCTGGAGTAGGACACTGTCACTGAGTAATCACTTAGAAAGGGTGAGAATCAGAAGGGACTTGGCGATACAGTATTTTATAAATTTCTGGGCCATGATACAGTGATTTAAAAAAATAATAATTATGCCTAAGAGTATTTTGATTCTGAAAAAAAATAATTGGTGCTTTGCACAATGAGTCCTTTACATCTTGCTTTACTTCATTGTAGAGCTATTGAAGTATTGAATGCACAATATCAGTGTCGGTAAAACGTAGTGAAAAAATAACGCACCTTTGTTGAAGTGTATTTTATTTTACAAAAATAACATGTAGTCCTCCACAGGTGGAGATTACAGGTGAAAGTGTACAGGTGGAGATTATTTATTGACTTCATACCTCGAGTTGAGTTTGTTTAGTCGAATAAAAGAAAAATAAACTTGTTTTCCCTATGAATCAATTATTCTTTTTTACACACCATTGGAAAATAGCTTTTTTTTGTTATAAGCATAAACGTAAAAAATGTGTTAGATCTGAACTTTTATGTTTTATGTCAAGATTAAATATCAAAATGTCTTATGTCATCTAATGTAAAGAATGTTTAGATATTTTTACTGGAATCTAGACAAAAAATATTCTAGGTTTTTGACAAGAATATTTGAGAGATTTGTAATCAAGTGATTTTGGTGTTAGCAAATCAAAAGTGCACTGTCAAATATCTCAATACTTTGAACGATTGTTTCTTTTTTTCAACTTCTATTCTACAATGCAAAGGCAAAATTCAGTAACTAGTTACTTTGTACAATAAATAAATAAATAAATAAAATGTGTTATGACCAAAATAAGATCTTTTAGACTATGATATGTCCTGTGACAGATGGGTTTGGCTCAACTATAATCAGATTCAGAGGAAACAGTGAGTGAAATCTGCAGTAACAGCAAAATCCACACTAAAACCAAGTCATTTTAAAGTATGTAACTTTTGCATTACCAAAAGGAATTGCAAAAATAAACATTGTTTTCAAACAGTTTTCTGAATACACCCTCTGTTTGGCTTTGACCAAACAAACACATAGACCTTCCCCAAACTCATGTAAACACTTTAATCACATTTCTTCCGCTCCGACCAAAGTGCGCCTGCGCTGCAGACGGATGATGTTACACTCAAGCACAGGTTAGAAAACATAAGCAGAAGAAGCTAAACTTACTTCTCAGCTTCACATGGAAGTCAGTTTCTTGCACTGTTTTCTAGCACTGATGCTCCTACTGCAGAATCAGTAATTTTGCCAAAAGCAAAAATATATATATATATTTGCCTGAGCTGTGAATGTCCGATTGCAGTCTGAATTGAATGTTGGTGAGATAAAAAGACCATATATCACAAAATAATGGCAAGGAAACACATCATTTCAAATGAGTTTATCCTCGTGGGCAGAACACAACATCCAACGTGTGTATTCCAATACACAAACAAATGACTCTAATGAGCCGATTGTATTTAGTGAATCAAAATAGACCGCACTACCAATGTAGTCGAAAATTACTCTTATGAACCGGTTATTTTAATAAATCCTTCAAAAAGACTCACAAACTGACTGACTAATTTTCCTTGTGCCAAGCTGTATATAAAGATACAATTGCAACTACATGTTTTTTGCAATAAATATACATTTATAAACAACCATTAAAACATCACATTTCCCAGTATATAATAGAGTATTGGCAAGTAGCATGGAAAAAATATTGCAATAATCAGAGTATTGATGTACATGTAAACTTAGTCATTGTTGCTGTGTATGCTCATTCAAAATAGATTTATAGCACCACAGATCCACAATGTTAACACCTTTCAGAAAAATCAACCTAGGGATGTCTTACTTGTAGCTGTCTCTACATACTACTAGGATAAGAGAGAGTATATTTTTTTGCAGTTTTTCTGTTTCAGTGTTGGTGTAGTTACTGCGTTTTTCCTTTGTAGGGCAATACCGTGAATCCACTTACTCTATACTCTTGCGCTCTGTACATGACCTTTATTCCGCTCCAGCTAAAGTACACCAAAGCCACACCATGACCTTAGATCTATCTTTCAATCCTCTATCTCTCACTGTGTCTCTCAAGAGGTTGTGAACAGAGGACGCTGCTGCTTTAATTGTTGTGTGGCTCCAGGCAGTCCTGCGGCGAATGGAGAAATACAGCAGGAATCTGAAGTAAATAGTCCCGTTTGGGAAAACAAGAGAGTTCCAGAGAGAGACAGAAGGAGGAAAACCAACAGAATCTAGATGGAAAGAGGATGTTGAAGAAAGACTACAAAAGACAGAGAGATTGCGGGATACCCCCCAACCATAGCAAAGTTAGATTTATAAACAAATCGTTCTTCCAAGTCAGATCTTTTCAATTAATCAGTTGAAGCGGTACAGAACCAGCGTTAGGCAAACTACTACAAATATGTAGCTAACTAACAACTATTTTGCGGAAAAATTAGCTAAGCTTAGCTAAAATTTGAACGTAATTAAGGCTTTCTTCATTGCTGGCAAATGATAGGATGTAATTTCATTATTTAATTTAGTTGTGGGTAAATATCCACATTGTCCAGCACACTTTTTGTTCTCAGTATTCTAAGTATCCCGATGCTATTTTATTGAGTGAGACAGGCTAGTTTGCTATATCATGCGCCATATTATTGGACGGAGTACGCATTAGAATCTGCCACTGGGCAGTCATTAATTAATTGACCGTCGGGACTCCTTGCTGAGTTAATGGCTTCAAAAACTGAAAAAGCACATCAGGCTTGCTTGAAAAAATCATTCTGTCACAGGGACAGGCTCTTGTGTTTTCTTTAATTGACCAATGAGTTGCTTCTTTCACCGAAGAACTGACAAGACGTCAAACTCACAAGATCAGACTGAGCTGCTTATCATCACAAATGCTGATTGTAATTGTTGGTGATTCTGTCGCCAAGCATTTTTCCTGTATTTTTAATCTATAATGAAATGAGAAAGTTGAGGCGCAACAGTAGGTTTTAATTGAATGTAATTTCTTTACTTACTGAAAGCTGCATATGGACAAAGTACATGTTATAGTGTTATATGGCAAGCCTTGAGGGGATAAATGCACAATCACACACTTTCACAGGGTAAAGTTACTTCATGAATCACATCCTAAATCACACTTTTACAATAGTTTTTGCTTATGTGAGACTCCTGTTGTTTTATCGGCGAGCTCCATGTGACAGGGAATCAGAGAAAGAGAGTTGTGGTAAGTCGAAATGTTTCTCAACATTCCACAATTCTTAATCTGCAAATGTGTCATACCTTTGACTGAAGAAAGCGAGTGCTCAGCATAATAGTCTGCATGTGTGACACTCTCGACCAAAATCGAGTTGTTTGGAGTCTGCTAGTGTGGCGTCAGCTTAACCCATTTGACCGATTCATTGAAGGGTGTTTCTTCAAATCAGGGGTTCATTTTTTCATAGTAGTCTTTTCGAAGACCAAGATTTTCAATATTAAATGGATTGTTTAGCCAAAAAATTGTAATTCTCTCACCATTTACTCAACCTCATCCCAGCTGTGTATGACTTTCGTTCTTCAGCATTTTAAAAAAATATATCTCAGCTCTGTTGGTCTTGTAGGAAGGTGATCAGACCTTTGGACCTCCAAAAATCACAGATAGTCAGCATAAACATCATCCATACGTCTCCAGCGGTTAAATTCAGGATGAGCACACACATGAACCATTGTGAAAATAAATAAACTAAAAGTACAAAAATAAAAATACTGATCTAAACCAAAAACCAATGAAACTTGTAAAACTTGTAGTTATAAGTTAAATATTTATCTTTTTTTGTGCAAAAAGTGATTGTGTCGCTTTAGACGACATTAATTTAACCGCTGGAGTCATGTCGATGACTTTTATGCTGACTGTCTACAATTTTTGGAGCTCAAACTCGATTCACCATCCACTTGCATTTTAAGGACCTATTGAGCTAAGATATTTTTCTATTTATCTTCAAATGTGTTCTGGTGAAGAAAGTAAGTCTAACACGACTGGTATACCCAGGCCTGCACGGGCTTACTGGGGCTGAAGCATAAAACATTTTCTGTCAATCACTTGATATTCATGTTTTGGCTGCTGATTGATCTAATTTACAAGTGACCCACGTGGGAAGCATGATATGACAGCCTATCAGAATGTAGAGAAACAGTTGTAGCATGCGTTGTCGTCTACTCTAGTAGTCCATTCAAATTTATGCTTAGTCACTCACAGACGATAGCGGATAGCTAAATCAAAATGTCGGGAAAGAAAAAGTTTGAGAGTGGTGCTCATAAGCGAAAAATTTTGCGACAGAAAGAAAACAGTGTGAAGGAATTGTTAAAAAAGATTCCAAAGCTGACAGGATTTTTTAAACCTGCAAATGAAGGCGAGTCGAGCTCATTAAGCGGAGCACCGATGAACAGTGCAGAGGACAAGCAAACAGGCAGGAGACCGTTAACTCGCGCTGCAGAGGACGAGGACTGGCTGCATGGAGCAGAGCCAACCGGGGACGGACAGACCGGAGGACCTTTACCTCGCTTACCTGGAAAAGAGGAGGACCAGGTGCGGGAAGAGCAGTGCTCGAATTGAGGGGGGGATCCGGGACCCCCCATAAGAAGTAAAAAATAGACTTAGGGGGGTCCCTCAGATATTTTAGCTGATTAAATGCATGAAATGGATACGGTAAATTTCGTGAATTAATTATGTACAATAATGTATATTAAGTTTGTTTATAGGCTAGTTTATAGGCTAGTCTCTTCAAAATGTAAACGCCCCGCCCCACATCTAAAGAGCGCCATATTTATGCGGGATTCACTCTTGAAATAGCAATGATTGACATTGATAGCCATATCATTGTTTGTTCCTGAATAAAGCAGCCGTTTTCACTGAAATGGTTGAATAGTCTGCTGACTGACTTACTCACTCATAACAGTCCTTTCCCGCCTCCTACTGGACGTAACTAACGTTATGTACAAATCGTATGCACTAAAATCGTTGAAAAATCCCCACCAACACACAGACTGTTTTGTCACAATTTATATGTTTAATATCTAATAAACTAGTTTCATGCATTTAATTAAGTCTTTTGGAACAAACATTATTATCACAGTGTCACATTAATCATCCAGTTGTTTTTAGGGTAAATTCTACATCGGTAAATAAAGCTAGAATCATTGTGTTGGATGTTCAAAAGTTCATAAGTATCTTCTGCTCACCAAGCGTTCATTGATTTGATCAAAAATATACTAAAAACAGTAATACTATGAAATATTATTACAATTTAAAGTAATATTACTTCAGTCTTCATCACATGATCCTTCAGAAATCATTCTCATATGATTTGATGCTCAACAAACATTTATGATTATTATCAATGTTGAAAACAGTTGTGTACATTTATTTATTTTTTTGACTCTGATGAATGGAAAGTTCAAAAGAACTAAATTTATCTGAAATATAAACTTTTGTAGCATTATACACTACCATTCAAAAGCTTGCGGTTAGTAAGAATTTATATAAAAAAAACATGTTGGGAAAGAAATTAATACTTTAATTGTTGTGGATTTTTTTATGGAATACTGTCTTCGTTAGGCTATATCTCCCTGAGAGAAACTTATTTCTGCTTTTGTTGTATATAGACAAACGTGGTCATTAGACTTTTTTTTTATTGTGGGCCTACAAAACCTCTCAGCCCCAGGGCCTGACGGCAGGTTAATGCGGGCCTGGGTATATCATGAGGTTGAGTAAATTATGAAATATCCTTTTAAACAATATGGCATTCTATAAAACACAATACAGAATTTGAGATATGCTGGAAATGACACTAAGGTGGGGGTTTTCTTGACTTTCAGAAAACAAGTCACAAGTAACATAAATCTTCTGAGATGCATGTATATACATTGCTGGGCATTGTTAGTAGACAAATAAAAATTTAAAGTCTTGAAAAAACTCTATTTTTATGAACCAGGCATTGCTAGTTCAGATTTTAAACAGTCAACAGAAAATACCTGAGATCTGATTGCTGAAATCAAGCTGTTATTTAAGATTTCAATTTTTCCTGTAATCAAATACATTTTCAAGGAAACTGTCAGTAAACATGTAAATGATTGATCAATAAAAAGCTTTGCTAAGAACTGTACTGTGCAAGTCAGAAACCACCTAGAAAACAACCAGAGCATCTAGGCAACAATATAGCATCACACTAACAACCACTTCAACTATCTTAAACACTGCATAGAACTGCCAACTTCTCAGAACACTGTAGCATCAAGTTTCAGAAAATATCTAGATCTAGTTACACATTTCCACTACCTCCTGCTCAGAATTCCTTTCTGTCTTCATCCTCCTCTCTATCTTTCCCTTCTTAATCTTATCCTAAATAAGTGCTGACATCTATAAAATATTCATGTGCTTTTTCCATATTCACCACATTTCACTGAGCGTGCTCAGAACAGTGTGTCACCCCTCACTTCGTTCCTTTACAATGAGCCTGTGGCTGTCACCGCAGTTTCCAGCTCTGAAGTCCCAATGAGCACTGCCAAAACTGACTCCATCTATCCATCAATCCATCAATCCATCCACCCATCCATCATTCGTAGCTAAATAGGAAAGTTTTGTTAACATGTAGAAAGTTTGTCCCCTGCGTTATTAAGCACATGCTATCTGTGATAAAACCGTACTTGACTGTCAGTGTTAAATAATGTCTCTTCCAGCAGCGGAGATGACAGCTCAGAGCTGTCTTTATCATATTCCTGCCACCACCACCTGCTAATGTTATTAACAACATCTAAGTGAAAGAGAGGGAAAATGAGACAGCTAAAGATATCATTGCCATCCTTTGCAAATTTTTCAGTAGAGCTCTTGGAAGACGGTTGATGACAACTGTTTTCCTCATGTCTTTAAAAGTGCCTAATGGCGCAAATTATACTTCCAGTTGTGCTCAAAATCTGTGACCTGAGTAATTTAGTCATCAGTTGTATTATTTTGCAGTGTACACGGTGACCTGATAATCTGGGATCTCGTGATTTGATGGCCTTTGTGATTGCAATTCCGGCTAAAAAAAAAACTCTTTAAAAGGAGATAAATTAATTTGCTTAAAAGCACATTATCCTCCCAGGTCACCAATTATTTGACATTAACATAATCCAAAAGAGGCCCTATATAAGGGGAAATATCACGAGCAATCAAATTTTCCTTGCTCTTTTGGGATGAAAGAGCTTGATGTACAATGAAAACATATTGTACATTTTCAGATCTCCAAACTTGCTCCAGAGCACAAAAAAAGCATTTAATAAAACTAAGCTGCTAAAATGACTCATTTTATACCTCCACAACTTTCTGACGTCAGACAGATGAATAGATTATGGGAGGAAGGGCAATTCTCCTTTGTCATTTTCCAATTCGCCATTCCAGCCTATCATCTGCGCCCCTGGGCTATAAAAACTGTAATGGATTTGCTGGCTGGGATGCGTCACTTTTTGTGAACTGCCGCGTCGTCACCGCGCTCTCGTCACCGCGCTCTCGTCACTGCTTTCTGGGAACCGGATGCGAGCACCCGAGCTGAGATGCTGATTTGTGTTGGAGCGTGCTTCCGTCCCTCCCACTGTACGAGCTTGTTACAATGTCGCTGTTTGCATGAACTGGAGGTTGACACTGGAGACGCTGTGAGAATCCGATGCAGTAAATGCTGTTATTCTACTCTCCCTCGCCAGTGACAGCTACGGTTTCACTACCTCTTGGTAAAGCATTGTCTAATTTTCTCGACGATCGGTTTGTGAAGGCCCATACCTGCATTCCAATCAGGGTGCTTCGCGTTTTATCACGGCTGCAGTGCTGTTTTGTTTCCAAAATAATTTTGTTTTCAGTTTGTTTTGTTTTTCAACTTTTTGTTTTCTTGGTTTGTAGTGGACTTTTCTTGACTTTTAGGATCGTTCCTAAAGATCTGATCTGTCTATTGTTTTCTTCCATTCTAATAATTTTTCTTTGTTTTCTTTAGTTTTCTGTTAACTTGTTTTTCCATTGCATTATATTTGTTTATTTGATCTGTCATTTTGTATTATAAGTTGTGTTCTCTTTCATTGATTTCTTTTGGAATATAATTGTTAGTACTTTTTCGTTGCCATTTGTCTGTGCTTTAAGCAACTGGTTATTTACTTAATTTACTTTACTTGTTAGTGGCAACATTTATTTTTCCTTTTTATTTGGGTTTGACTAAGTGTATTGAGTCGTATACGCAACCCATAAAAAGTTATTTATTTTGATGTACATCTTTTGTGTGTTGACAGGACTCGAGCACCGGGGGCAGAGGACGGGCTTATTTAGGTGGTGGTATCTTCCTCACAGTGTGTTGTGACCACCTCACCGTGTGCTGTGATTGGTATTGACTCGTGTGTATGTGGGTGTGTGTGTGTGTGTGTGTGTGTGTGTGTGTGTGAGTGAGAAGTACAGTGATCTTCATTTTCGGGTGGCGTGGCTTGACTTTCTGCCTCTTGGTAGGTCTCGTCCTTGGTCCTGATGTTTCTTAACCAGTAGTGGCCTGTTGATTTATAACAAAGTGCTCCATAATAATTTTTACTATTGTTCCCTTTTACGAAATGTCAATAAACTATATTTTTGTACAGTGACCAATGTCTCTGTTCCACATCAGTGATACAAACTTGTGTATGCCTTCTGTAGGGGCTAATGTAAATTCTTTGGGTGAAATTCCCAGGGTGGCGTAGTCGGAGTGTGAATGGTACAATCTTATTAACTGATTATAATTCTCTAGGAAATCCCCCTTACTGCCCTCGTCTCTCTCCCGCCACATATTAACACATGACAGTTCAAATCTACAGTATGTCAACAACAACTATTTTGTGTTCAGAAACTTGGTCCCTGTAACGTAGGTAGGATACTATAATTCCTGAATATCCAAATAAATAATGATGAGGCTTAAATATGGAAAAAGGTCGATTAAAAATGGACCATTTCATTCTAAAGGTCAGAGAGAAGGTGGAAAATGGTTGTGAATAGCTAGAAAATAGAGTCTCCATTATAATGGAAATAACAGCATTGTTAAATTGTGTTTTCCAGGCCTGGAAATGTCATTGAAATTTATGAAATCTTAAAGTTATGGAAAGATTTCTATAGTGACTATACAATTTTCTAGTTATGCTCTGCTCTTAAATATTTCATCAGCTAGATATTGCTCAAATGTAAAGCTTGTTTAGAGTAAAACTTGCTTGCAAGTGTGATGTTCGATCATTCTTTTGAGTTTTTTCAATTAATCGTTTGAACAGGTTTGCAAATTGACCTAAATGACTAATTGGCGAATCAGTCGGACTGTAAATCATGGAAATTCATGTTTAAAAAAAAAAAACCTTGAAAATAAATTTTAAAAACTAATTATATGACCCCACATTTTTAGGCTCAACATTTTTTGCCAAAAAGCAGCACAGAGATACGACTGAAATTCATCCTCTCTTTTTCTCCATCACTGAAAAAGCTGCACCATATATTCTAGACCTGTCTCATCTTGATAAACACAATGATATCAGCTTATGATTGCCACCCAAAGAATGAGAGCTGATGTTATTGGAACGTGAGCGGGAACGGCGTGTTAAATTGAATCTATGAAGAGTGTCTGCAGGCCTGCGCTCGGGCACCACTCTAATGGCTGTCAGAAATGGATCTTGCCTCTTAGGCGTGCGATAGCGGCACGCCATCCATAAAGACCCTGTCAGCCAAGCACAGAGCTCATTTACACCTTTGTGTATTCCCATTATCTACAGGCCAGCGAGCCAAGCACCACACGCACCCTGATGACATCACCCTCACCAGGACACTGGTGTTTACCAGCTTGTCACTTCACCGGAGGGCTAAGAGGCCTGCAGACATCATGTGCTCTGTTATCATCATAAGAAACAAAGACAAACAAGAAAAAAGTTCTCGTAATGGGGATAATATATGTCGATTCCAGAGCCTTTCAAACACTCGCTTAATGAAACTAGAAAATCACGTATTATACTGTAATTAAATACTTCTATTTAAATCAATTTCATTTGGTGAAAAGACATGCTTTTTGGCACCATGAGGTGTTAGTTCGGCACCTACCAGTAGGGGTGAACACTGCAAAAATATTTTTCTTTCTCAGTATTTTTGTTTGTTTTCTAATGATAATAATAAAAACATGTAAAAAATAAATAAATAAATAAATATCGAAACATCCTGAAAATAAGACACTTTAACTTGAGAAGTAAAATAACATTAGATATTAAGTCTTGTTATCAGACAAATCTTACTACACACAAAAAAGTCATTTTAATATTTACACATTTACATTTTTCTATGAGGGTTAGGTTTAGGGTTAGGGTTTGGGGATATAATATAAAGTTTGCACAGTATAAAAACCATTATGTCTATGGAGAGTCCCCATAAAACATGGAAACCCAACAAGTGTGTGTGTGTGTGTGTGTGTGTGTGTGTGAGGTTTATGATTAAAGCAATAAATATCTATTTCCCAAAAATAACATTGTTAACCCTTTGAATTTAGTTTATTTTTCTAACACTACTCGCAAATTGATTTTTCTTGCTTTAATCATACATCTTACTAAACTTTGTTAGATTTCTCTGAAAAAAAGACTTGATATCTTAATCATTTTGGTTCTTAATTAATACTTTGTTACATTGTTACTTGAAAAATAGGACAAAAAAAATAAATACTACAACAATAATTTTTGGCTGTGTAATTGTAACCGGCCAATTCCTGACCCCCTGGTCAAAACAAATGATAGTCTTTTAAAGGAATACCTAACGTTGTCCTTCCAAAAATAAATGAATGAATTAATGAATAAACAGTAACCCTTCCATAAGATATTTTACAGTGCAAGCTCTGAGATCATTACCTCTTTTCGGAAAGAATTGCACTCTATAATAATTTTTACTCCCTACCGAGGAAAAGGGGGCAAGAAATGTGTAATCTCTCTAAACTCATCACCTTCTTTCCACTTTTGTTTTAACTGGAATGTGGACATTATTCTTATGCAAACTCTTCTTTTCATGACAACCGATGTCTCATTTGCAGTAGTTAAGTGTCCAGATCATATTAAGCTCTCGTTTCGTCTCTTGTTTGCATTTTGAAGTTCTCAAGCCAATTACAGGATTTGCTCATTTGAAAATAGAGAACTATGTGTATGTCTCACAGAGAAAGAGAGAGAGGCAGAGAAAGAATATGATCATGTCTACTTTGCATTTGAACATGGTCTCATTCCTCTTATCGGAGCCAAATTCACTCTCGAAAAATGAAGCATGTGATAATACAATTTTTATTTAACTATTAATTGTTAATAGTTGTTAATTGTATTAATTATTAATACAGATACCAACAATCACTTTGTTCTGGACAGTAATGGCTCGTCTGGTGAGGTGCTAGAAAATCTCAGAAACAGAGGGGATTTTGAGCCCTTCGGCACACCCACCTGCTAGGCTTCCATTGTAAATCTATTACTGTAACAGCATTTCTTGTCTTGTCAAAAATTATTGTCAGTGGTGACTAGTGATCAACGACATGCCACAGAGATTCTGTCCATATCCATAACAACTCTGCATACTTTTTTTTTATAAAAATAGTAGATTGACTGTTGTTTAACTACTACAAGTTCACATATATCACATATAGCTTGGGAAGCTACAGTTTCTATTTAGCTTCCCCGCACTGTTTTTAAAGAAGATTTTCAAGTAAATTGAGTCATTTATGTTAATTATTGTAATCCTATTTGTTCATGTCATCTCTCAATTTGTTTTCAAGAAGCTCCTCGGGTCACACAATGCTAATAATGGAGCATGTGTTAACTTCATTAGCTTTCTGATAAACAGATATATATATACTTGCTCTCCCAGCACTCAATTTTCAAGGAAGCACTTGACTGCCTCTTTATTTTGCTCAGTCGGGCAGTGGCTCATTTCAGCCGGGAACTCCTCTGACGATTCTACTGTACGCTGGTCTGCACTTTGCCATAACCACCCACATCCTCTGAACTGTGCCCTGATAAGAGTAATGTGTGGTCAGAGTTGCATTGTTGTGGTAGTCTTGGAGGTAAAGTATTACTTAAAAAAATTTACTCGATCCAAAAAGCTCCTATAGATGACAAATTGAGCAAGACTTTTTTTCTCTCTCTCTCTCTCTCTCTCTCTCTCTCTCTCACTCTCTCTCTCTCTGTCTCTCTCTCTCTCATATTCTTTCAAACCTGTATGATTTTCTTTCTTCAGTGGAACACAAAGGGAGAATATTGAACCCTTCAGTTTTGTGTAAAAATTCCAAACAACAGTTCTGTCCGAGTTAAATAAAAGATCCGTAGAGTACAGTAGATGTAGAGCACACCTCTATTTTGATTATAAATGTTAGCATTGACAAGCTTTTATTCACACAGAACACAAGCTTTTATAGTAACATTTCATCTGAAAAGGGCACCACCTATATGTCAGTGGTGGTACTACAATCCTACAGTAAACAGTAAAATATGTACAGTAAACACTTTTAAGTGGGTGTGATAGGGAAGAGGGCGGGGCCGGGTCGTGATTCTACACACCCTTATCAGGCTGATCAAGCCTCTGAGAGGGATAAAGGCCGACTGCGGACAGTGGTGCGACAGAGAGAGAGCGTTTACGGGCAGCTGTCCATCATATGTGTGTGTTTGTGTCTTTTGGTTTAAGTTCTTAATTAAATATCATTTATATTGTCAAGCCGGTTCTCGCCTCCTCCTTTCCATTAATCCCTTTTACAGTGGGGAAAATAATTGGAATCTTATCCTCTTGAAAGAAATGCAGAATCATTGTTTATATTCTAAAAGATTCATTTCAAAATACACATTTATGTCTGGCAAAACATCCCATAGACTTCTATTGAAAAGGTCCCCACATACAGTATATGAAGGGCTCAGAACATTTCTCTTGACTTGGGCCAGTAAGCAACTATTTAGCAACACCCTAGTAACCACCCAAAACATGCTGACCCGGCATATAAACTATTAACATGTATCATTTAAATGCAACACATGGTTACCTACCTATTCTAAAGGCATTTTGACCAAAAAAAAAAAAAAAAACTGAAGTTTTCTTTTCACTGTTTTGGACTGCACTGGAAGATTGTTGCCTCAAAAAATTACTCAGAAAGTAACATGAAAGTGTCATAAAAGTGTTTGCTATTTTACAAGTTTTCTAAAGCCATACGATAGGTTTGCGTGAGGAAAAGACTGAATTTTACAATGTTATTCACTTAAGATCTTAACATCCCTCCTACTGTAACTCTCAAATCAATTGAATTGGATCTTTTCAATTAATTGGCTGATCTACAAAATATTGATATTTACAAATCAAGACCCTGTTCTACAGTGAGTTCAACTCATTGATTCAACGAGTATTAATAGCAACTAATACTAAATTGCAGTCTGTTTCACACCCAAAGTTACTGAATGTCATAGGAAGACATGGAAGATAGTGTACAAGTTGCAGAAACCACTTTTATGGTGCTTTGCTGCCTTTTTATGAAGCAGTCAGTCTCCATTCACTGAAATTGCATAGTAAAGAGCGACCTTTTGCACTCTTTTTTTTTCTGTTCAATGAAAGAAAGAAAGTCATACAAGTTTGGAATGGCATGAGGGTGGGTAAATAATGATTGACAAATTGAACAAGTCTTTCTCTCTACTCGTGGGCTTATAAAAGTTTCTTCTTTTTTGTGAATGTCTTTTTGTTTCTTTTTAATTCCTGAGAAGATTCCTCTGACTCCTCTGTCAGAAAAGGAGTGTTTGCTGCCTTTTTAAAGCACAGCAATTAGGCACCTGAAGCCCCATGCAAATGCAAGCATGCATGACACAATTGCACAAATGAGGCATTTGCACATTAGACACCGAAATGTCATTCTTCCCTCTCCATATATTCATCTGCTAAATGAATGAGGGTGCCTTGATATAATAAAAAGGTGGGATGGGAGCTGGAACAGATCGAGGGAACAGTGTGGAGGACTGTCCAGCTCTACTCTTTTTCATTTTAATTGGCACTAGAAGAAATGGCCTGCTACTCAAGCGAGTAAGTCTCACACAGTGAGCCACATCACCAGCTCTGAATACAGAAGAGTTTGAAGCTGGGTCGAGCAAACTAGTGTGGAACTTTTCCTGTGGACTAGTCCTTAAAGGAATAGTTTACCCAAAAATGACAATTCTATCATTATTTACTCACCTTTTATTTTCTTTTTATCTTTTTTTCCAAAACCCTCAAGCCAAAAACATACCGTACACAAATGAACAGAGACGCTACTAACTACACAAGCTGGATTTTGTGTGTTGTTGAGTGCCAAAATGTGTCAGGCAGTAATTCATAACACAACACAAGAGTTCTATAGCGGACATGAGTGTGAACTGTCCACTTCTATGGTGAGTTTTCCTCTTCAAGTCAACTAATGTCGTGGTGGAGCAACAGTTTCTTATCCAGCATTAATGGCACAGGCATTTGAAGGTAACACTATTTCCCCCTTGAGTACTGAGGTTTGTTATCATCACAGTAACGCAAGACCACATGTGAAGCAGGTTCGGACCGCACATTGTAATGCCTTGACCGAGCACTAGCATCTGCATATGCATACTTCCGTAAAGTTCGTTTCTGGCCATTCGCTGTTTAAAGAATGGACAAAAAAAAAAAAACACCAAAAAAAAAAAAAAAAAAACACCAAAACTATAGTCCTTATGACTCATGCACCATATTTGAAGTCTTTTGAAACTGTATGATAGCTTTGTATGAACAATATACTGGAAATAGAACATGCAGGTTTGAATCATAGAGGCTTGAAATTACATTAAGTTGAGTTGAGTAAATAATGACAGAATTGGTAAACTTCCTTTCATTGAACTACAACTTTAATGTGGTTCTGTTCCTCATAAAAGCTATCATATGGATTCTGAAGACTTGGAATATAGAGCAGAAGTCATATTGACTACTTGTTTTCTTTTTCTTTTCTTTTTTGGGGGGGTGCTTGACTGACATGGTCACCATGTATTTTTGTAAGAAAAAGAGTTGTATAAAGATTCTTTTGTGTTTTACAGAAAAATACCAGCATACAGGTTTGAAATGACATGACTGTGAGTAAATAATGACTTTGGATTTACTCCATTATTCCATTATTCGTTGATAAAGTATCAATACTCAAAATCATATTTTAGCCTATTTTTAAGATTCAACTTCAAGATTCATCAAACTGAATTGTGTTTATCAACATTACATTTATAAAACTTAATGTTCATTTATTTATTTTTATTTTATTAAATATTACTCAATTAAATTCGATGACATTTTTTATGAAATTGAAAAAAAACAAAATTCCATAAAATTGAATAAAAAAATTATTTGAATAACTTATTATTTAACTTATTTATTATTACTTATATACTTATTATTCATTGTATTTAATTGTATTCAATTAATTTCAAGTTGATGGAACTTTGTTATGACATATGTGTAAATCAAAAATTTTTTAGTGTACCCTCATGACACTTTCTGTCCGATACATTTTGTGTATTCCCAGCTTGCAGCCCAATAAACATTCCTTCTTTCTCGATCCCAACCAATCAGGAGAAACCTATCTGTCATGTGATTTAGAGTCTAGGGGCTGGAAAATTGGCTAGAATGTCTCACAGGTCGTTCATACTGCATCATTTAACAGAGAGTACCACTACAGTCGTGTTCAACATACAAATCAAATGTTTTATTCTGTTTGAAGTGGAGTCCAGCAGAGTGCAGATGTCCTATTGAGACAGAGTGCTCGGTAATTGCACCTCTCAATGTTCACTCTCTCTCTCTCTGAGGTTCAGAGGGAGGGATGAGACTGTCCACAGCCGTGTTTCCTTGTGTCTATATTGTATTGACCTGTGGAAAGATAAACGAGCAGGGGAAGCCATATTTGCTTTGTATTGGTCATGTTATTTTGGCTTTATGCTCCCTCATGGCAACTATCCACTTGTTTTCCATCAATTGCTCAATTACTGTATCACATGGATTACTGGAGGTGAAACAAAGGCACAGGAAATATCTCACTATATATTAATAGAGTGTTGAATGCCTTAAGAACCACTGTTTCATGCATTGCTATTCAGTACGGGCACTTTAATATTGTCAGATGCTTAAGAGGCAGTTGTTTTGATGAATCACTCAAAAAGACAGTTACAGTTAATAGCAACACATTTCTCAATGAAATCATTGAATCTGTCTGAGCAGTTACTGGACTTATATATTTATATGAAATTCAACCATTCAACCCCGCAAATACTTTTCCCCGTCTGTCGCTCACTTCGACATTGTGTCGAAGAAACAACACTAGGGGTCTCTCTTGAGTGCAGAATATGCCTCTGATCTATGAAAAAAGGCCAATGAGAAGTTGGCAGACAGTATGTGCATACCCCGCCCCCGGACATACAGGTATAAAAGCGGGGAGTTCATTCAGAAATTTTCTTCGGAGCCGATGGTTGTACTGCAGCGAGCTACGACACACCCGTTCCTGTTCCTCTGATGCTCTCTGCTGTTGGATCTACTGCGCACTACAGCGGCTTTCTCCTTCCTTGCACGGCAGTGCAGTTTGCCCCTGGGCACTTCGACAGCGCTGAGCATATTAAAAGAGAGATATTTCTTTTAAAAGAGTGTTTTTCCTCTATAAGAGCAATACACAGCAGCGTTGAACGTCCTTTTCAGGACGCGTCTTTATAAAGATGCCATTCTGCCCCTGTGTAGTTCCTGGATGTGGTAGAGTGATCTCCCGGGAGGAGGCAGACCCATCCCCGTCGTTGCTGTGTCCGGTACGTGCTTTGTGTACCTACTTGGACCGTACGCAGAGCTTTAGACGTTCTGAGCAGCTCTTTGTCTGCTTTGGCGGACAGCGGAAAGGGAATGCTGTCTCCAAACAGAGGCTTTCCCACTGGGTGGTGGACGCCATTTCATTGGCCTATCACACCCAGGCCATGCCCTCTCCCCTTGCGAGTCCGAGTGTTGCGTCCTCATGGGCACTGGCCATAGGCACCTCCCTGGCAGACATATGTAGAGCAGCGGGTTGGGTAACATCTAATACCTTTGCAAGATTCTACAATCTCAGGGTTGAGTCAGTATCGTCCCGTGTTTTCTCAGGTCAGAGCCTGTAGAACTCGGTACATGCTGACCGGGTGTATCGCTTACACCTAGCGTCCTTTCCCTCGTCTGAGGTAAAACTGTGCATGTTCTCTCCCAGGAGATCCCACTCATTCAGATCCCTAGAGGACTCCTCCCTAGCCCTTTGGGTCCGCAGTTGAGCGGAGGAACTTGCCGACCCGATCCACTGTGGGTACTTAATCTACCCTGTACTGGAATAGGGGCTCCACAGGTCAGGACACCTGCTTGGACTCCCCCTGTGTGTATTTTCCGCAGTATGGTCCCCTTGCGATTGGACCCGCGTCTCCCTTAGGCAGTCCCAGCTGCCCTCCGGTCGCTCTCTTGTAGCTACTCCCCACCTCCTTGAGGCTGGATCTACTGCCGCGCCACCTTCCTCATGTCGCCTAAAAACCCATGTGATATATTCACCACACTTACCTCCCCCATTCTGGGCAGGTGTCGTCTCCGCAGGGTCTTTTCCCCCTGAAAAAATAGGAAACTGGGAAAGGCCCCCCTTCCCTTGATGCGTGTAAGGGCCCCATCCGTTTCTTGCTCTATGCGGAGAAACATAGAGAGAAAAGAGGCCAGGCTAGGCTCGGCCAGTTCCCGGGTTGGCAAGCGTTGCCTTGTTCCCCTGTTTAGGGTAACCAGAAGGATTCCGACAACTTTTATGGGGCATTGGGGAAGGGTATGTGCAGTCTGACACAGCTGGTCACCTTTGCACGTGAAATACCTGCCTGCTCCTGTGTCAGCAGACCACGTACACGGCTCAGCGCATGGTGTGATTTAAATTGGACCCCTAGTGTCGCTTCTTCGACACAACGTCGAAGTGAGCGACAGATGGGGAACATCTAGGCTACATATGTAACCTCCATTCCCTAATGGAGGGAATGAGACGTTGTGTCCTCCCGGCCACGTCGCTGAGCCGAGCCACTGTTGTGGCCGGACCATTTCCGGCTCCTCAGAAAAATCCTGAATGAACTCGATGTATTTCCCTGCTTTTATGCAAAAATACTATCTGCCAACTTCTCATTGGCCTTTTTTCATAGATCAGAGGCATATTCGGCGCTCAAGAGAGACCCCTAGTGTCGCTTTGACACAACGTCTCGTTCCCGCCATCAGGGAATGGAGATTACATACGTAACCTAGATGTTTTGTTTGGATTTAATGAACAAATTAATCAAAATGTGAGGTTTCATCAATTTGATTTTGAACAAAAAAGGTGATGATAGAAAAAAGAGTGTTAATTTATATGAATTGTTATGCCTCTTACCAATATTTTGCATGTTTTCCTATTCTGGATTCTGTTCACAGTAAAATGTTCATAAAAGTGAACATTTTACTATGTGCTATATTTCCAGTCTTTAGAAGCTGTATACAATAGTTTCTGTGAATTACAGACCAGGTATATCATAACAGAAAATGTAGAATATTGTGCACACTCATATGAACCACTTTTTATGATGCTTTTTTGTCCTTTTGCAACTTGACGGTCTTTGTCTACTTTTGTTTTATGGAAAAGTGAAGTGTGACCATTCTTCAAAAAATTAAGAAAGTCGGAACAGATTTTAAATAACATCAGTGAAATTAACTGGTGACAATTTTTCAAGCCATAATGTGTCTTAGGAGTATACATATGATCTATTTTGTTGTATAGACACAGATAGGATACTGTCCTCATTCTCGTGGCATGCGTCGCCATAGAGACCCATATGTCACAGTGTGACCATAACTTGTCCAAGCATCTGCTTCCATTACAAGAAAGAGAATTGCACAGACTTGTGGAGAAATAGATTTCCAAACCAGCATTGAAGTCCAATGGGTCTGACAGCCCACTTTATCACTGGCTTCACCACAGATTATTTTGTGGAAAGAGAACAAGCCCAGGCAGAGCATACTGTACACAGGCCTCCATCTGAGAACAAGGTCACCACCAGCCTGTTAATTGTAGGATTAGACCCATTTCAAATATTCTGCTTTTGCCCTGCTGTATACACATAACAACACGTTCAACATACTGTTGACCTTACATATTTATTGAAAAAAAAAAGCCTTCTTTACTGGTCTTAGCTGGTTAAAATGATTTAGCTGTTTAGCTTGACCAATCTGGTGATTAGCTGGTTTAGTTGTTTAGTCAACAGGTCTTCCCTCATAAACAAAAACCCTGTTGCCAATGGTTGTTTCTGAGCATATGTAGTAACATAGATAGTTATGTCATTGTTCTGCTCTGCACGTGCTATTGTACCAGCACCATTTGTGTGGAAGGAGGTTATATGTGTTGTTGATATATAGTGGATCCACTGGCTTGCTATGCTGTAAGTAGGTTCTGATCACCACCTGTTCTCCTCTGAGAGGAAACTCCTAAATGATTGCATCTTGTTTTTGGTTTATGCTGACCTCATTTGAGACGCAAAAGGTAGATATCTCAAGCACTACGTGTGAGTTTAGCAGTCTTTTGTGCCTTTTCTGTCACATTTTATTTGTGATGACAAACTTTTTCTTACTTGTGTACAATTATAGGCTTTTCTAGGTCATACAGTGTAACAAGGTTAAAAGCAGGCCAGCTCTCACTGATGGATAGACCTTTTAAAGTCTTGAGAATTTATCTAGAAATTCTGCTCTTTAGTTCCACTTGGGGAATGGAAGGTCTATCTGTCTTGTGTAAGCCTTTCCACCTGCACAATACTGACCATTCAGAGAAAAGCAGCACAATTAATCAAGGAAGAATTTTATTGTATTTATTTGTTAAAAAATGTATGCGCAACTAGCATCACCAGAAGGAACTACAAAAATAATCACTGTTTTCAAGCAGGTTTCTCCAGCTGTCATTGGTCAAAAAAAACAGATAACCCCGCCTCACACTCACGCCATGCTGTATTTACACATTCACACATATGCTGTGTGTGAATCCACTTACATTAACCATTCAATACAAAGTTAATGCTACTTTGGAAATTTAGTTAGTTCAGACACAACTGTAGAGAGAGGCAATACTGTTCTTTGTATTTAATGTTACAGTCACCATACATAATAAAAAGTATTCACATTTCATGTGTTTTTTGCTGTTTAGATGAAGAAGAAAAACAAATGTGGGGAGGGGGGTATTTGAGTTGGATCCGCCAAATATCTTTTTCCTGCCTCTCTGTACAAATCCAAGGTGATTCCCCCTAGGATGTGTTCTTTCACCCAAGCATTTAAACTAATCAAGAAGCACTCGGCTCATCTCAGACTCAGTCGATTAAATGGGAAGTAGCTCATGTGTTTTAACAGCTAATTAATTCCAGTCTTGGTTATTGAGAGAGGGCAAAAGAGAACATAGGGTTGATAAGCTCTGAACTCTAACTTGTTAGGAACCTAATGGATCAACAGAGTTAAAGGTTGAATGTGTCTTTCTAAAAGTACTAGCTTAGTATTAACAAAGTACTCTGCAGTATACACAATATACTACTATTTAAAAAAAAGTAAGGTAGCAATAGGCATCATTACATGAAAAACATTTCAAACTGTAGTCACATGGTGTCACATGGCCTCATCACATTCCTTGCGAGTGGCGTCCACTGATACATAATATAGAACTGGATTGCTCATGTCATCACAACATTGAAGCCACGGTGCCGCCATATTGCTATACCCAAACATTCCAATGTCCCTATTGACTTAATAGGAAATCATCTCATTTCAGCGAGTAAACTTTAGTCATTCAATCACAAATTTTATATATTTTGGTCCATTTTGAAAGACAAGAAAGACTGTGAATTTTAAATGTGAATATCTCAGCCTAATCTCATGAAAATGATGTGACGATATAATTTAATCAAAATGATATCCTGTGGTTCATGGGTGGACTGGGAAGAAAAATTGGCCCTGGATTTTACATAGAAACCAGCCGAAAATGGTTGTCGCTGTCCTTTTCTGAGGTTCATGTTTTAGTGGGATTTAAATAATTAAAACTGACCTCCCTAAAAATTAATTTAAACAAAAAAAATATATATATAATTTAACAGGGTGTGCAAAACCTACTACTTCACCCAGTAACATTTTGGAATTCAGTTGTGATTTATTCATTTTATAACCCAACAATAATTTATTGTTGTCCAGTTTGTCATTATAATATGATACAGTATTATTATTATTACTTTGAGGATTTGTTGTATACAAAAGTAATATATTCCTGTCTTATATTCTTTACTATCACCTGGAGCTTATATTCTGATGCTGAGGCTGTATTTTATGTAAGCATTGTAGGCAACATTCGTAACAAACAATAAACCTACAAAGCACGGCGGCCCCTCAGCACACTACAGGAGATGGAAAAAAACCATTGCCTTTTATCAAGTGCTGAAACTTGCTTGATTCAGAACAATCTAGAATAATTGTAACCGTCCCCTCTTTGCAACCTGAACTTGTTCAAAATGTTAAATCTTTGTGACACCTGTGCTAAAAAAAAAAACTATCTAGACACAGTTCAACGATTGATACAGAATGTAGGTGTCTCGGCATGCATTTTTGAAACCTGAAGCTCTTATTAACTTGACACAGTGTCTAAAAATGTGCCAGTCCTCCGTGAGACAACTTGTCACCCCTCAAGCATTTTTTGCAGAACTTTCCTACGATAGCCCCCCCCCCAATTGTGTGGTGCCTAAAATCGCTACTACTTACAAGTCATGCTTTTTTGTAGTTTTTACATGGCTTCTCATTGAGTATATACAAGATACAGGTATGTATGCAAATAGATAGTCATTAGCTAACACACATGGACTAAAAGCCAGCCATTGTGTGGACACTTTCGTTTAAATGGAGAATTTATGCTTGTGTTTCTCTGTGGAATTTCTCTCATTGTGGTTGTGTAAGGCTTCAGTGATGGAGAGCACCAGACTCTGTTCTCAAGCACAGACGTTAATTAGCTGCGGCCTGCCCTCTGCAACACAAATGAGCCATTGATTTACACACACAGGCGTGATCAGGAGAGTGAGAGGAGGACCTCCTGTCATCCCCAATTAGAACCCTGACTTGAACGAGACAATGGTGTTGATTGTTAAAATTTACTGAAACATAAAAACAGCAAAAAACAAACGCATAGACCCAATGGCTGGCAGGTTGTGTGTGTGCTGCAAAAACAAAACCAGTGTTCTGTTTTTTTTCTATTGTCCATGTGCACGCCATTGAAAATTCTCGTGTTTAGATAGTATCATTCACGGTTTGTTAATCAATTTGTTGAGTTCAAATACATGGGGGCAGAAAGAGATGCAATATTTAAGGAGTTACAAATGTGAACACATGAAACAGATGTTGCTCTGAGGGAATGTTGCTCTGAGGTCATTGTTTGTTTGTTGCTACCTACATATTACATCAAAGGCTGTGGTAACTGAAAATTCTCATTCTTTAATAAAATTTTATAAACATTATTGAATAATTGAAATGCTTTCCATCACTTCTACAGTCATTGTTTTTTCTTAAGTGAAAATGTTTTGGTGCCCACCAAATCAAAATGTTGAGATGCCGAAGCAAATTTAATTAAATTTGTCTTGTGTTCTGCGCTTCGTAAGGGCTCAATATGCATCTCATCTCATCAAAGCGTGATTGAAGCCTGGTTTCAAGTGAGTGATTATAATCAAAGTGATTATAAGACAGGAGAGAGAGACACTAGCAAGTGGGTCTTGAGGGGAGAGATGAGATATTCCAAATGTATTCCATTGGAATAATTCTTGGGATGTTGTTCATTGTTGGGATGACAAAAATTGCAAAATGGCACTGTCTGTTGTGTTTTTCACATTGAGATGACAGAATTAACAAAAATAGGAAGGAACCAACAACACAGCACTTTAACAGTGGTTGACTGTAGCATAACGTCATCACATAAGTTATTACTTATGCAGATGTATCTGGATTATGAAAACGCATTTGCCTTTACACCTTCTTTGAGTTTGGGCATTATCCATCCCTGACCACTTTGAATGTGGTTTCGGTGATCCGATCACAATCCGACCACAATGTGTCTTGGGTGCTGTGATGAGGAGGAAGGTGTGTCCTGGCCATGAGGGTGCATGGCCGGCACTGAGTCAGATGATCAGCGGGAGAGCGAGATTAAGGGGAGCCAGAGACACCAGTTTGGGAGAGAGAGATGGCTGCCATTAAATTTACATTGCCAGTTCCTGCCTACTCCTTGGCCATCCCTTTACCGTTACATTTGGTTCCAAAACCCAGGAAGGAGGAGGGATGCGCTCTCGTGGAGTCCTCGCCTCTGCCGTCCGCCAGGTGAGGAACCGTGGCCGTCCGCCGGGGGATGGAGGAGTCGCTGCCAGCCGCCGTGATTCAGAGGAACTGCTGCCATCCATCAAGAAGTGTAGGAGCCATTCCGTCCACCAGGAGTCGCTGCCATCCGCCAGAAGGCAGAGGAGTGGTTGAGGACCAGGCGTCAGTGTGTCCAGGGACCAGCGAGCAAGTTTTTCCCCCTCTCTCCTCTCTGTGTGTCTCCCGCTCACCCTTTCCTTCTCCCCTCTAACTCCCCACGTCTCTCCCCCAGGTTCCCAGAAGGTGGGGTGGACCACCGCCTGCGGAACGGTTAGAAGGCCAGATATGGGGGGGGGGTTTGGGGTAAGTCGGTCCGGATGGCGCCGCGGCCTGAATCAGGCAGTGGAGGAGTATGACGAGGAGAATGGCATGGCCAGGCCGAGAGGGTGCACGGCCAGTGATGAATCAGAGAATCAACAGGAGAGCGAGAAAAATCTCATCATTTTATCACCCTCATGTCTGCATGTAAACAAACAAAGATTTTATTATATAGATTTTTTTTCTATATAGGTCCATTGGCACCTACTGGCCAGGAAGGAGAAATTATAGTATAAAAGGAATTAAATATTGATCTGTTTTTCACTTCTGAAGACATGGGTTTAACCACTGGAGTCTTATGGATTACTTTTATGATGCCTTTATGTGCATTTGGAGCGTCAAAGTTCTTAACGCCATTCATTTGCATTGTGAGGACCAACATAGCTGAGAAATACTTCTAATAATCTTTGTTAGTGTTCAGCTGAATAAAGAGTCATCATCTGAGTCAGAGTTCACATCTGGGATAGCATGAGGGTGAGTATATGAGAAAATTGTCATTTTTGGTTGAACTATTAATTTGATGCAATGTCTTTATGGGGCTAAGGACCCAGTAGAGTCTAGTAGATATACAGCTAATCTCCCCTAGGCTTGTTTTTCCACACCAAACACACACTTTGTAAAACAGAATTTCGTCTGGAAATAGTGTCACCTAAATGTCTAGGGGGTTACTATTCTTTTACAGTAGATATATGTTATATATCCAGTGATGGAGAGTAAAATGTGAGGGCAAGGGATTTAGAGAATTTCTTCAATTGTATTTGCATGTGGCGTAAACATCAGGGCTGTTTCTAGCTATAAGCGGTATAGGGCCCCAAAGCCAACAGGGGGCCCTGCGAAGCAAGATGTGTTGTTGTTGTTTTTTAAATATGCATTACTAAAATCTATGAGTAAGACTCAGGCAGCTGTTAAGGCTCAATTAGATAGTTGTAGGGGGGCCCCTTGTGGTCCTAGAGGGAAGGGAGGGAGGGGTCCTCCAAGAAGGATTTCACTTAGGCTCCCCATATGCCCAGAAACGACCCTGGTAAATATGATTGTGTGGGCCCAACATACAACACTTAACTTGTAGTGTTCATTCTGTTGATTTTGTTTTCCAGAATTTGATTTTAGAGTCCATGGCATTTGATTTGTAATGCAATGAACAAAATAAATAAATAAAAATAACGAAACATAAATAAATGGACACTCTGTCTGCAAGCAGTTGTAGCACCCCCTGATGTCGTAGACATAGCCAGAGTTTGTTTCACTCTGTTGAGCAAACACACCTGCAGAGCAGTACACTCAGCCAACCAATATGCTTGAATGTTACTTCGGAGACTGCTGAACAACATTGATTACCGAGTTGGCTGGAACGACAAACACATAAAGCAGGCATGTAGCCAATGTACTTGAAACTACAAGGCAGTTTTGCATGACCCAGGACACAGGGCAAGACAGAGCTCGCATTGCGGTTTTATTGTGGTTAGGAACTGCATTAAGTCAAGTCACCCACAGCATATCTCTCACAGTTTACTAAAACAACATATCAAAATAAAAATTCAGAAAAATATTATTAAAATTGGGCTATTAAGTCTTTTTGGTGTAATGTATCCACACATGTAGGCATCTGTAGTCTTTTGTGGTCCATTCAGTGTTGTCAATTTAAACTGGTCCTTGATAAATAAACAAACTATTTAAATAGTCAGGGAGGAAAAAACAGACTGTAACAAAACAGATAAACAGCACCTATTTATTGTTTTTCTATTTCAAAAGCATTGACGAGCTGCTTAAAATATGTTATTTTACATTTTTTTCCACAATAAAATGCACAATGAATTATGAAGTTATTTTGGGCAATTCAATATTTTGTTTATAATTGAATTATAGATTGGGTGACCAAACATCCCGGTTTATTACACAGGACAGTTCCGGTTTTTTGGTAGGGTCACTGATTTTATCCTTAAAAAATAAAATCTCCTCTTTGTCCTTCTCGCTATTGTCTCTGGTATCATTTGCGGTTAAGAAAATAAATTTTGTTGCGTCGCAAGTTGATTTGACGATACATTCATTCTAGTCTTCAGCAAATCAGCTGAAATGTGTCTTGAAATCATGGCAATGACACCATGTGCTCTATGTCGTCCTGTCAGTCAGAGCAAATGCCCAAAATAAGGCAAATTAGCTGAAAGCAGCCAATCCACGTCTTCGTGCAATACGTGAAAATGTAAGCGGGGTGTGAGGTAAATCAGACAAGTGTTACCTTCAGACAGCTACAATCCACTTATTACATAGTGTAAGCACTTAAAGGAATTTTATATTCCGGGTTCAATACAAGTTAAGATCAATCGAGCACATTTGTGGCATAATGTTGATTACCACAAAAAAAAAATTGTTTTGACTCGTCCCTCATTTTCTTAAAACAAGCAAAAATCGAGGTTACAGTGAGGTACTTTAATTGGAAGTTAATGGGGGCAATTTTTGAACGTTAAAATACCCACTGTTTGAAAAGTATAACCACAAGACATAAAGGATATGATGTAAACACTATTTTAGTGTGACAAATTCACTAACCTTTTCTGTGTAAAGTTATAGCCAATTTTGCGACTTCTTTGTCATGACGACGTAATGTCAACAAACCCTAAAGCCCTAAAGTGACTGTAAAAATGACTAAATAACTTTATAGCTTAAATAATACATGAGTTATAACAGAAGAATTAATGCAAGTGCTTTTATAAAATTATACGGTTCAAATGTCTTTATTTAAACCCTCCAAAAATTGGCCACATTCACTTTCATTTTCCCCATTCACTTCCATTGTAAGTGTCTCACTGTAACCTACATTTTTTTTATTTATTTTTTTAAGAAAAGGAGAGACTAGTCGAAATTCACTTTTGTGATAATCAATATTATGTCACAAATGCTGTTGATTGAGCTTGAACCAGGAACATTCCTTTAAATGTTGAGATGTGGGGATTGTATTTAAAATATTAGGTTGCAGTGTTATGAATTTTTTTCACAAACTATATATTGCAGAAGTTTACATACCCCCTCCCCTTTTGTTTTAAGCCTATACGTTTTCACACCCCTTTCAGAATATATGCACATATAAGTATAAGAGATAATAGATTATATATTTTATGTAGTACTGCCCTTCAAAAGCTACATTACACAAAATGTATTATAATTTACACAAATTAACCTGTTCAAAAGTTTGCATCCTTTTGTAATAGTTGTGTGTATCCATCAATTGTCCTAAGTGTCAAAAGCTGGATGTCTGTGAAGAGTTTCCCTTAATAATACTTAAGTGAAAATATTGGCAAATAGCTTCTTCAAAGTAGTACTAAATACATTTTTATGATAACTCTATTTGTATTTTTTAAACTGCCCGGAGAAAGACATCCAGCCCCTGGTGGACGGAATGCCCTGCCGCGTTCTTGGGGAACAGAAGGGATCTCCCCCGCCCCTGGCAGCGGTTCTCCCGCTCCAGGCGGTCGGCAGAGAGCCCCTCCCCGCTCGCAGTCGGCGGTCTCAGACCCCGCCGCGTTTCAGTGGCTTGTAGGGGACTCCTCAGCCCCTGGCAGCAGCCCTGACCACTCCAGGCGGTCGGTTAGGAGCCCCTTCTCCCCTCGCGGTCAGCGGCCGTTCCTCCACTTCCAGGCGGCCGGGCTCCTCGTCCCCTGGCAGACGGCCACAGCTGCTCCGTTGGGGTGGACAGTAGTGGCGAGAACTCTACTACGGCGTATCCCTCCTCCTTCCCAGATTTCGGCACCAGTGTAAAGCAGTTCAATGGAAAGAAGGAAGCGAGAACCGGCTTGTCAATGTAAATATTATTTTAATGATAAACTTAAACAAAAGACAAAACACACACATGACGGACATGTCCGTAAACGATCTCTCTCTCTCCCGCACCACCGTCCGCAGTCGGCCTTTATCCATCTCCGAGGCTCAATTAGCCCGATAAGGCACCGGGTGTGTATAATCACGACCCGGCCCCACCCTCCGCCCTGTCACAACTATTTTCCAAGACTTCTGAAGACATAGAATAACTTTGTGGGATGAACAGACTGAATTTAAGGCAGTATTCATTCGCAAACCAAATCAAATCATTGATCAACTCCCGTACACAACACACATATTAATTTTGGCGACACGTCGGAACCATTGAACCTCACTTTGTTTTTGTGTGATAACGTTTGTTCCCAAAATGTACAAGAACCAATGAGGTTTGATGTTCTTGTCACCAATAGAAATTAAATATACAGTAGGCTACACTTAGGCTGCGTCCCAATTCGCCTACTTATACTACGACCTAAAAGTATGTACTCTTTTTTTGAAGAAATAGTACATACTTTTGAGTGTGTAGCAAAAGAGTATGCACGTTCTGGGACATACTACAAAGACGTCATGCAATGGAAGAGAACGTGGTTGCCTAGTTACGCACACCGCGACAGTTAAACAAACATCGGCGTTGGCAATGTGCCAGTTAAGGAGGCGCTCAGTGTCTTCATCGGACCCTACAAGATAAACACGGTACTTTTTTTGCACAACACAAATCCATTAATATTATGAGACAATAAAATATAACTTTAATTAGCGCTAAACGTTTAAGTTCTTACACTTAAAAACTGAGGGCGCATCTCCGCTGCCGCATCCGGCCGCCATGTTTGCATCATCTCAAAGCTCCTCCCTCCCGCACGCAATGGGTTGTGGGCAATATTAGCCGTTAGAGTGTGCATCGATCTGCACTTCGGATTCTGACCGGAAATAGTAGACCATCCGGGTATCTTTGGAACACTCATTTCAACATACTACGATTTGGGACGTACTAATTCTATTTTCGAATACTATTTAGGACGGATAGTATGCGAATTGGGACGCAGCATTAGTGTATCTAATCTTCATCAGTGACCAAAGTGCCATTGCTGGTTGATTCCATCACAAGGTAGTGCAAATGCAACAGGCGGTTTAGGAGAAATACAGACATAAAACTGAGGAGTTATTGAATTATCATCATAATGAAATGATGATAAAATAGTCAATCTATCATTCAAGATAAAGTGTCCAAAAGGGATTGTTATCAGAGGTGAAAAGAAGACATCCAGTGTTGCAACTTCTTATTAGTTTTACTTGAGATGACTGACTAGATAATAAATTCATATGAAGCCATTATAAGTTTCTACTGGGTTTGCACTGACAATGGACTCATTTGTTTTTCATCTACTCTCAGCAAGCTTCTCATGTTGACCTTCCCTCTTGCCCTCTGGATCTATAAGCCTGGCTTTCTCTCTTTTTAAACTGACTCAGATCTGAATACAAGGAGTTTGTCGCAGCTTCCATCGCCAACCTATTAATCAAAGGTGCTTATCTTGTCATGCCAGTGCAAAATAGTTGTTTTCTGCCTCTGAATTATCTCTAGCAACAGTACTGACAGTATTCCTGGTGCAATTGAAGACAGGGCTATAGAAGGGTATTATATTCACTTATATATTCAGGCTATATTTCCAGATAGAGAACGCTATAAACTTATAAAGTTCTGCAATGATTTACTCACCCTTATTCCATTTTGTGTGCTGTTTTTTTTTCCTCCAGTGGAACACAAAGGAGATTTTTATGAAGAGTATGCCTATTCATTCAGCTCTTCTGCATCTGACAACAGTTCATCACATCTGCCAATCATCAAAAAAAAAAAGCTAACAAACACCTAAAAGCACCAAAAAGTAGTTCTTCTGACTTGTGTGCCATATTGCAAGTCTTTTGAAGCCATACAATAGTGTCAAATACGTAGGGAATAAATATTAATTTAAGTTGTTATTCACTGAAAATCTTCCCATCTACTGTAGCTCTTATTTGAAATATGGCGCTTTTGATTTTAATGACATTCAGCCAATTCTTACATAGGAAACCAATGACGTCAAACCTGACACAAAGTTTGCTATCATATGGACTCCTTTTATTATATGGTATTTGTCCATTTTTTTAGTTTTTATGGGTTTAAAAGAACATGAGGGTGACTACTTAATGAAAGAATGAAAATTTTTGGTGAACTATATTTTGGGGGGAGGGAATAGATCGTGGTACCTGGGCTGTTGAACTAAGTTAAGTATAATTATCTCTTTCAGACTTATTCTAAGAACAGGACAAAATAAATGCTTCAGAATCCAGATGTCATGTCCGGACGGTACTGCCCTGGATCTAGAACTGGAATGATTCGGTTCATGGTGTGATTCCAGGATTCTTCTCTCAGTGCTAATTAAAGTGGGTAAGCGGGCACTATTTCTTTCTCTAGCCATCTGCCTCACTGGCTACAGAAACAAACTTGCTTTTTCTATTGTTTTTAAGGCACTCTGATGGCAACCTTAAAAGTGCTTATTTTTAGCACTTTTGACCCAAATTTACAGAAATATTACCATAAATCACTGGGTATCCACTCCAGAATGAAAGTTGGTCTGTGTGACCTGGATGTACTATATCTATAGCATCCATCCATCCATCCATCCATCTTTATGGTTTCGATGGGTTTCCGGCATTGTGCCCTGCATTTTTAAGAGCGGTACAAGCACGACTTTTAAAAACACGTCTCATTCTACCATTGACTGGGAGAAACAGATGCCTTTATGTGTGTAAACAAACACAGAAGATGTGTGAGATGTCACTCCTGTGAAGATCAGGGTCTCTGCTTTGGCCTGTTGAAGCACCCAGCATCACCATGGATAGTATTCAGCTCATATCAGCATGGATTGCTTGTGTACCAGTCACAATATGATTCCAGCTGTGCAAATGAACTTTTATTGAAAGATGAGGCAGTTAAACACTACCAGACCCACGAGTAAACAGTTTCATTCACGAACGTTTCAAATGTCATGACTGTTTGAAAGTTTCTGTGCTTGAGTGAACAGTTTGATACATTCAGATGATTTGTGTTGGGTAAAGGTTATGTGTTAACCCTGAAATGTAGTTTTATAAATTATAATATGATGACTGTTCATTCTCTTCGAATGTGTTTTAAATATGGCTGTATTTGAGGGGCTGTTAGCTAATCAGAACAGTGGGTGTTAACATTGAGGTTTAAAGAAGACACTGAGACCAAAGCCGTGCCTTTCAGACTTGAGGGCCAGAGACAGGGTGGAATATCATCATATATTATTCTATAATGACTGTTTTTGTGCAAAAACAAACAAATAAATAAATCACTTACAATGGACTTCAGCGAAGATATTAAAATTATATATATATATATATATATATAAAGAGTATGTCATGACCCCTTTAAGATCAGACTGACATGATCAAGGAACGTGTTAAAAGTAAATAATGCTGCTTGCTTCTAACGTTAGACTTCTTCAAAAGGAGTGGCAGGTGCTACACATATTGTAGCCAGGAACAGAATAATGTATGCTGAATCTTTCCGTACTTTATTCTTATCAATATTTGTTCTGGTAATTTGGAATAATAATATCAATACATCCTTCTTCTTGCACTGTTCAAATCATTCAAAGCTTAGTTTTAATAAATGGTCTTTAGTACTGGAGTTTTGAGCTGGATGTTTAACTTTGAGTATATACATTAGTACATCAGGCTCTTTTCTGTCAAAAGATCAAGGAAATGTTTGATTTTGATGATATATCTCTTTAATTTAAGGTTTAAAATGCGATGTCCAATAGGAATGATTCTTAGCTCTGAGAATTTGGGGGATGAAAGTATGCTCTTTAATTCCCTCTTTCTGCATCTTGGCACATGGAGGACAGGGAATTCTGATACTGACCACTGAAACTGCAATACTAATGAGTTTTGGCTGCCGATCTCATTTAGGGGAGATTTTGTGCACTCAGAAGTTAATTAGTTTAATGCAGTTTTAATTAGTTTTAGAAGCATCAAAATTATTCTGCCAAAGATATCCGGAAATTTATAAAGACAGTTACAAGCGAGTTAACATATGCTATAAATATCAAATTAGTACACCCCTGCTATGGTCAGAATTTCCTTTTTGTCATCTATATTGTTTGGCAGTGAATTACATTTATGTGTATATATAATCAAATCATTATTTTAATATTTTTTATTTTTAATAAATAATGTTGCACCTTTGTTCACCTCTGCAATGGACACATGAGACGCTGCCTTAGAATTTGCCAAAATCTGTTGTAATTTTGCTCCCTACCTTTTGGAACAGCCTTTCTATTGGCAGTGTGTATAATACCTGACAATGCTGTCTAAGTAGACAGTTACTGAACCTTCTTCTATATAAGCAATATCTGCTGCTATGTTTCATATTGCAGGGTATAAATAGTGTGACCTCTCCCGATAAGACCACCCCCCCGCCCCGGAAGGACTTCAGGATGTGTTTAGTGTATCATGTTTGACTTTAATATGAGCAAAGGCCTCTCTCTTCACATTTAAAACTGTTAATTACAGTATAACAGTCACAAAGGCACCCGCCTCTTAGTAATCTTTTCTTTTCTTAAGCCCCTTCTGCAGACAGCTTATTCCTTAATGATCACTTTTCAAAACCCAGATTGGAGTTTGTTGACTGCACAGAGAGAATAACATCACTTGCTTGATACTGAAGTGCATAATTAAACAGTCCTTTGGTGCTGCATGGAGTCTCGGGTTGCTGAAGTACTGGAGGAAGACCAGTAATTTGATTCACTTCCCAGATGCAGACAGTCATATTAGATGTTATTTTAGAAACCTGGAACTAGTCCACCGAGGGGACGCTTTCTGTTTGTTGAAGCAACCCGTCCAGCCTGGCCCAACAACATTGGCTCGACCAACAGTGCGAGTTTTAGGCGAAACCATTTATTTGTACAATCAAAGTATGATGGGGAGATTTTCTGTAATCTGCTTGAAAACGTCAGTGGCACAGAAATTATACAAAATTACAGTTGTTTTTATTTTTAATTAAACATTTCTGATGAAAATGTGAAGGGTGCTTGCCTATACAAAACTCCCATGCAAAAACAGATATGATGCTAGGGTGTTCTGGGTGGTTGCCAGTGCGTTGCTATGTGGTTGTATGAGTGTTCTTAGTATTTTTTTTTAAATGTTAAGCTTTGCAGTCGCTATAGGGTATTCTGAGTGGTGCTTGCTGGCCCAATAGAATCTAATGCCTGATGTAAGTCAATGGGCTAATTTTTACAGAAAATTGTAAGTCTGATCATTTAGAAAATGAATAGCACATTTCAACAAGCCACATAATATGTGGCACATTCAGTTAAGACAACTGGTGAAAGACATGTTATAGTATGCACCTATGGTAAGTTAAATCAACATGATCACACAGGAAATCTGCATGTTAGTTACGAACACTTTTCCACCTACCAGATGGTCAATGCCCGAAAATCGAAATTTTTCAAGCCTTTGAAAAATTCAAAGTCAGCCTTTGATGTCACATCCCTTCTGATCTCTGACCACAACGAGAGACAACTCATCAAATTCTCTCATATTATTATGGACAAATGTGTTGTACAATAAGTAGAACAGGCTGCTCAGCAAGTTGCTGTCTTGTGATTAGGAGATGTGGGTTTTATCCAAACATTTCGATAACACTAGTTCACTTTTATCCCAGATACCTGAAAATTTCATGCACTAAAGCATATATTTGTCTTGACTTTGGGACCATATACCAGTACTGTTGGTTGATTAAGCACTATGGCGGCTCTGTGATACTCCAGAAAACCCAGGGAGCTCATTTGTAATGACAACATGGTTGTGTAGACAGACTTGTTAGATAAATGACTGAGGAAATAAATAAAAAAACAGGACTGGCAAACTTTGTTTGCTGTGGCTGGACTACACATGATACATTATCGGTAGGGTTTAGGTTTAAGTTTTAGGGTAGGGAAGTCGGTTTTTTCAATTTGAAACTTGATAGAGCATTATTCTTAAAAACCTAATTTGTTTTTCGTCATACTTTTGCTTAGAAGCAATGAATGTAAACTTTGACTGAGGTTAACATACTGCCTAACATTTCCTTTTGTGTTCTAGGGAAGAAATAAATTAATGGGATGGAGGGTGAATATGAGGGTGAAACAATGATGACAGAATAAAAAATGTTGGTGGTCCCATGGGAATCAGAAACTGTCAGCTAGAATCCATCTACACCAGGATGCCAATTACCTCCAGCGCACAGATGTACGAAGACACAGATCGATCACACAGTTAAGATGTCAAATGTATCCAGAACTTCCCTTGGTGCCCTCCATTAACAACTGTGTTTTTTCTTGGGCTGTTTATTCATTGGTTAACATCCTGGGATGAGGATATTGTGCATGTTCTTTGGTAAGTGGCGTAGGTTAGCATCACAATCAATAAGACAGCAGAACATGAGAGCCTCTTTTCTCTCTCTCTCTCTCTCTCTCTCTCTCTATCTCACACTCTCAAACAATTTGTTTTTTGAGAAAATCAAAATGGATTTCGAGGGTCGTTGCAATATTGAGATCTGATCAAATCATTCTGCATGTTGCTTTTCTTATTGAGCAGATTCTCGAAATGCTCAGATTGGATGTCATCCCATTAGCAGAAGGAAAAGAAGCATTCTGTGGTGGAGGAAACTGAGAAATAGGAGCACAAGACCTTTAGTGTGATAAAGGTGATGCGTGTCTTTTTACTTGTCATTCTTGGAGTGAATTTTTGCAGTCATGCTGGTCACATCTCCAGGAGATAAAAAAAACAATGGTCTGTTTTTAATTAAGCCTCTTGCAGCAATATCAATGCCATTGCAGAGATCCAAGAGCGTGGATTTCAGAACTGGGACATTTATTCTGACACCCCTCCAAAAGGGTATCAAAAAAGGGGTATTGTGCTAGATGAAGCTAGGTACACTGAGATGCAAAAGGTTTAATTAACTTCTCTGTAATTTGCCCCCTAATGTATACTTGCAGGTATAATTCTGGCATTAACTGAACACTATAGTCCCACAAATGAAACCACAGAATGTGGGGAAGCCAACATTTCATAAAAATTATGATAGCTTTTCCAAAATCCTTAATCCAAGACTAAAATGATCAAGTGACTCCTCCTAGAGTTTTCGATAACGGTAAAGCTCCAGGTGATTTTATTTTTTATTTTTATGAAAAGACATGTAGAAAATGCCTCTATTACCTGTCAGATATCACAGAAATAGTTGCCATGAAATATCACTCTATTCTCTGTAACAGCCCCAGGCTGGGTAAACAGCTGGTTAAAATATGTCTGTGGGCCGTGGATAGATTGTTTGATTAACCAATCAGAAGACTTTTTGCCTGTCAATCATCGTGGATATTTGCAGGGCAACCCATTTTTGCTCGTATACAGTAACTGTCAATATGGTGTCCTGCTCTGCAAAATGCTCAGGGTCGGAAGGCAAAATGATTAGCGAGACCTTACCTTGCCGTCTGCTCCAACACACCGGCCTCTATTGTGTTTGTGTGTCTGCACGTGTCTTTGGAGTATGGGATTTTGGAAAGAGGGGTGTGGCCAAATGAATAGCTAGTCTGGTGGAATTTCCAGAATGGCTAAAATCGCTTAGGCTTACTGCACATTTAAGCCATGTCAACACTAATATGTTTTTGTTTGAAAATGCATTAATTTGGCTGTTTACACCTCTCTTCCACACTAGAACAGCATTTCCTCCACCAAAATGCTTTGGAAATCAATGACGTTTAGAAACTGAAAAAAAAGAGTTTTCACGAAATATGTGGAAATAGGGTTTCCACATGGCGGATGATCAAAAATCGGAAAAATCGGGCCTGGGTAGCTTAGTGAGTATTGACGCTGACTACCACCACTAAAGTCACGAGTTCAAATCCAGGGCATGCTGAGTGACTCCAGCCAGGTCTCCTAAGTAACCAAATTGGCCCTGTTTCTAGGGAGGGTTGAGTCACATGGGGAAACCTCCTTGTTGTCACGATTAGGGGTTCTCGCTCTCAATGGGGCATGTGGTAAATTGTGTATGGATCGTGGAGAGTAGCATGAGCCTCCACGTGCTGTGAGTCTCTGACATGTGATAAGATGCATGGATTGACCACCTCAGAAGCATTCTTTTGTGGTCAATGGAGGAAAGAAAATAATTTGAGTTTGGAAGGACACAAAGGTCAGTAAACATGAGGGAATTTTCATTTTGTGAGAGGTTAAAATATATTCCTTTTAATAGTGAAACTAGTGCCAGAAATCAATTTGCTAATAATTGCATTTTGTCCACAAACACAATGCAGCAGTTCTATGTCATGCTGTATACTATCTTTCAGTGTTGGGGGTAACTTGTAACAAGTAATGTGTGTTACATAATCAGATAACTTTTTCGAGTAACAAGTAATGCAATTTTTTTATTTTACTTTCATAATTTTCATAAGATCATAATATCGGACTTACTTGATACGCATTGCTGTTGTACACCATTACATTCCCTGTACTGCGAGAAATTAGGAATAAAAGTGTGAAAACTTCAGGAGGAGACGTAGTGCATGGTGGGCATTGTAGTTATATAGAGTGTGAGTCCAGAGACTATTTAGCAGAGACAAGTCACCTCTATTTAAATGAATGGGAGAAATTGGAACACCCAACCAAGAAGCTCTTGCACCCAACAGTCAATGGACGTAGAAAGGAAGTCCTGACTTGCAGGTAAAAGAGCTAATTACCTTTTTGATACAGTCTTTGGCTTTCATTCAACTCGCTAACACGCATGCGCATTAGCTATTCACGCTGGGAAAATTACGTGTTTTAGCGTAAAATGAGGTCAACATTCAGTTGAGTGAAACGCGATTGATTCATGTGTTAATACACACTGCATTAAAAAAACAGTAAACATGTTTAGGCATTGGAATTATAATACTAGTCTTCCACTGGCCATGACACGATACTCAGTGTGAAATACTCGCTCAATTCACTGACTTATGCAAATGCTCCTAAATGCTCCGTGTTATAGCTCCCCGTAACTGGGAAAATGGGTTGAGAAAAGCTGACTCTGGATGAGTGGCTCCGAGCAACGTAATACATCGATTGTGTTTGCAGAGAAAACGTCTTCATTTCGAAAAAGTTTCTACATTTTTGTTTTATAATAAACAAGTAGTTTGATTCATGAAACAAACCGTTTTTATGACATTTTGGTAGCATTAAAAACTATTAAAATCAAGTTGGATCGTAATGCACCTTTGAAGTTGTGGTGTTTGTACGCATCGTGGATCAACTCAAAACAAGCATGCACTGAGATGACTTAAGTGAAAAAATATGTATTTATCATCAGACTTATTCCTTGAACATGTTAGGTTGGTATTCCCCACTGAATTATATCCTGACTTCTGAAAAACATCTCAAGTTGACTCTGGCTTTGTCGATGGGCACAGCACATCTTTTAACTTCTTCACTTTGCATGTGAGGTTAGTGGGGGTCTGTAATAAGGCATGCTCTTCAGGGAAGCCTGTACTCTAGCCTTTAATGAGAGAACTGGAGCCAAGCCTCATTACGGTTTGTTGTCACGCCTCTGTCCATGTTCCGCCCACTCTCTCAGCTGGTAGAGGGGATGCCATGGTGCCTGTCTGAGACCTTCAGCAATCAGCTGATGCATGTATACAGTATGTGTGCCCCTTGTTTATACACTGAGCCTGGGGGCAATAGCATTGAATTGCAGGTTAAGAAAGATCAAAATGGAAACCTTTCAGAGGTAAACCATCATCATTCAATGGCATATTATAGCAGTTTTGCTGACACCCTTGGGGGAGGTTTTGTTGGGGAAAAATATTTTTTTTGTGCTGAAATACCACATGGTAAAGTGGCGCAGTATGGTAACATTTAAACATGTTCAGTGAATGAACTTTTGAAAAAATCGCAATTGGGTAAGTAATCTCTGTGGAAATACAAGAGCTGTAATATTTTAGGGCAATATGTAATTTTAGATTAAAATTATCCTCATTAAAATCTTCCCCCGGGTTAAAAATCAAAGGCAAATCAAAGGTAAGGAATTTTGTTTAAAAACTAGAAGTAATATTTCACATCACACGATCGTGTGTCTACCTAACACTGCCCACGGCAAGAAATGTTTATTGCTTTCTTCGATTGAAGTTCATCTGTGATCTTATTCAATGCTTATAAAATACTGCCAATGACGCCATTGGGGTCTTCTGCTCATATTACATATTTTACTGGCAGGAACTTTCCATGCTAACAGACTGAAGAAATGTATGCTTCTACTGTAAATCAACATGTACATCTCAACATTTAAGGCATTTTTTAATTTATTTTTGTAATCATGTAACGGTAGTTCTCAGCTATATTGAAATTATGTTATATCTACAGTATATAGAAAAAGGTGTTGAATAGTTCTAATGGCTATGTAGCATCGATAGAAAAGAAAATCACAAATTAAATCTCTTTATATTGCAATCTGGTCTCATAGAAACACATTACTATACCTACATTTTTGCGAAAAGATGGTTATGTTGCTGGTTGTATGTGTAGCAGAAATTTCCTGGTAAAATAAACACTAGAGGTGCTATAATGACTTTAATTCACTTTCACACAAACCACTCAACATGATCACAAGGGAAGTCGGCATGCTGTTTCCGTAAGTACCGGTACCCTAGGATCAGCAACAGTATGCATGGCACGACTGTAAGCGCATGGTGGCAGTTGCATGGGAAACCAAAGTTCAATTCCCATTCAAATGAGGCAGTAATTATGATAAGGAGGTTGCATTTTGTATCCCTAACATTGCATTTTGTCTCTACTAATGGTTAGGGTTAGATTTGGGTTTTGGCTGGTGGGTAGATAAAATAATATAAACATTTCTCCTCACTGTTTTACAACTGGCTTCTGGCGACCTCTCCTGGATATAAATGTATGTCACACTTGTTTATATGCTCTGAAACACTTAAAGCTTTAGCCTCTGGAGGCAGCGTTTTCAAATTCGGTCAGTGTATACCGATTTCTGCTAAAGAAAAATCAGCACATACTTGCCGAATTTGATGTGAGATCAGACTGCAAATTTCAACAAATTTTACCAGTTGCATTACATAACCAACTACATTTACAAGCTTTTGATTGAGATCACCATAAAGGATAGAGCGTTGCACTTATGATGCAAAGGATCGGGATAAATCACAAAGCAATCACAAAATATAATTTGCAAATATTTGCCACAGTCACGTAATTCTACACAGCAGTGGGATTAAATGAAGCACAAATGGAGTATCTTTCTCAAATAATAGAAGACACCTGTACTCTCACATGTGTGTCCTTTAGAGTTTAAGAGATTTAGAAGAGACTTGAAGGAACGTAAAATATTCACATTCCCTTATCCATTTTTACAAGAATTTCTAATATCTAAAATCCTGATGTTGATAATAATAATAATAATAATAATGTGGAACATCTCAACCACCCTTTTGTATGTTTTGTTCTTATTTTTCTCATTATTGGGTATTATTTATGTGTCTTTGCAAGTATGCAGTTGTGCATTAAAACACGTTAAGATTGCTCTTTTTTCTTTTTTTTTAACAATTTGTCTATTGAACGCATAGCCATTTTAAACTCAGGATTTTAGACATTGCTAAATAAAATGTGACCTTTAAATGCCAAAGCACCTTCATAGCAGGGAAGAGGAGACTTCTGAATAAATCCAGGAGAAAACAGGAAAGAGACTGAAGGAGAACAGGGAAAGGTAAGAGAGAGAGAGAGAGAGAGAGAGAGAGAGAGAGAGAGTTGTAGGATTGTCAGTATGTGTATGTTCACCTGCGGTTGTAACAGTGGATGGCATGGCCCTGGTGAAATGCAAACCAAAAACCTGAATATTTATGAGAGGTGTGTGGAGAAAGGGAAAGAGGAAGAGAGAAAGAAATTGAGATAGACAGCTGTCTTTCCTTTTCTGCGATGTATCTTGTCTTAATAGAGCAGGAGTGACAGTCTCTGGTAAAGCACACACTCACGAGAGGTAACAACTGGTCGCTGTGTTGTTCAGTAATCTCTGAATCAGAGCAAAACTAATACTAAAGAGAAACCTTTTTTAAGGTTATCTTGTAGTTTAGTAGAACTCCTAAAGGGAAAGAATAATTGCAAATAAGATCCCCTTAATATGAGATTAAATTAAGTTTCTTTGATTGTCAGAAAGGGAAAAAGGCATATGTCATATGTCTCCTCTAGATTTCTTAAAGTTTTACAAGGTATCCTTTAAAATCAATTAATCTATGGGATAAATAAATTGCATTTTTACATCCGAAACCAGACTGTTGTGCTATATTCTGGCAGGTCCCACCTCCTGCATTTGGATTGACTGATAAGAGTTTCTTACAAGTGGTCTGCGATTGAACAATTGAGAAATCGTTCATAACCTTGTATCCATAGTGAACATAGGGACATTAGTGTTTAAGTTGCAGAAGTACAAATAGGCACTTAGTTCCAAGATCTGTGCAAACTTTAAATGTGGAATGTGAAAATAGCAGGCATACAACAGTAACAAAATATATGCAATATAAATATACGTGTGTGCGTGCGTGTGCGTGCGTGCGTGCGTGCGTGCGTGTGTGTTTATAAATTTTCACAAAACTAGCACTCACACCTTAATAGCCAAAGCTGTTGACAACTTTGTCAACTTCCAGTGAATGGACGTGTATGTGTGTGTGTATGTGTGTGTGTGTGTGTGTGTGTGTGTGTGTGTGTGTGTGCGCGCGCGCACAGCTAATTAATTCTAGTGTAAAAATTGATAGGCCTACTTAATATACAGTATATTTCCATATCAATATTGCCAAAAAAATTTAACTTCTTGTCATTAATCAATTTTGCCATTAGGTTTAAATAATGTATAACTTAAAAAAAAAACATCAAGATGGCTTTTTAATATCAATTAATAGTCATCTATAGTGTCAAAAATGACAAGTAGGTCATAAGGGAATGGGAAAGCACAAACAATAATCAGGTGTACAAAATTACATGTTAATAAAAAGAATTGTATTTAATAAAAATTTAAAAAGGACAGTTTAACCCCATTTTACTAAAGCAAAAAATATTATCTGAATAATAATTATAATAATCGTATGCTCCATGGGGGATACTCAACTCACAACATAATTCATGGTCCCCAGGAGCAAGATTAAAGGGATAGTTCACCCAAATAAATGAAAATTCAGTCATTGTTCATTCGCCCCTATGTTGTTATAACTCCACATTACTTTTGTTCTCTTTTTGTTTCAAACAAATAAGGCTGGGCATAGAAATGTATATATTCTTTGACTACAAACTCTTCAGATAGGTTTATTATATACTGTTCTCTGGTTTGTGTGCAGCTGTGTTGTGTTCTGTTGATAGTATTGCTGTGGCGGACCTTTTTTTAGATAAACAATACGAGTTTTCATTTGAACGCCCCATTTCAGAAGCAGGGTTTGTGCATTCTGTTGCTCTTGTCTCATGAACTCGCACAGAAGCACAAAGGTCGGTCAACTGCTTCACTAAATAAGACATTTCGGGTTTGTTTCTCACCAAACCTCATCGTCTGCTTTCATAACAATCATGAGTCTCATGGAATAATTTATTAGACTTCTGAATTATAGTTTAGAGTAATTTTGAAGTTTGAAGAAATAGACACCATTGACTGCAATTGTGTGACATCACGGAGCAAAACATTTTCTACAAATTCTACCTTTGTGTTAAGAAAAAAAAGAAAGTCATATGGGGTTATAACTGTCACGATTCACTGTTGTCTGGCCTGTGTTTCTCCTCTGTCATCTGTTCCCCATGGACTACACTTCCCATCATCCCCTGCTCTGATCACCTCCAGCTGCTCACCATTTTTAAGTTGCAGAAGTACAAATAGGCACTTAGTTCCAAGATCTGTGCAAACTTTAAACTTTCTGCTCACCATTTTTTACTCAACCCTGCAACACATGGTTGAGTAAAAAATTACTGAATTTTCATTTTTGAGTATTATCCCTTTAAGAAAAACAATTACGAAATTCTAAAAATTAAAAATAACAAAAATGTTTATATTAAATACAAATTTACATAGTCTTCTTGTCAATAATTTTACTTATGATTATATCAATGGCAGAACCTGCCAGGATACAGTTTATAAGGAACTCGCCTTTCAGTCATTTTATCAGAAATTCTGTTTGAAGTGACCTAACAGCATGGCTATTATGAGTATTCTTCTTTCTCCCTCCCTTCCGCTTTGCAGTAGTATCAAATGTCTTTCTTTCTATAAAAAAGTTAACTATAAAAATGATCATGATCTTATGTGGACTCTTTTCACAAATTCCATCATAAAATACAATTACATAGGGTAACAGATGCATACTGTGGAAAGGGTTAGCACGCTAGAGTTAGCATTAGCGGAATGAAAGCAGTATGTAAACATTACAAATTACACATTATCTACTGCTTATATCTTTCAATTATTATTGAGTATTTATAACTGCTTTTTCTACAGATACAGAACTGTTTCAAGTGTACAGAAAACAAACCTATTAAATAGCGGTGACTGCTAGGGAAATGTGGACAAACTATTTTCTTGATCATCTATTTATTCAGGACACCTCTTTACATTCTAAATGTTGTTATTATTATGTTTTACAAAGAGTTTATAAGGATGAAAGTGAAGCAAAGCAGAGCTCGTATAGTTGGAACAATCCAGAAGCAAATTGCACCATCTTCTGCCTTCGGACATCACCATAAGCACAGCGGATAATGTACATCAGATCTGCACCAAAATCAAAAACATAACATGTAAAGAATGTAAGAAATGCACATTGCTGTAAAGTTGTCCATGTTGTTATGTCTGTTATTTGTGCCTCGCTGTTGACAAGCTAGTTAGCTGACTTCTTTGTCACTCTACTGTGATGCAAAAGGTCAACCGGAAAACGCCTGTCACTTTCTCAGCAGACATCATTTTTTTCAGCTATTCGATTGCACATAGTGTCATGTATAATTGGACAGAAACCTGTAGCTTGACATCGCAAAAACCCATGGCAGTTCAATTATAACTGCATATGTTAATGTACTCACTTTCAAATTTGTAATTTATTTTATTGTTCATTAAACAGTATGACACAAATGCTTTTATTTGAACATAACTTGTATTATACCAGGAATATTCCTACATATTAGGTGTGTATAAAATATGTCGAGCTACTTCTGGACATTGAGTTTCATAATAAAAATAACATAAAATAAATGTTATGAATATGATTGAATATATTATAAATCAAACAGACTTTGCTTTGATGTGCAGTTGTGCACGTAACACATTTAAACCTATATTAAAGGACCAAATTTAAAATTATACTAATAATTAAAAAATAAAATCAGTATACACAATCTGGCCCAGTTAATATTATCTCATTTATTTATGACTTATAAACAAACTTTTGGAAGGAACTTTTCTTTTAGAAAAAAATCAGACCATCCTAGTTTCCACACTTTTGGACCACAACACCAGTTATCCTCTGCACTAAAGTTGTTCAGGTTTGTGTGTAAGCATATGTGTGTCTATGTGTGTGAACTGTTCCCTGCTGTTTTGAGCCCCCCAGATGCTGTAACTATACTTCAGAAATGAGAGCGTTGTGTTCCCGCTAGTTGGAGAGGAGGCGGTCTGGGAAAGCCAGCAGCATCTGGACAATGCATTCTCCGGGGGCCATTGCCTAGGAACATCCCTCAACCACCGCCACTGAAACGAACATCCCAAATACAGAGTGACCAGGAGTAATGGTGCCCTGTACAGATGGCCGTAGAGACTGATAAAAATAGGAAGCGGGGCATGGCATCAACATTCCATGAATGTAATATCCACGGCATATGTGTGAGAATATAAAGATATGCTCATGTCCATGGGAACGGTACAGCTGTCACTTTCTGTTTTTGCACAAAGACCACAGGACTGCATCTTACTCGAGAGAGCCTTATCCAATCTGTCTGGCAAATCTTAATACAAATGCACACAGCCATGGAGCCATTAAAAGGCTTTTTTGGGTTTCTGGTGCAATCTGCATTAGCACAAACATCTGCATACACACCTGTCATAAAAGCAGAGCAAATTAAAACAGATTTTCAATTTGTTTAATCGAGGTACTTCATTTTCAATGGTCCCAAAATGTATTTGAACACTTAAGACACACTTAGTGTATGAATATCATTGCATTAGAAGACAAAATATTAAACCAAGTGACCTTTAATAAAAGAAAGCACAAGCAGTTTTAAACTAAAACATGTTCGTTAGGTTGTAAATAATCAAAATTAAGACTAAGTATTTGGACACACAAGCTTGCTGTCTAATGTTTTATCATTAAAATTCTAGCCAGATTCATTGTGTGACATGCATGAAAAATATGCTTGTACTGTGTTATTTTAACACTTGTTTTATTCCATTTGGTTTGATATTTTGTTATCTAATGCAGTGACATTCATCCATTTTGTAAGTAAGGCCTAAGTGTCCAAATACCTATAAATCTAGCTTCCAATCTAATCAGACAGTCTTCATTAACGTTAAAAATGGAAGACAGCGGGGTGTTAAATTGCCCCCTAATGACACATAGCCTTAAATTATGTGAGCAGGAACAACTGTGCTGCTAAAATGTAATTGGTGTGATAAACTCTGTATGGAATTCTGTTTCTGAGTGCCAAATAACATATAATTAAGGACTGTTCATTTAGCACTTTTAACCTTATGTTGATTGTTTTGTGTTTATAAAGAGACAGAGCATGACTGCAATATTGTTCGGATCCCAAAACAAACATAAAATGCTCAAAAAAAGATGAACTTTTATTAAATGTTGATGAAGCATCATCTACAAGGAAAAGTTAAAAGTTTGTTATTAAGATTTGTTTAATTGAAAACCAAGAAAATATATAATTATGTATCCTTAAGTAAGATCCTTTCACTTAAAAAATAAAAAGTAATTGAACAGCTATTCATTAAATAAACTTGAACTAAGTAAAAAAAAAAATCTAAAATCTTTTTTTCTTAAATTTAACATAATAACTTTTTGAATTCTCATAGCTATATAAATCTGTAAAAAAATACATATATAATTACAGAATATATTGTGTATATATTGTGTGTGTGTGTGTATATATATACACTACCGTTCAAAAGTTTGGGGTCACATTGAAATGTCCTTATTTTTGAAGGAAAAGCACTGTACTTTTCAATGAAGACAACTTTAAACTAGTCTTAACTTTGAAGAAATACACTCTATACATTGCTAATGTGGTAAATGACTATTCTAGCTGCAAATGTCTGGTTTTTGGTGCAATATGTACATAGGTGTATAGAGGCCCATTTCCAGCAACTATCACTCCAGTGTTCTAATGGTACAATGTGTTTGCTCATTGGCTCAGAAGGCTAATTGATGATTAGAAAACCCTTGTGCAATCATGTTCACACATCTGAAAACAGTTTAGGTCGTTACAGAAGCTACAAAACTGACCTTCCTTTGAGCAGATTGAGTTTCTGGAGCATCACATTTGTGGGGTCAGTTAAACGCTCAAAATGGCCAGAAAAAGAGAACTTTCATCTGAAACTCGACAGTCTATTCTTGTCCTTAGAAATGAAGGCTATTCCATGCGAGACATTGCTAAGAAATTGAAGATTTCCTACAACGGTGTGTACTACTCCCTTCAGAGGACAGCACAAACAGGCTCTAACCAGAGTAGAAAAAGAAGTGGGAGGCCGCGTTGCACAACTGAGCAAGAAGATAAGTACATTAGAGTCTCTAGTTTGAGAAACAGACGCCTCACAGGTCCCCAACTGGCATCTTCATTAAATAGTACCCGCAAAACACCAGTGTCAACATGTACAGTGAAGAGGCGGCTGCGGGATTCTGGGCTTCAGGGCAGAGTGGCAAAGAAAAAGCCATATCTGAGACTGGCCAATAAAAGAAAAAGATTAAGATGGGCAAAAGAACACAGACATTGGACAGAGGAAGACTGGAAAAAAAGTGTTGTGGACAGATGAATCCAAGTTTGAGGTGTTTGGATCACAAAGAAGAACGTTTGTGAGACGCAGAACAAATGAAAAGATGCTGGAAGAATGCCTGACGCCATCTGTTAAGCATGGGGGAGGTAATATAATGGTCTGGGTTTGTTTTGGTGCTGGTAAGGTGGGAGATTTGTACAGGGTAAAAGGGATTCTGAATAAGGAAGGCTATCACTCCATTTTGCAACGCCATGCCATACCCAGTGGACAGCGCTTGATTGGAGCCAATTTCATCCTACAACAGGACAATGACCCTAAACACACCTCCAAATTGTGCAAGAACTATTTAGAGCAGAAGCAGGCAGCTGGTATTCTATCGGTAATGGAGTGGCCAGCGCAGTCACCAGATCTGAACCCCATTGAGCTGTTGTGGGAGCAGCTTGACCGTATGGTACGCAAGAAGTGCCCATCCAACCAATCCAACTTGTGGGAGCTGCTTCTGGAAGCGTGGGGTGCAATTTCTCCAGATTACCTCAACAAATTAACAGCTAGAATGCCAAAGGTCTGCAATGCTGTAATTGCTGCAAATGGAGGATTCTTTGACGAAAGCAAAGTTTGATGTAAAAAAAATCTTATTTCAAATACAAATCATTATTTCTAACCTTGTCAATGTCTTGACTCTATTTTCTATTCATTTCACAACGTATGGTGGTGAATAAGTGTGACTTTTCAGGAAAACACAAAATTGTTTGGGTGACCCCAAACTTTTGAACGGTAGTGTATATATATATATATATATATATATATCTTTGTGTGTGTGTGGTCATGTTTATGTGGTTTACGAGGACATTTTTTTAGGTTACAATCTAGTAACTACAAGGGTATTATGCTATAAATGTGGTTTAGGAGGACATTTTTAGTGTCCCCATAATTAATATAGCTTAAAAAACATATTAAACTATTTTTTTATTGAAAATGTAAAAATGCAGAAAGTTTTTTGTGAGGGTTAGGTTTAGGGGTTGTGTTAGGTTTAGGGGATAGAATATATAGATTGTACAGTATAAAAATCATTATGTCTATGGAAAGTCCTCATAATGATATGTAGACCGACAGAATGGACCACAAAACAGTGCCGTGATATGCAGAAAAGGACAGTGAACAACATCATTTACCCCCCAACCCCCACCCCCCCCCCCCCCCCCCCCCCCTCAAGAAGAGCGATTCAGAAGAGCCTTTTGGGCCTAGAGCACCACTGTAGCCTGTTACTGCATAGCTCAGTTTTTACCTGGGATGAAACCTACATGTGCAGTATGTGTGCAGACAAAATATTTAAAGGGACAGTTCATCCAAAAATGGAAATTCATTCACACCTGTACAGTATATAACAACTTATGATCTGTTCCTCACACAAAACTATCATATAGCTTCAGACGACAACTCTTTTGTTATGACTCAGCTTTTTTCTGTCATTTTGGAGCTTCACAGCCCCAGTCCTCATTCACATTTATCATGTTATTTAATTATTTGTCTTTTTCATATTGAAAATATATGATATTGCTATTGTTGCCATTTTCGTAAGCCTCAAGTTGGCTTGTTTTATGTTTGTAAATTAGTATTTTGCCATTTGGACACTGTGGTAGAACCCCATTGGATGGCTCCAGAATCATGATAATGTAATGGGCAATCCTAAAGGCGGCATGTTATACCACAAGGCCTAAAGGGCATCACCATCTATCATTGTGTCAGTAATGACAAATAAGTGGGATGAATACAACATGAAAAACAAATATCAATATGGTCTTGAGTATGAAAACATTATTAAAACAATATAAATGTACCTGAGAGGAATGTTAGCATTTGTTTTCAGAGAATGTATCTTGAATTAAGTTTATTTTTATTAAGATATAGGCTAATTCTGTTTTCTTGTTGTAAGCAAAAGTCTAAAAAAACTTGAAGAGATCGTTCACCCCAAAATGACAATTCCCTCATTATTCCTGCATATCGCCACCTACTGGACAGGGAAAAGAATTTATAGTAAAAAAGGACTTGAGGAATTGATCTGTTTCTCTTCAGTATGTAGTACTCATTCACTTCCATTGTGAAGACCTGATATATTCTTCTAAAAATCTTTGTTTGTGTTTAGCAAATGAAAGAAAGTCACACATCTGGGATGGCATGAGGGTGTGTAAATTATAAGATAATTAAAATTTTGGGTGAACAATCCCTTTAATTCTAGATTTATTCTCTAAAATGTTTCTCAAGGTTGTTATGAAGATCATTTTTGGCAGTATGTCCAATGAAAAAACTAGTGAAGAACTAATATTTGATTCTGAATATTGTACATGTTGTGGAGTTGCAAATGTCACTGATTTCTGAAAGCCTTGAATTACTGAAGAAGAAACCAGCAGTAGATTTGTTTCGAATGAAAGGACATGGTTTTGGATCAGAGCTTTCATTGTCCTGTGAAACAGATTGGCCGCACAGAATTTCCCAGCACCTCATTCATCAAACTTTGTCTTTAGGGTGGGAAAGAGAAATCTATATATCATGCAGTACAGAGTTCACAGGAGGTGCTAAATGCTAAATCTGCCAATCTTACGCCTTCAGTTTCTCTTCGCTAGCATTGGTAACAGGAAACAGAGATATTTGTAGACTGTAACGAGCAGTTTGTCCCATACCAAATGTCATCCCTGTTGTTAAACAGCCTTAACCAGACATTGCTTGTTTTAGCTGGTTTGATCTGGTCTCCAAGCCTGACCAAGCAGCCTAGCTGGTTTCCAGAATGTAAAATTTGACCTCTCAGTTAGAGAATCAAAAGAAACCATACTGTATCTTCACTCTTTAATCCAAAAACCCACCAGTACTGCACTTGCAACGTTATTATTAATACCATTTGATGTCTGTGCAAGAGAAAATTAGATTCAGTGCTTGATTCAAACGTGTGTCTTTAGATAAGTATAGCAGTGTGCCGATCTCTTCATACACTGCGCCAGCTCAAATAGAATAATTTCTATTTATATTTATGCATTTGGCAGATTGTTTTATCCAGAGCAGCCAGACTGATCTCACAGAGAAATCAGAAAGATTAGGTTAACTTTTCTTTGCTAAAATTGGTCTGTGCTTACCCAAATTCAATACACTGCCCCAATTTGTCAAAGCGGTAAGTGTTGTTGGGCACATGGGCCCAAGTGTGAGATCCATTTTCTGGTTGAAATGTCTACAGTGGGGTGCCAAACGCGAGTTTTGATCAGCTGTAAAGAATGTAATATGGAATGCATATTTTATAGTATGGAAGTATTATAATTTTTTTTAAAAGCATGCTGAATTGCACAACTTGAAAAATAAACACATTGCATTAAAAGTGCATGCATTTTTTGGGGATGCAATTTCATATGGTTGTTTTTTTAAGCTGCGAATATTTCAGTTGAAATATTTTGTACAAAATTTCACAGTTATAATAATAAATATTCATCTTCCAAAATTATAATTTTTTTCATCTAAGTGGTCATCTTTAAGAGATGGATAGACAAGCTCCGCTGTGAAATCATCACTTTTAACAACGCACACAGGTTGGTTTACAAATTAATTCATGGGAATCATTACGTGTGAATCGTCTGATAAATTAACATGACATTTCAAGAATGGAAAATGTACAGTGTATGATGTAGTATCTAAATGTTACTCTCGACAAGCTCGAGTCGAGACCGCGGCCATCCGATTTGAAATCACACCCACACTGTGCACATTTTCATTCACAAGGATTACTCTCAGTGATAGTATTAAATTGGAATTTTCATTTATTTTAATTTTTTGGTAAATGATTTTTGCTTATAACATGTTTACTTTTTTAAATGAATAAATAAATACATTTGGGGGTTACTTTACGGCAGGGCTCTTCAACTACTTTCTTCGTGGGCTAGATTATCCAGATGAAAACTCGATGGGGTCAAACTTTTTTTCCATATTTATCTTACCTAACACTTTCATTGTAGCTAACATGAAAAAACAAAACACTATTAATAATGTGTGTTTGTTTACATTAAAATAGTCAGGGGTATTTTTTTATGAAAACAGGGGATGAAAAGAATGTATCTTTGACAATATAAGAAAACAATGGCTATCAAATGTAGAACTGTCTTTTTAGATAAAATAATGAAGAAATGCAATGCCTGTTCTTGCTTTTTCTCTGTTATCCTCCCATTCAGGAGGGGACATTGAGCCTTTCCTTGTCCTGCACATATGGTGAATTTGAGAAGGAGACGTACTGTATATTGGTGCTGATAATTATTGGTAAATGGAAAATTAACTGATTTGATGATGTTCAGGATTGAGAACTCTGACACACGTCTGTGTATAGAACTGAACACAATCAGGATATATGCATGCATTCAGGTTTAATGACGCTTCATGTTAGCATTTTATCGAGCATGACTAACCCTGAACAGATGTTTATGTGTATTTTCTTTAAAAAAAGTTATGCATTTGAGCAGACATCATTCAGTGGTGTAGTAGTGTCTGAAGAGGTGGGCATACTGTGTTTTTATGAAGGATAAGAACTAGCACGGGTGCAATAACATGCAGTATTTTCACAAAGTTTAATTCCATAAGTTACATTTAAATGTATATATTTATGTTTAGCATGGGAAATACATTTACAGTGCAAATTATGGCTACTCCAGGGATGCTTGTGCATTACCCTTAAGATGCTTGAAATGTCCCACCCCTTACTGAAACAGAAAATATGATTGGGTAGCAAATATGCAATCGCGTCTGAAATTAACGTTCTGATTGGTGGATCAGCTTAGTCTTGCCAGTACCTCAGTTGCGCGCCCGCCTTCTGCAGGTCCGTGCCTGTTTACAGAGAATCTCTATATTCTTTAAAAAACACACTCACAATTCACTCAACAGTGCTGTGTTAGTAGACTGAAAAAGTTCAGTGTCAAAAGCCTACTTGTTGTTCTGGTGGCCATACGTATCACTTTAATTTAAATAAGTATGCGCAAAATCCTAAGAAAGATAGGTGGGCATATGCCTTACTACTGACATCACTTCTGTAACAGCTGTTCAGTATTTTTTAAGTCTTTAATTTTGTCTGCACCTCAAAAACGTACTCTCTGTTTATGCTGTTGCATGAGCATTGAGTGTTGTTAAACTCACCGCTGAGTTCTGCGCAGAGAGCACTCAGATGTTTAGACTCTGATGCAGTTTTATCAAAATCCATCAGAGTGTCAGATACATTGCCGGGACTGTAATACATTAAATTATGAAATCATATCGTACCGTGAGACTATGAGGAGTGGTGGTATGCAAGAAAAGCTGCCCGTACTCTGTTGACTAAATTAGAGAAGTGCAGGTTCTGCGTACGGGTGAGTACATTTACATTTATGCATTTGGCAGATGCTTTTATCCAAAGCGACTTACAGTGCACTTATTACAGGGACAATCCTCCTGGAGCAACCTGGAGTTAAGTTCCTTGCTCAAGTACACAATGGTGGTGGCTGTGGGAATCAAACCGGCAACCTTCTGCTTACCATTTCTGTGCTTTAGCCCACTATGACTCCACCACCACTCCACACTGCTTTTTGTATAATTAGTCAAACAAATATTTTTTTCTATTATTTAGATGAATTCTTTATTTGTTTTGAAGTCATTATTGGTGCCTTTCCGAATACGGAAATGGGCATCGGGCCCATCCCTATTAAATACACAACCATATGAAATTGCATCCCTAAAAAATGCATTGGCAATGCAATGCATTTATTATTCTATTAGTGAAATTCAGTGTGCTTTTTGTTTCAAGCACATCTGTCATTAACATACTTCCATATTATAAACAGTACCCCCAAACCCGAAACCTAACCATCAGTGGAGGAAAAAAATAGAATGCTAGAGGGAAAAAACTTAGCCTCTGAATCGTGCTCCTCTATTCGTATATGTGAACGTGAATACTTCCTGGTTGCGAACATGGGATGTGAACCGGGGTCTCCTTTGCTGGTAATGCTACAAGAAAAAGGTAAAATTGGCTCAAGCCAATGAAAATCTCTGATAGGAGATGGAGCTTGTCAGTGACTCGGCATAACGTGACCGATCCCAGGGAATTGCCGAATTCCCATGTGATTGTGTTGGAGCAACTTACAATGCATTAAAGGTGTAGCCTACATTTTATTTATATTTAGTTTGTTCTCTGGGAATCAAACCTATGACCTTGACATTGCTAGCTCCATACTCTACTTGTTGAGCAAAAGGAATTATTTTATGTCCACAAAATAATTTTGACCTACTTTTATTGCTTTTGGATGGGCAGAAATTGTGATAACAAAGTCACCCTTTTCACCTAGTTATTTTCACTATAGTCTGTACAGGCTGAAATTGTCATGCAATGTTTTTCCTGTGTTGGTCTGTTGTTGTGGTATTGATTCATTTAAGGTTTACTTGCCTGTAAAGGGCATATAAAAACAAAACAAATTGTTAGGTCACTTTAAATGTTGATCAGACAGACTTTTCCTGTCTAAATGGGTGGTTCCTGGCCAGATTTCTCTGCAAAGCGGACCAGACTTTTATTCTAATAGTCAAATGTCTGGCTATACGAGACTCATTATCTCAAAACAATGAAATAAAGAATAGAAGAAGATAGAATCCTTTATTTTGGACACACATTATACACACAGTTTTTTGCATATATACAGTTCTCCTCCCCTGATCCTGTTAGAATAAAAGACTGAATATGTACATATGTAATTCTTTGTGTTGCTCTGTGGTCTGATTACATTTTCAAGTTCCTGAGGTTGGTCCAGTTAATCTAATTTGCCTTGTCTAGATAGCCGTCTATATGTCTAGATAATTGAAAAAAAAAAAAAAAAACATATAAATGCACACATTATTCATACAATTCAATATGTACGAAAACCCCCAGGGTCACCGCAACACAGAAGACTTGCTGTATTTTGCACAAATTTACATTAAATGTGTTGGGTCGCATTAGACACCTGTGCCTTCTGTCAGTATCTGCAGAACAGACGCAGCCCACCTTCCCATGATCCCCTGAACTGCAATGGATATTGATGACCCTCTGTCTAGCTTCCGCCTGGAGCCCTGGCATACCCAGGAAAATCACAATGATCCATGCAAGCCATAGATTATCAGTCACCACACAGAAATGATTTATTATGGCATAGTTGTGTGTGATTTTCTCTCCAGAAATGACAAAAACTTATGAGAAAATCTCTATGTGGGGATGGGAGCGTGGTGGTGTATCTGTCTGCGGGAGAGGGAGAGTGGTAAGGCTTGTCACCTGGGCTGTCATTATCTCTAACACCTGTCTCTTGTTATAGTGATGGTGGAGGGAGACCTGAAAAGGCAGACAGACATATCAGTAAGGGGAGAGAGACAGCAGAGAGAGTCGGCTCTGTGTGTCCGCTACTGTTAACGTGTACTCTCATCGACATTGTGTGTATATATTTGGGCACTAAGAGCCCTTTTGTTTATGTTTTTGTTTGATGCTCAAGCAGTAATAAATATACTCACATTGACTGTTCCGCTGCCTCCTGACTCCTCCATTTGCCCCAAAGATACGAAACATTGTTACACTCTACTTCTTTACACTAAGGTGTGGCTACTACACATCACAGGGGTTATGGACACGTTATAGTTTGTCTCTAGTCTTAGCCTACATAGAAGTTACATTTTGACTAAAGGAGCACATAGCAAATGTAATATTCAGCTTTAGATATGAAATTTGACAACCACAGTAAATCAAGAATTAACCAATTATAGTTTTGACAGATAACCAGTTAACTTTTAAGGCTTCAACACATTGACCCAGAGTATTAAAACAGAAAGAGACATCCAGCTCTTAGAACAAGATCGAGTTACACGTTTAAAGGAATAGTTCATCCAAAAATGAAAATTCTCTCATCTATGAAGAATACCGTAGCTCTGTAGGTCCATACAATGCAAGTGAATGATAGCCAGAACTTTGAAGCTCAAAGAGTACATAAAGACAGCATAAAAGTAATGCATTCTGCTCCAGTGGTAGGTGTGTCTACTCAAGATAGGTGTGGGTCTGATGGGAAACAGATCAATATTAAAGTCCTTTTTTTCTATAAATCTCCACCTTTGATCAGCCCCGACCAGTAGATGGTGATATGAATGAAGAATGTGAATTGTAAAAAAATAAAAAAAAAAAGTGAAAAGTGAAAGTGGAGATTTATCGTTAAAAAAAAAAAAACATATTGAAGGATATTTAATATGAATCTGTTTCTCACCCACACCTACAGTATTATATCACTTCTGAAGACATAGGTTTAACCACTGCAGTCGTATGGATTACTTTTATGCTGCCTTTATGTGCTGTTTTGGTGCTTCAAAGTTCTTGTCACCATTCACTTATACTGTATGTACCTACAGAGCTGAGATATTCTTCCAAAAATCTTTGTGTTTTGCAGAAGAAAGAGTTATTCACACTGGGATGGCATGAGTTTGAGTAAATAGTGAATTTGCATTTTTGAGTGAACTATTCCTTTAAGTAACCCTGGATGACTCAGGCCATTTCACAAGACACCACCTGCCTCTACAGACCGAAAATGAGCTTGTCATAATTATGAAGTTGTCGATACATTCATACATTAGAAGGCTATTTATACATAAGTCGGCCAGCTGTTTCATGCTTTATATTACCCAAATATAATTTTGCTTGACATCATGACATCTCGATGACAGAGGAGTTATAATATGGACTGCCCTATTAACAGGTAATGGCCTGTATAAAAGCAGTGTTCTGCCCGATAAATAACTATAAAGTCAGGAATATGACTTAATTAAGGGCTTCCCTTGATGAATGCCCAGGTCTTCTCATCAGGCCGCAGTTGTAACTGTTTGGCAAGACTTTATTGTCCGTGGTTGTGTTGGTAATTAAGTCCTTGGAGAAGCAGTTAATACATTTGGAAGTTAGAAATGCTGTGGTCAGATTGAGGAAGTTCTAGGGGTATCTTTCAGCAGGAATGAAGTGGGATACCATTCTGTTTCCTTAGTGTAACATTATTCAGCTTTCCTTTACAAAAAAGTATGGAACAGTGAAGGTTTCACATAGTAATACTACACCAACAGCACTAGACATTGTGTTTTATCTGCTCTGTTTTGTCATTGTTAGTCATAGCTCTTAAGGGTTTTGCCAGTGCCTTTGCCGAGATGCCTTTTGTTGTCAAAATTCATATTCAAAACTATAAAGTTGTATTACCATGGGATTTTAAGATCTAACATTTGTACAAACATCTTTAGAGTGACGGATAGCAACATGATATTTATCAAGTGAAACGTTCTGTTGTATGGTGACTGATTAGATATGTCTTCAAAGTAAACAAGAGCATCTCAGGTGTGTCGGCTTGTGATAGCACTGTGTATCAGCTGTTTTGATAATTATTCCATTAGTCCTTTGTTTGCATGAGATGGGGGGAAAAACTATTTCAAACATAAATGATCCAGAACTTTCTTACACCATGGTCTCTACCTGTTTATCTCTCCACTTAAAGGGAAAGTTCACCCAAATATAAAAATTCTCAAATAATTTACTCACCCTCACGCCATCCCAGAAATGTGTGACTTTCCTTCTGCTGCAGAACACAAACAAATGTATTTTAAAGAATATATCAGCTCTGTAGGTCCATACAGCCCAAGTTAATGGTGACAAAAACAGAGCAAAAATAATCCATAAGACTACAGTGGTTAAATCCATATCTTTTGAAGCGATATTATAGGTGTGGATGAGAAACAGATCAATATTTAAGTACTTTTCTTAACTGTAAATCTTCACTTTCGCTTCATCATTCTGGTGTGATAGTGACTTTCACATTCAGCCACCTACTGGTTGGGGCTGGTAATAGTTGGAGATTGATAGTAAAAAAAAGGACTTACATATTGTTCTTTTTCTCACCCACACCTTTCATATTGCTTTTGATTTATCCGATATGTTAAGACATTAGATACAATGGGCAAATGAATATGTAATGCATAGGAATAATGACCCATGCACTTGCTGTGAACTTCATTTGGCACATGAGCACATTTTCTTTGTTTAAACAAATGTTTTAAAAAATGTGCATTACAAAATTATAATCTACTTTTATCTTTCATGTAAATAGTTGATATTCTGGTCTAAAAAAGTATTTCTGTTTTGTGATTTACTTTAGAAGAGGAGAAATGGTGCTACAATCTATTTTTCATTATTCATTTCAATATTCTGTCACACTGTGGATTCACAGTACAGGTCAAAGACAGCATTCAGAGCTTCAGCTTTGATTACAATATAGATTAATGAATTTTTCAGTCCTCACATTGGCATTCTGCACTGTGACGAATAAAAAAACAAATATAAATAAGATAAGAATCTTTAATATGTGAATGTCTCTCATCCACACCTAGAAGCTGTTTATTGTTAGTTGATTGTGTATATCTTTCCATATTCGCTGCCACATACTTTTATTCATCTTCAGTCTTCAGTGTGAATCTTAGAAGATACTTTATTAAGATCAATATTGTCAAAAGTTTGGATACACCTACTCCTTTTACATTATAATTATTTTCCACATGTTAGAATGATAATGAAGTCTCTAAAGCTATGAAATAGCAAAACATGGAAGTACGGCAATTATGACCCAAAATACTTACATTTTAGCTTCTTCAACGTAGTCACACTTTGTCTAGATCAGAGGAGCCCAAACTTTTTACTACGAGGAGAAAAAAATCGAACTTGATTGAGGGCCGTGAGCCGAAAGTTAACATTGCATTATATCAAATGTATTATTTAAAACTTAAATGTTGCCCTGGTTCCCCTCCTTTATGATTTCATTATATATATATATATATATATATATATATATATATATATATATTATATATTAGGGCTGTCGATTTAATGTGTTAATTCTGTGTGATTAATTTTAGAAAATATAACGCACTAAAAAAAATTACGCAATTAATCGCAATGCCCCCCGGACCGTAATAAGGAAGATTCCTGAGAAATGCAAGCTTGTAGTACCACCTGTTTACTCCAGAGGGCAGTAAGTGAAATTTCAGCTGTGTGGTAATGCGCAGTTTATACAGTGAAGAAAACATCCATCCAGCAGCAGAACAACACAAACATACGTTGCGTTCTTGCGTTCAAAACACTTGATGAATTGCAAATTCGAACTAAGGGATCTCAAGATGTGTTCTAAGTATTAGATATTTAACTTGACACAGAGACCTAAAAATGTATGTTCATGACGCAACGTACCCGAGACGCTACACAAGCATGTCTGATGCAGGAGTAAATTGACGGGTCCTTAAACCCTCATAATTAATCTCCAACTGATTGACAAATTCACTTGTGTAATGGATTGTTGTGAACTGTATGCCAATGATTGGCTTATGATCAATAATATGGTAGTAAACAATACATTGTATTCTAAAGCCGCTTTTTGTATTGTCTTATCAATCATTAACTCTTCTGCCACAAGAATGTAATGCATTTTAATTATCTGAATATTTTTTATTATATATATATATATATATATATATATATATATATATATATATATATATATATATATATATATGATTAATCGCAATTAGTTAATCGGGATACCAAGCAATTAATTCGATTAAACATTTTAATCAGCCCTATTATATATATATATATATATATATATATATATATATATATATATATATATATATATATATATATAAACAATACTCTGAAATCTGCTAAAATAATGCAATGAAAAACTGCATCAACGGCATTTAAATATAAAACAACAAACTTTAACATAAACCATAACAATTTTCTTGGGTGAACTATTCCTATAAAAATTACATTAATCATGATTAAGTTAATCTATTGTCATTCAATAGTACATATACATATACTGTAAATGAAAGGTATAATGACACTGGCAGGACACTTCCTGTTTACTTCGCTCAGGAAACTGCTCTGCAGTTGTCAGTCAGTAAATTCCCACTTCTCCATCAGGGTGAATTGTGATCTAATCTTTTCCAGCTCTAAATAATGGAGAGATTCCCAACAGCGCTTATTTCCCTCCTCTGAGAGATCGAGATGTTGAGGTTAGGAGATGGCAATGAATGATGCGTACAGACACACACACACACTGGTGTTGATCTCTTTTTTAAATGTAGGGACGACATGCTTGTAATCATTGAGTGAACACTTCTAACGTGTGTATGATGACATTGGCTCTGACTAGTTTAGACTGACTTTTCAAAGCAATTTATTTATTTTATTAACTATTTCTCTTAATACTAATACATAGTATTAGCATAAATGTCTGTGCATAACTTGTCCCACAATGTTTAAGCAACCCAAATTGTGTGGCTTGTTGGCAATATATGTGCTATTACTTTTCTAAGTGATCAGATTTCTGATTTTGCTAGGCGGATGATAAATGGGCAAAAAAGTCCCATAGACTTATACTGAAATAGGAGAGCAATATCAAAGAGACAGCTTGATCTCATGAAAATTATTTGACTGTTGTTATATTTTTTGCTAAATTATATTACGTGGTTTATACACATATAGGAGCATTTCTGAGGTGAAATGTCAACTGTGTGGCGCTAAAAGCGAGTAAAATATTCCCCAAACTGATGAGGTTATTAAGGTTAATGCTCTATTGAGATTTAAATCAACAAAACCTACCTCTCTACCCTAACCTTGTACCTAAACCTAACCAATACTGTCACATGTCCATCGTGTATGTAAAAATTTGATGTATGAAAAACAATCATGAAAATTAATTATTTTGAAATTGAACATTGATTTGTTTATAATAGTTAACAATGCATAAGCAAATAATATCAGCAACACATAAAAAGCATCGACTTCCATATCACAATCACTGTCACATTATCACCCTGGCTTTACCCACTGAGTCATTTAAATATAGGAACACAAATAAATCAGTATGGGTCAAACAGCGAGACAGTCATGCAGTCAGTGAAATAGACATTGAAGTCAACCCAAGCATGATGAAACACCCCAGAATAATGAGAGTCTTAGACACTGCATCTACCTCCTCTGTTGTGGATGTCAACATGTCCAACTGTTCACACCCCTCACACACAGTCTGCAAAGGGCAAGATGTCATTAAGAGGCTGAATTTCACCCTCTGACATTTAGAAGTAAGGTTAAAACAAGCACGACAGCAAAACCTGACAATACATGCAGCTCAGACTGAGGCTTTTGTAGGATGAGTGTATTGTGCAACTGCTGGTATGAGTCCTGCTTCGAAGAGTTTTTTTTATTGATGCAAGTGAAATAATGTTCTGTTTAATTGCTAAATTCTGTTTTCAGGATTTGATTTCCAGTGTACTGTTAATAATTGGTTTATTTGTGCAGATTGCAAGTTGCTTTTGATGCATGAAGCAAGGTATGTTAAAATGACTCATTTACATTTATTCATTTAGCAGACACTTTTATCCAAAGCGACTTACAAATGAGAATAATACAAGCAGAAGTAATTAATCTAAGAGAGAGTACAATACAAGTAGTGCTACCACACAAAATATTTTACTAGTGTGCCATGGGGAAGAAAAATCACAAATAAGATTGTTTAAAGCTGAAGTTTTAAACTTTTTTATGTAAAAACTTTTTCTCCTTTCCAATATCCCTCAATAAAGTCTGTGGCACTAAAAAATATTGCTCTGTTTGTTTGAGCCCAATCGGCCCAACACAGTAACATTGGCTCACCCTTTGGCATGATGTTTCATGCCAACATTGGCATGACACAACGGCAGACCGGGGAAGTATTCGGGAAAGCTACGGTGTTAGAATATTACAGAAAGTTATCTAGCAGCACACAACCAATCATACAATGCCTTAGTGATTACCTCATTTAATATTCATGAGCTTACATTCATGTCAAGTCTCAAAAACTTTTATGCACTGATACAATCTCCATCTGAGGGAAATTGGTCAAATGTCAAACAGTGATAGTAAACACGATAAGTAGATTAAGAGACCATTTTTCTGGGTTTCGTGAAGCCTAGTCTCAAGAACATTACGTGACCGTGGCAACATTATTGAAAAACTAAATAGCACGCCTTATTTCAAGTTTGGCTGCAGATTCCCACTGAATTGTCAATTGGGGGCACCAAAAGCGAGTGAAATGGTGGCGTAATCAGACAAAGTTTAATAATAAAAGAATTAGATGAAGGGATGTAAAACATACCTCCCTTAACCTAAACCAAACCAAAAGAGATCTAAAATCAAATAAGAGGTAGATGCAAAACTGATCTTTATCAATGTAAAGAAACAAGTCTGTTTGCAAAAATATTGTTTTAGTAATGTTCATTTTTTTAGACAAGTATGGATTTGTGGCTCATTTCAGAAGACGAAAGACAAACAGAGTTGATTTGCTTGACAATATTTCCACAGAAGAGCAGCTCCATTGACAGGTTGCTTTTCCATTGTGAGCAATAGTCATCCAATCATTGTACTTGACACTGCAAATATGCAAATAGGAGCATTAACCCAGGTAATATGAACTTTGGAATATAAATTCCCAGGGTAAAGTATGAATACTGTGAAACATGAAACAAGACAGCCCAGGATTTTCATTTACTTCAGTTTAAGTGTGAAAAGCCCTATTATAAATCTGATTAATTTCCAAGACTTTTCCAGGTTTTTCATGACCGTGGGAACTCAATTATGGAAAGCCACCGCCATTTTCTCAAATTTTCTTTAGAAAATTAAAAAATCAAGTTCTAAACAAAAACTAAAATGCATCACAGGTTATTTTGGTGAGGAGAGGGTTATACTCTCAGACTCTAATCAGCCCCCTTCTTCATTAAAATAACAAATGAAACCATAAGATGAGAGGGTGTTGAGATCTTTTTTCATTGTAATTCCTCTTTTATTGGGAGACTTAGCCCACTCTAGTCCAGACTGCTCATTAGTCAGCTAAACCACTGGAGCGAGATTGCAGCCTAATCAAATAATTGGTCTGAGGAGATAGCTGTCTCTCTGACAGATACACTCCTCAACTGAGGCTCAGAGGACACCAGCAAAGAACGGGCGATTAAGATGACAGGAACTGGTTGCCGTTTTGTCCTATCGTGTAAGGCATTTGCAAGAGAGTGAGTGACTGTCAGTGCATCCTGGACAGGGCTGGCGTAATGGATGTCTGTCTAGAATCATGACTTGATCAGGACAAGACAGTGAGATATAGGCAGAGATGGCCTGGGTCAATAAAAATGGACTGCTGTACTGTCTAGTTGATATGCAGCGGCCCCGAAAAGTAGTTGGACACTTCTGGATACTTGAGTCACACTTAAAATAACTTTATAACAATGGAAAACATCACCAAAATATAAAAAAATATTGTGTTATTTTAATACATTATATTTTAACAAAATATCCAATCAAGTGGTTTGCATCTGTAATGCCGCCAGAACTTTTCTTAAAACAAACTTAACTCTTCTCTAACAGTTTAACAGTCTAACAGTCTGGTTCCAGAACTAAAAATTATTTTTAGTGGATGCATTAAGTCAAGTTCACACAGGTGTCCTAGTAGAGTAAGCAGAGTTGTAGTTCAGCACATTAATTATGGACAATACCAAAAAATCAGCTAGGCCTAGCACAACGCGAGAGTGCTAATTCTATGGGCAATGTTTTTCCAGCGCAAAGAACAAGTGTGCGTGGGAGTATGATCCCATTTACACTACCAATTCTTATAAATGTGCTGTCATTCTTTATATCACTGGTGCTTAATAGGGAATTGATTCTATAATAGGACGCTGATGGTGCAATAACTGGAGAAGAACCTCAGAATTAAATTGCACATGACCTAGTCCATTAGCACTTTGCAATTTTGGCAAACCCACTTGTACTTAGACTGAGCACATGGTTGCATGAAATACAAAAACTTAATGGCAATGCCCACTGACTTTGTGTGTATGGCTAATATAGGGCTACGGACTGTGAACGTTCACATGTGCTATCAGCCAATCAGCTTTTTTTTATAATGTTTTATTTATTTATTCTCTGCGGATCTGCTAATGGATAGTTCTCTGAATGTATTGTAGACCTCCTTGATGGCACTTCTGCCAGAATGGTCCAAGCAGCTTAAATGGACTGGCCTGACAATGTTGTTAAAAACGTTATATATTTATTTATTATTTAAATTAGGTTTCAACAGCCAGTCAAACAGTAAAGTCCCAGTGCTCTTTATAGCAAATCCATCCCTGGAAGTATGAAAGAAAGAGAACAAGAAAGTTTATTGTAAGGTGACCTGCATTCACGTGTGGCTGACACTGAAAAATACGATAAGATGGGATTTACTGACAGGAGAAGCTGCTTTAAAGGTGTTGAGAGTTGTGGATAGAGAGCTGAATCAGAAAGACTGGCAGATACTTTTGACTTCTGTCAAAGTTTTCAGCAATGCTAAACAGCGCACAGATATTAACTGTCACTCATTTGGTTCTGTGCTTTTTCAGCGCTATGGCACAACGTCAGGGGATGTGACACTCTGTGGTAGTTAATTGCCTTAGAGTAGAGTGCGAATGAGTGCGGTCACCTTTCACTTTTTTACCTCCAGGCCAAATATAATTTCAAACACGTGGGCACCCTGGTGGGTCTGAATCATGAGGTGTCGAGAAAGCTTTCTTGCAATCTCTTTCTCTTTCTGACACCCCACATTCAATATGAGAATGGATTTAAATAGTACTTACAAATGACATGTCCTACAAGGGCCCCATGGAAGCAAAACTGTGTGTGTGCATGTGTAGTTCTTTTGTTGTTCGCCCACAGCAGTGTGTTCCACCATCAACAAATAATGTAAATAGAGAAATGCAGGAGACTTTCACATACCCAAACACAGTCATCCACTATGTTTATTCTGCAAAATGAGGACACACCATAGACTTCAGTTGTTGTAATATAAAGCCAATTATACCTTCTACAGACTAACCCAAACCCTTTATAAAAAATTTAAAAATAAATATTGTTTCATGTACTATATAAACTGTATTTCCAATTTAGGATGTCCCTGGATATATGTAGATATGTAAATAGACTCACTTACACATATGTCATCTTTAACAGTGTAAAGGGGGTTAGGATGGGCAAGGAGGAGGCGAGAACCGGCTTGACAATATAAATCATATTTTAATAGTAAACTTAAAACAAAGGACAAACACACACATAATGGCGGACATGTCCGTAAATTATCTCTCTCTCCTCGCACCACCGTCTGCCATCAGCCTTTACCCCTCTCGGAGGCTTGATTAGCCTGATACGGAACTGGGTGTGTATCATCACTGTAGATGGAATGTGATTTAATGTAAATGTAATTTACATTAAAATGTATGCTTTTCATCACAGATACTACACATGGCATTATAACACGTGATTAGCCTGCTAGAACGCTAGAAAATTACCTGACAGAAGACAACACAGCGGGTCCTTGAGCCCACCGATCCAAAAACTCTTAATTGTTTCTCCTATCACCAAAAAAATTCCTTGTGTACGTGAGAACACTTGGCAACAAAGCTCATTCTGATTCTGATAATGATTCTAATTGCACAAGCCCTCTCCAGACAATTATCTCAAGCTATTTAATCATTTCTAATTACCTCTCTCAATGTATAATGGAGAAATCCAAATAAGTGCCAATATATTTCTCACTTGCACGTTATATATATGCAGACACAAATGGCTCTGGCTTTGCTTCAAACAGACACACACTCATGCATATTTAATATAATGAGCTGACTCATTGCATGTGAAATTCTCTGAAATGTGGCTACATTTTCAAGGTCTGCGATCCAGAGAGCCTTAAAACCCAATCCAGCTGAAAGACTGGTCTGTTTTGCTGGATTTACAAGGGTTTTAAGCACTTGTCAGCTTGGTCAGATTGGGAGACCAGCTGACCAACCAGCTAAACCAGTTAAATACCATCATGATCAGGCTGGTCCTGTTTGCTGGTTTCAGAGGGGCATTGGGCACTTGTCAGCTGGGGCCGGTTGCATAAACATAGCCGATAACTTATGACTGCATCTAACAATTACGCTGACTAGCTAAAGATGCTATAGAAAGCCTGTTGCATAAAACAATCTCACAGCTGTCTTTAGTAAGACAGTTTAAAGGTGGTTTTAACGGCTAGTTAATTTTCCTTAACTTTATGACACATACTTAAATGTAGCATTATAGATGTAGCATATACAGATTAGAATATAGCGATTATAGTTATGTATATGTTATTTAAGTTATTTATAGAATGTATCCGAATTTGCCAATAAACATTTAAAATATCAAAGTCTATTTCTTTAAAGAAAATGCAAACCTCACCTGAGATCCGGAATACAATAATTACAGTGATCGCCTCAGAGACGCAGCATAGCATTGCTCGCTAGCATTGTTTGAACTGAAACAGTATGGGGCATCAGTGTACTTGTGTACTGCACACCGCCTCTTGTGTAAATGGAAAATGCTGTACACATGAGAGGCGGCACGATCGCAAGCAAAGCCTGCCACCTACCACATACATGGGACACGGTGACCGTGGGTTCCCTATTCATTTTCAATGAGAGAGTGGTGGCAATACAGAGGCAGTAGTGGAAGCGCCACCGCTTTCTGAGCTCGTTCACAAGAATCCTGCCGCTTCGTCGTGCATGACTGCTTGCACCGCAGTTTGACTACACCTTGCCTTGCCGATCGGTGAGATTTGACTGTTGCAGTCGGGGGAGGAGTTGATAAGAGAGCCGTCAAGCCGGACACTTTGCGCTTCCAGTCGCATGCTGAACCCATGCAAGTCACGAAAGATCACGTGATGTTTGCATTCTTTAATGCAGACGTGGAATTCAGATCTGGCAATTGTGAATAAGGTGTGTCGTCATCAGTGCTTGTGCACTGGAGAAACTGTAGCGCTCTTGGGGTACTTGATGGAATACATAATGGTGCCGGTTCAAGTCAGACAAAATTTCTAATCGAAAGGAAAAATTCTAGCTTCTCGCAGCTGCCGCTTTTCATTGACCAATCAGAGCTGCATTTAATCACAACCGATCAAACGGCATTTAGCTTTTGTGTAATCAAAAACATCATGGAGACTAATATACTCGCTGTAGCTGAATTTCCAAGTATTTTTTAATATTTTTACAGGAAAACAAAACAAAAATTATTAGCAAGAATATGATTTTTGCCCTAATATCAAAGATCTTACTACAAAAAAGATCTTGACAAAAACATTAACGTGCCTGGTAGCATGGGCATGTATAATGGCTAGAAATACAATATTTACAGTAATCACATCATAGACTGTGTCCAGTGAAAAACCGCCTTTATTCGCATTGCATTGTGGTAAAGGAAGACACTGAACGACTAAAAAAAATGTTCAACAATGGGTGCTCAACACCGTTTTCCCTCGCTGAAAATATTTGCTTATTAGAAGAATACAATGCTTCAAAATTTATTCTAATGAGCAAATTTAGTGATTTTAACCTAAATAATAAAAAACAAGAAATGTTGTTACCATCGTAGAAGTCAAAGTCTTCTTCAAAGTCTTAACCCAAGCCCCTCTCTGCCATCAACTTAAGCCCCCATAACTAACTTGTAAGACTATCTAAAACTGTTTTATGCAACCGGCCCCTGGTCAGGCTGAAAGAGCAGCGGGCCAACTAACTAAAAAATTTAAACACCAGCTTGTCCAGGCTTAGTATATCTAGACTAGCTTAAACCAGCTAGCATCAGCAAACCCTGCTGGAAAAGTAACTTAAACCAACCTAAGTTAGTATTCTGGTCTTAGCTGGTCTACCAGATTGCTGTAGTTTGCTGATTTCAGAGGAACTTTGGGCACTTGTCAGCTGGTCAGGCTATGAGACCAGCTACACCAGCTAAGACCAGCAAACCATACTAAGAAAATATTTTTTTTTCTTTATAATAAAGCTAAGCTGCTTTGCTGGTATCCAAGTTTGGCCAGGCTGGCCTGTTTGCTGCTTTTAGAGGGATTATGGTCACTTGTCCGCTGGTCAGGCCAAGAGACCAGCTGGCCAACCAGTTAAATACCAGCTGGGCCAGGCTTAGTATATCAGCTACACAAGATAAAACCTGCTTACATAAGCAAACCCTGCTGGAAAAGCAGCAGCTTGGCATATCAGCAAAACCAGCTTAAACCAGTTAAATTCTGCTGGAAAACAGCTTAAACCAACCTAAGTTGGCTGGTCTCCCAGACTGGTCTAGTTTGCTGGTTTCAGAGAGGCTTTGGGCATTTGTCAGCTGGTCAGGCTGGGAGTCCAGCTGGCCTCTGGCCAACCAGCTAAACCAGTTAAACACCAGCTTGGCTAGGCTGGGATACCAACTAGACCAGCTTAAAGTAGTTAAGACCAGCAAACCCTGGATGAAAAACTTGTTGAATCCAAACTAAGCTGGTTTTCTGGTTAATTCAATCTGGTCTGTTTGTTGGTTTTGGAGAGTCCACATCAGGCTGCTTTAAGCTGTTTGTTTCAAGCAGGGAGCCCTGCATTTTGGCTTTTCTTCTGTAAAAGTATTACAGTAAGAGACCATCAATCTACCATATAAATGTCTGCTTAGCATGCTGTTCTTCCCCTATAACATAAAAAATATAATATTGGTATTTCCGTGTAATTAATTTTCAGTGTCATCCTAGTGTAATAAAAATGACATTCTAACACCTCCAATGCAATGTGCATTTGGCATAATTCTATTGGAGCATTGCTCACTAGCGGGCTGTTATAAAGTCACGTTATGAGCACGTTCCTGCTACCCGGCTAATAAAACTCTGACAGAACTTCTGAATTTTGAATGATGCACGGAGAATGGCAGAACACTCATAAAACTCTTTATGTCACATGCCAAGGGGCTCTTGTCTGGCACACAGAGAGAGAAAAGGGAAATAAAAAAAATAGGAGACTGGAACACAAAAGAAGAATTTTCCTCAAAAGGCCTTTAATATAAACCAATATTTCGAGTTCAATACAAGTTAAGCTCAATTAACAGCATTTGTGGTATGATGTGGATTTCCACAAAAAAAATAAAAATAAAATTGGACTTGTAAATTGTAAACATTATACATTAAAATGATTTTAGTGTGATAAAATCGTGAACTAAACTTATCTGTATAAAGTTATATCCAATATGAAACCTTTGTTGTCATGATAATGAAAAAAATCCAGGTTTGGTGTTTCGTGTTGTGATCCGGTGGCTCATTGTTGCTTATCGCGGCCCATTCGGCACGTTTCGCAGCCAAACCACCTGCCTGCTAGGTTCTCTCGATGGACATTCCGCCCCTGATCGGCCCAAAAGTGCGTCGGCCCACCAGGAAAGTGTGTGTGTGTCTGTGTGTGTACAATATACAAATACAAATCTGTTATATACAGAAGCAAGGGAATGTAAGGCAGAAGAGGTATGGTATGCTGGAAACATATAGATAGACTAAGTAAATATGTTTTTTGCTGAATGGGGCATTTTTAACTGTTCAAGAGATGGATAGCTTGAGGGTAAAAACTGGTTATGTATTAAGGGTCTAACAGATTCATGATTAAAATTAGGAGTCATCTCTATATTTAATTTTTATTCTTGTTTCCCACTTGTGCTAATTTTAAATAGGGAATGTTCCTCAAGCACCATCTCAACCTGTAGGTACAGATTTGTGAGAAGACACGTGAGCAAACCGAAGATTTATCACTCAGGTATGACATTATTATTTCATTTTTTTAATCAGTGAAATTAATCACATACATCAGTATAAGTAATTTTAGCATAAATCCAGTAGGTAGCATGACTGAAGCCACAACTGAAAAATGCTGATATGCATTTCCCTGTTGACAATGAAGGCAAGAATAAAAAAAAACAGCAAAAATAGAGACTTTACTCTGATACGAAAAGTTTATAATAACAGTTCTGACAAAGAAAAGAAAATCAGTCTGTCCTGACACTGTCCTTTTCTACATATCGTGGCACCATTTTGTGGTCCGTTCTGCGTAATGTGGCGGCTCATTTTAGCTTATCGCAGCACATTTGGCCCATTTCGCAGCCGACCCACCTGCCTGCTCGGTTCTCCAGTCTGCTCGGGCGCCAGTCCACCCTTGATCAGCCCCAAATTGCATCAGCCCACCGCGAAAATGCCCGGTATGCCAGATTACTAGTCCAACTTGTCCACTGCATCTTCTTATGTTCACTTTTACAGCCAACAACAGAACACTTATGATGCTTACGAAGCTGAGACAGTCTTCTTCTCACTGCATCTGCTCCAGCACAGAAAAAAATGGCAGACTGTGTGTAGATCACTCAAGGGAGGAGGGTGGAGTACGTCACCAGTCGTGGGCGAGGCCTGAAAGGAAAACCGTTCATTTTGACACACTGTTTTTGATTAATAGAAATATAGGAAAGAGGAGTGGGTAGACTTTTAACACTGTAGGGTGGTTGGGTACACACACTGCCGACTCACATTTATGTACAATCACCATGTAAAAGTTAATTCTGCATAATAGGACCCCGTTAAATCACAACGGATTGTTCCTAATTGTTTTTTATTTATTTGTCAAATGTACTCTGGGGAATTGCAGTAGGACATAATAGGACAAATAAAGCAAGGGTGTATGAGCAATAAAGGAGAAAATGGTGCTCTCCTTCAAAACAACAGCACCAGTCTGCCAAGTAAGCACTTTTAGTAAATTGTCAACGGAAACATCCAGAAAAATGAATACATACCCCAGACATCTGGAGAAACTTTGTTGTGGAAGTGATATAATTGGCCTCTATTTATTGTACATTCTATATAAAATTCTTTCTTTTTTGTGGATGTATTGTTTTGTTTGTTTGTGATTTAAAAGCATGCCAGGTAGCCCCGCCCACTGTGAACTATCATTGGTCCAAAATCCTGCTCTTCATAACTGCATGTTAAACATGAAATACATTCTTAATTGGCTGCGATTGTGCTGCATTGAGAAGCAGTTTCGCATTCAGTGTGGACAAACTAAATAATCTAGCTTGAATTAGGCATCATGCCTGGTTAGGACATGGTTCACATCCTTGTTGTGCCATTTAAATAATATATACTGTTATTTTCTAAAGTCACAGTGAAGTTTTTTCTAAAGTCACATCCTGCCCATATCTGTGTCGACTGTTGCCATGAAAACAGACCCCTCACTGTGTCTCTTGTCAAAATATTACACACTGTCATCGGTCTTCCCAAGAATAAAAGAAGAACTCCTGCTTTTGAGTTTTGCACTACAATGACATCAAACCGGAGATTTAATTGATGTCTGTTGGAATAAAAAAAAAACAAGTTCTAAGCAAAGTTTTCTTCTTCTTTTTTTTTATTTCATCATGCATGACTCTGAAAACTGCAGTTACGAACGTTTGACATCAACCAATGAGAACGATTCATCCTCGGGCATGTAATCATTAATTGAGGGTATAATAGTTTCATGATTAAAATGATGAGTCATTTCCATATTTTATTTTTCATTCTTGCTTCAGATTTACATTTCAATATAATTACCAAAAGGTGGAGTTAATTTGCTACATGGAAGTTTTCAGGTCTTATCTTGTTATTTTATGTAACTGCAAAGGATTTAGATGGGCAAGGAGGAGGCGAGAACAGGCTTGACAATATAAATAAGTCAAGTCAATTCAAGTCAGTGGTTTTTTTATTGTCGTTTCAACCATATACAGTTAGTACAGTACACAGCGAAACGAGAAATCATTCCTCCAGGACCATGGTGCTACATAAAACAACATAGGACAAACACAGAACCACATGAGACTACACAGACTAAATAAAATACCTATATAAAGTGCACGTGCAAACGTGTGCAAAAAGTACGGGACAGTACAATAAATTACTAAAAATTAACAGGACAATAGGCATAGTGAGAGACAGTGCAGCGCCGACCAGTACACAGTAGTGCAAAAAGATGACAGTTTCTAAAAATGCCAAATGTAACATAACATACTATGAGATAGTGTTCTATGGACATAGCAGTTATTGAGGTAGCAGACAGGTATAAAGTGACAATAATTAAAGTGCAACTCAGGACACGTGTGTGTGTGTGTGTGTGTGTGTGTGTCAGTCCAGTCTCTGAGTATTGAGGACTGATGGATTGTGGGAAGAAGCTTTTAAACAATCTGGCCGTGAGGGCCCGAATGCTTCGGTACCTCTTGCCAGACAGCAGGAGGGTGAAGAGTTTGTGTGAGGGGTGTGTGGTGTCGTCCACAATGCTGGTTGCTTTGTGGATGCAGTGTTTTTTGTAAATGTCTTTGATGGAGGGAAGAGAGACCCCGATGATCTTCTCAGCTGTCCTCACTATCCTCTGCAGGGCTTTGGGGTCCGAAACGGTGCAAGTCCCAAACCAGGCAGTGATGCAGCTGGTCAGGATGCTCTCAATAGTCCCTCTATAGCAGGGGTGGGGAACCTTTTTTCTATCAAGGGCCATTTACATTTTTATAATATCCTTTGAGGGCCATACAAAATTACTGAACAAATATATCACTAACCTCTCTAATGCGATGGTTGGAATTGCTTCTCTTTGGCGAGGCGTCTGATGTCAGATGGCAGTGATGATGATGCTACTCTCAGCTGGTTTTCCAAGTCTGGGTCAGTCAGTCTTGAGTGGAATCGAGTCTTTGCAAGAGTCAGTTTTGAAAAGAACTGCTCACAGCAGTATGTTGTCCCAAACAGAGATGCAAACTTCAGTACATGTGTCCTCAGAATGGGAAAATCCTCAGAACGTACATAGAGTTTATAGAACTCGAGCAGCGGGAGGTTGTTGTACCTAGCTTTGAGCGCGTCATTGCTTTGTAGCTCAATTATTTTGTGTTGTAGGTTGTCAGGTACATCAGCTGGCTCCACGTTAAACTCACCAGCATATTCGGATGTCATAGCAGGCTGTTGTTCTTGCAGAGTAGGAAAATACACAGTGTTACCCTTTTCCAGTTGCAATTGCCACAGCTTTAATTTCACTTCAAATGATTTCACGTTAGAAAGCAGAGAGCTGAGAAGCTGGTTTGGACCTTGGAACTTGACGTTCAGCTCTGACAGGTACTTGGTTATGTCCACCATAAAGGCCAAATCACACAGCCACTTGCCATCACTGAGCTCCACGACAGGTTTTCCCTTGATCTCCATGAATTATTTTACTTCTTCCCCCAGTTTGTAAAACCGTGTGAGCATACCTGCGCGACTCAGCCATCGCACCTCACAATGGTAAACCAGATCTCCATACTCAGACTCGAGCTCACTCAGTAACTCTTTGAACTGGCGGCAGTTAAGCCCTCTGCTTTTGATGAAATTTATGGTGGAAACAACAGTTGTCATTACATTGTTGAGCTTCAGGGAATGTGCACACAGACTGTCTTGATGTATGACACAGTGGCATACAACTAAATCACCTGGATCGATACTGAGACGACTCATTTCTTTTTTGACCAATGCAGTTAATCCCTTTTGCGGGCCAAGCATGGCTGGGGCTCCATCTGTGGCAAGGCCACTTAACTTTTCAAATGATAGTTCAAATTTGTTCATCGCCAAAACAACATGCTCAAACAAATCCTCACCTTTGGTAGTGCCATGCATGGCTTGCAAAGACAGCAATTCCTCCCTCGTATCAAACTCTGCAGTAATTCCACACACAAAAATGGCTAGTTGGGCGGTATTTGTTATGTCTGTTGTTTCATCGCAGGCCAAAGAGGAAAACTTGCAGCCTCCCTGAACATGTGCCAGTCAGTACACTCAAAACAGTCCTGAAGAGCAGAGATGGCTCCTGCTGGCCAGGTTTTCACCTGCTTCTGAAGCGGTTTTGTGTGTCTGACGAGTGGTCTGTAAGCTGGAATTAGCATAACAGAGATGTGGTCTGAGTAGCCGAGGTAGGGGCGGGTCTCCGCCCGGTACGCGCCTGGGATGTTTGTGTAAACAAGATCAAGCGCGTTCGCCCCTCTCATTGCAAATTCCACATACTGATGGAATTTAGGGAGCACTATCTTGAGATTCGCATGGTTGAAATCTCCGGCAACAATAAACAGTCCGTCGGGGTGAGCGTTCTGCAGTTCGCTCATAACCCCATACAGTTCACAGAGCACTTCCTTAGCGTTAGCGTTGGGGGGAATGTAAACTCCACCAGCGATGAGCAGTAGCTAGAGACTACCATAGAGTTCTTGCACCATTCCGTGTTGATGTAAACACACAAGCCACCACCGCAGAGAGCTGCATTTCTGTTGGCACGAAACAAGGCGAGCCCGTCTAGCTGAATGGCGGCGTCCGGAACTCTGTCGCTGAGCCACGTCTCCGTGAAAACAAAGACGCAGCAGTCTCTAAACTCATGCTGTGTAGCCTGCTGGAGTCGGATGTAGTCCAGTTTATTGTCCAGGGAGCAAACATTTGAGAGCAGGATAGATGGGAGAGCCGGCCGGCTAGGGCTGGCTTTATCCCTCTCGGAGACTTAATTAGCCTGATAAGGGATCGGGTGTGTATAATCACGACCTGGCCCTGCCCTCCACCCTGTCACAGTAACATAAATGCAAAGGTGATGTTATTATATGAAAATTTCATATTGTAAGCTTTCATCAAAATCTTTCTAGCAAGTCAGTCCACTGTCAGCCATCTTTGGATTTCCAGTCATGCCAGTGCTTTCTACATCCATTGACCATTGGGCGCTAGAGCTTCTTAGTTGGCCATTCAAATATCTCCCATTCATTTAAAAGAAGTGGCCAATCTTTGCTGAATAGTCTCTGCTTTCATATGGTACCACGCATGACTGACTTGTGTATCCAGTAACTTTTATTTTGTAATCATAAACATATCACACACTCCTAGCCCTGTGCAGAGTTGAAGAGGTTAAGAAATTGATTTTTGACCTTTATGGGCCATTCAGACTGAACGTGTTCTTCCATTAAACAAAAATAAATTTAAAAACTAGGAGAGAATGCAACCAAAAAAGCTAAAAAAATGGAACAGAATTCAGGTGTCTCGAGACGATATTTTAAAAGCTGAAGTTCTTTTTAACTGACATTGCATGTTAAAAACATGACGAGAAGTGGCATAATGGTCAAAGATGTCTGTCAGGTGCATGTTTACATAGAAAAGCAATTTTAAAAATGAGCAGATGAATGCAAAAACGGATTCAGTGTGAACAGGCACTTATAAAGCAGCTGATTATGTAGTATCATAATATAATATTATGTATGTAGACAGCAAGAGAACTAGGTTTTGCAACAGAGCTTGCATGTACACTGCGAGTTCTCATTTGGGGCTGTAGCAAAAACGGGAAGGTATATAACCTTTTAAACCGACTAACTGACTATTAGTTTATCCTGACTTAGGCGTGCCCTGTTAATTTACCATTTATCTTGTCCCAAGATTGCACTGATTATGTGTGCTTATAATGCGAATATACAGTGACCAGATACAAGCTTTTAAAGCTCACTGAAAACCCAACACTGATACAGATACCAACATCAAACAGACTAAAACATGCAGTCCCATTCAATCAAAAGTTCAGGTACATGAGATTGATGCAGCTCACAGCAAACCTGTCTGTACAGTTATGATTTATGTGATATGTCAAAGGCAGAGTTATGGATTTCCTATGATGTGATCCAGTTACAGAGACACACATTGTGATGGGACATTCCAGTGACTTTATTTTTTCATTATTGTTTTACAGTGAGTTAATGAATATTCTCTGCCCAAAACATCCCACAAACTTTTTTGTATTTTTGATTTTTTTTTTTTTAAATAAAGTTTCTTTATTGGCTTGTATGGTTTCATAAACCTTTAACATCCATGGAACCTCCTGATTGCATAAAAGTTTCTCATAGTTGATAAAGGGTCTTGTTTTTTTTAACTTTCACTGAAATATTGTTCTTCTATGGCATCACTGTGAAAAACCCCTATTTGGAATCGTACATTTTTATGGTGCGTTCACATACAATGCGAATCGAGCATTTTGCACGGTGTGATTACATTCAAAGTCAATGCAAAGATGCAAATTGACACAAATAGATGCAAATTTGCGCTAGGCCGTGCGAATGAATTGAATGACGTGACTCGAAAACACAAAATCTGAATTTTCTGAAATTCAAGCAAAAAAATTGGCATGACGCGTTGTCATGAAAGCATATCAGCATTGAGATTGTCCGGATGTCACTGACGTACTGACGTAGTAGCAGAAGAAATCTGGAAAAACGGATGAAAAAATTGTTGTAGCGGTGTGTGGGCACCCGGAATTGTATGACACAACATCATACATGTACAGAGACCGGACGAAAAAGATATCGCTTGGAGAAAAGTGAGCGAGGAAGTTGGACTACCTGGTAAGGTCTGAAAATATGTGCGTCTACTTGATTTCAGCTATTGGTGGTACTTTGTTCTGAACCAAGTCATAGAAGCCCCTCCTCCTGTCCTTTTCCGGAAGAGAAGGGGCAATACACGCGGGTTCGCGTTACTCGCGCGAACGCAAGTTTAAAAACAAATGTATAATCCAGCGGTCAAACTCGCATGAGCAATGCGAGGTGAAAATTTTCTTTGCACTGTTTGTAAACGCACCATAAGGGTGTAATATTTTGACATTGTTTAGAATGTTTATTAAAGGGATAAACACAACTATTCTGTCGTCATTTACTCTCCCTAATGTTGTCTGAAATCTGCATCACTTTTTTTTCTGTGATAAAACCAAATCGAGATCAAAGACAGAATGTTAGCCTTGCCCTCAGTCACCATTCACTTCCATTGTATGGAAAAAAGATGCATTGAAAGTAAATGACTGAGACTAACGTTAGGCTTAAAATCTTTTGCAGTTCACTACATGAGGGTGAGTAAATGATGACAGAATTGGAATTTTATGGTGAAATAACCCTTTAAAAATTATTATTATTATTTTTCTTTATAAGAGCTGATCTGATGTAATCTTATCCTTGAATGATAGAACATTGCAGATTCTCTGTAAAACACATTCTAAACCGTCCTTTACAAACATCCTTGAGACCTTACACAATGCTCTGTGTTCTACAGCGGAAATCTCTGTAAATTATATCTGGCTCTTCTAAAAATCTCTGTAATCCAATGGACTCTCCTGTTATATTAGGGATTTGATCAGAGAGACCTGCGCTCATGACAAAAACAAATGACGTCCAGGGCATTTTTTCACTTGTCTTTAAGGCTGCTTGGCTATCCAGAACAAAATATGACACCTAGCAGGAAAAGCACTGTCCTGCAGTTTAAAGTGTTTTTGTATGTTCCGCAGACAAACATTGATCTGTCTAAGAACATTCAGTATACAAAGAACTCCAGACAACATGAGTTGTGGAAAATCAGAAGTGATCTGGGAGATTTATACAGCTTTATATTGCCTTTGAAAAGTCTGTAAGTCTATCCCTCACAGCCTTGTTGTCATTTCTATTTCTATTTCTGGCGCTAGCGTTAATAAGGTCTGTGGTGAGCTTTTAAATTTGAATGTGAAAAATGCATCAGAGTTTCAGGGGTTAAAACATTGATTTTCTGATGCATGCAATCTTTATTTGAACAATTTCAATTCTATATGCGCAAATCTCTAGAATACAATAAAATCACTTACTTATAAGACCAAATTTAATGCAATGTGACTAAAATGTCTGTGATTAGCCACTGGCTGTTAATGTTCAGATTTTACCCACCAGTGACTGAATAGTATAGTGGTGAAGAAGTCCAGCTAATATCGCTAATATGCACTCATTTACAGATGCTCTTAAAAGAACTGCCGGTTTTTTTCTTAAAGAGACAGTACAGGGTTTTAGCACGCTTTTAACAAATCAAAGCAAATACTTGTCAAAATGTACAATTTATGCATTTAAACAATAAAGATTTAACAAAATATAATATATGCAATGTAATATAATTTTTATTGATGGAATACATGGATTTGTACGTTTTTAAAAAGCTAAAATTTCCATATTTCTTTTTTATTTCAGATTTCATTTAGTTTTCATTTTAGTTTTTGATAATGATAACACTCCTGATAACAGCACACAGCTGATCTCAGATCAGTCACTGGCCTCTGAGGCCCAACAGCTTTAACACACACTTGAGGTTGGCAGTGGCTGTCACACACAGACAGTGTGAAGCGACAGAGTTGAGGAAAGGAGAAAGAATCGATGAAGGAGTAGAAAAAGCCACCTCACGTTTACACCAGCCCAATTAGAGCAGCTGCTGACATTTGAGGGGAGAGTTATATGTCTCCACAGCCAAGTTCAGCACAGCTCAAAAGTAATTAAAGCTGCGGAGAAAGAGAGAGGAGGGATTTGGGAGTGCGAGTGGAGCGAAAAAACCTCCCGCTCTCCCTAATCACATTTTTTCTTTGTATTTTTGAGGATAAACATTGCGGTTCATTCATCATTAGTTGATTGCTGTCGCTGATAGCACTGCAATGTAATTTATGGAGCCAACGAGAGCTCTGCGTTGTCCCAAATGCTTGTCCCGGGTCAGGTTTACTTATCACCTTTTAATGACTTCAGCTTTGGATAATTTCTCCTCACAGGAATGTGGCATCATGGGATTTGTAAACTAATAGTTCAGACCTACATTACGCCAAGGATGCTGAATGAGAACCCGTAGCCTAAAGAAAATTCACGAATGATAACTTTTTAATATCTTAATTGTTTCTCCTAGACAGCGAATGAGATGTAATAAAAAGATAAATGCTTCTCAGATTTTTCCTCTGACACATCTGCTTTAGAATTTGAGATCTCAGTTATGTCTCAAACTGTGTTCAAATTTGCCAACATACAAGGTCTGCAATCAGGGCTGGACTGGGAAGAAAAATCGGCCCAGGATTTTACATGGCATCTGGCCCAAAACTTGCTGTCGCTGTCCTTCTTTGCATATCGTGGCATTTCACAGCTGACCCACCGGCCTGCTCAGTTCTCCCGATGGCCAGTCTGCTCCTGATTGGCCTCAAAGTGTGTCGGCCCACCGGGAAAATGCCCGGTATGCCAGATTACAAGTCCAGCCCTGTCTGCAATCAAAAGTCAGAGATTTATACCAGATATATAGTCTCAGTCACCATTCACTTGCATTGCATATACTTTTTCATACAAGTTTTTTATTTTTATATTATTTCATTCAGTGAAAGTGAATGGGACTAAGGCTGTTGTACAGCCTAATTTTTCAGTTTTATTTAATAAAAGAAAAAACATCAATACAGGTTTGGAACAACATGTGAGTAAATGAAAAAAAAAAAAAATTATATATATATATATTTTTTTTGTTTGTTTGTTTTTTTTTTGTTTTGTTTTTTTTTTTTATTATTATTTTATTTTTTTTATTTATTTTTTTTGTTTGTTTTTTTAAGGAATATCCTGGGTTCAGTACAAGTTAAGCTCAATCGACAGAATTTGTGTCAAAATTATTTCGACTTGTCTTTTTTTTTTTTTTTTTCCTCGAAGAAAGCAAGAATCAAGGTTACCGGGTATAGGATATGCAGAGGACGTGTCCCCCTAATTTTGAATAAGAAATTCGTCCGCTGCACTTTTTCACAGGGCAAATATGTTTACGTTGTCTGTATTACACAGCAAATATGTAAATGTTCAAATTTACTGGTCAATCAGCTTCTCAACCACGCACTGAATGAGCTCATCGTGTAGCATCATTTCCATGGCAACCACGTCAGTCATCCGGGCTAGATCTGCAGACACCGGTCATTGGTCACCAACTCAATATGGCAAAATGCTTTCCACTCATGTTTTTACTCTGACGTCAAGCAATGTAAGTTGTCATTTGGCACCTGTTCATGTTTTAATGATGATCTATGATATTATTATGGTATGATAGCTCGAATCGAAAAGCTGAAGAGGCTTTCTTTTAATTATACGTGCAATCGGAACTTGCACGCAAATTTATTTTATTACATTTCAACCAACACTGGATCAGTGGGTGACAACTGTGCCAGAGCATATTTCATTTGCCCACTTTGTCGATTGTGTGAGCAGCGCATGACAATAATGGCAGGTACTCTTGAAATTTGCTATCAAATTCTGCCCCACAAAGGCGAAATGGAGTAACTACACCAACACAGAAACTGGCTTAACATTGTTGGGATTTATTTCAAGTTAAAGATATGTCACAGGACATATCACTAAAAAGTGATAATCTGCAATTTTTAACTTAAAAAGCTATAACTCCTAACAGGTTTACGGGTTTATGGTGCTGTAAAATTGGATATAGCTTTACACAGAAAAAGATTATGATCAGTTTTATCACACTGAAATCATGTTAACATGCATATTGTTTATGTCATGTGGCTATACTTTTGAAAGAGTGAGTATTTTAACATTCACAACCATTGTAAGTGCATCACTGTAACCCAGATTTTTGTTTTCAAACAAATTGTTGTGGTAATCAACATTATGCCACATGTGCTTCCCAATGAGCTTTATTTGTATTAAACCAGGAATACGCTTTAAAGTCGAAGTGTGTAATTTCTGCACCACTAGCATCACTAAACAGAATTGCAAAGATACTATTTTTCAAATACGTTTTCTGAAAACCTGCGTCTTCCGTTAGTCGGACAAACAAAGAGTGTCGCCCCAATCTCACACCATTGGTTGAGTCAAAGTTAATATTTCGGGCTGGTTAGGATGCTCAAACAAACAGAGCAATGTTGAAAGTGCAACAGAGTCACAGTGGTTACACTTTTTATGGGACTTTGCATGTTAAGCTGAGATAGAAAAAAGTATATCAACATCGAAAATGCAACAAATCATCTTTAAAAATAACATATCTGAAAACTCCTCTAGTTATGCGATATGAAAGAGCAACCTCTGAGCGATAACATTTTCCTCTGGACATTCACTTCATTGCTGGCTTTATAAAGCAATCCAGATATTATTGTAACGTAAAATCTTTTTTTTTTTTTTTTTACTATATCTGACAGCACTGAGATTTCAAAAGCAGTTTAATTGGGAGGTCAAGCCTCTACCTTTAAACACAACATTGACATTTCTTCCTCCTAGCTTTTTTTGCTCTCTCTCTCTCTCTCTCTCTCTCCCTCCTACCGGGTTGTCAGAATTGTCTCTGCATTGGCACAGCAAGAATAGCTGAGTGAGAGGCAAGTTGTCTATATTGAGAATCTCAATGTCTTTATAGGCCTTTCAAGGCTTGAGGGATGCAGAGGTCATGAGTGTGCACGACACAAAAGAGAAAAAGATTCACTTGACCCCCCGCTCTGACACGTTTCAAAGAATGTGTTAGGGGCTGTCCACGCAGGACACATATTTGCATTACAAATCAGCTAGGCAGAGTCCAGAATCATGGAAAATAACTCAGGTGTCTTGAGATTTGTTTTTCAAAAGTTCTTTTAACTTGGCATGCCATCTTAAAATGCCTGTGGTCATGGCGCGAGACAGTCGGGTATGTCGCAACAGTCAGATTGGTTGATTTAGCATATTTGTACATAGACAAATGATGTAATTTTGAAAAACAATTCAAAATTTGTGCAAATGGATAAATGTAGAGGTCTAGATATGTTGTAAACTTGACACGCTGCCTTCAACACGGATGGCGGGATGCTCAGAAAACAGTGTAAAATGTGGCACAATGGTCAAAGACAACAGTCTTAATGTGTTTTTCTGTAGCTGTTTTGCTATAAAGCGGACGGATTTAAAGGGATCATGAAATGAGGAGTCAAATATTCCTTGATCTTTTGAAATATTACAGGTCATTGTACTGTAAAAACATACTGTAAGTTTCAGAACTCAAATGTTCCTCCTCACTCCAAAAATAGCATTTGTTGAAACAAAGCTGCCAAAATGACATGCTCTCTACTTCCTCCACATTGTGATGTCACACTGTGGTATACATTTGCATTGGACCACCTCCACAACAACACATCAAGGCCTAATTTACCATATCACTTCCGTAGCCCGCCCAGTGAATGTGAGCAATGGGATGGCAAAGAGAGCAGGTCAGTCAAGAGCAGAGAGACGATCATAACAGTGGGTGATTCATGTCAAGCCTTAAAGGAGAAGCAGCACCAAAACTGAGCATGTCTGACAAAGGGTCAGAATGTGGATGAAAAATTAACATGATTTACCAATATACAGTATGACTGTTTTTTTTTTTTGTGCAAAACTTTTCTCAAATATTCTAAGTGAACCTTAAGGAACATATTAAAATAAAAAAAGACATGTCATGACCCTTTTAAAGATGCATCTCTTCCAATATGGTTATAATGTGCTATACTATATATATATATATATATATATATATATATATATATATATATACAGACATGTAGATGACTTATAGCTTGGGATTTTACAGTTGACATGGTGAAATGATGATTCATGCTGGATGGTCTGGCCAGTCACATGGGTTTGTATGTGTGTAGTCAAAGTTTTGCTGGTATGACTCACAAGATATTTTGGGAAGCAGTGTCTGCTATCTTGTTGGCTTATTGATTTGATATGTGACAGGTAAAACTGATTTCACTGCCTGAAGAAATCTGTAATGTGTATTCTGTCTGAGCTTTGTATCTATGATGACTGTAAGGCTGCGGTACATTTATTTTAGCTGTTTACGTGCACGTAAAAGTATGTGCTGTCAGGATGAGAAATATAGGGTAGAGTGCTATCTCTAAAACAAGAAAAACATGATGGAGAAAAGGTGAATTCACAAACTTCCAGAACACACCAATACTGGACATACATGTACACGTTGACCTACATCAATACTTGCTCAAAAGCTACTGCCGTAGCGCTGAATGTGAAAATTGTGTTATAATTGACTTTCCCTTATGTCACACCAAACCTGTATGAATTTCCATTTTATGTGGAACACAAAAAGAGATGTTTTAATGCATATGTTGTCCCATCTTGCCAATTCAGTGGTGATCAATAATTACTCACTTTAAAGCTTAAAAAATAACCCAAATAGAGTATATCATAAAAGTCGTCTAATGCATATTCCAAGTAAGAAAGTCATGCAGGCTTGGAATTACATGAGAGTAAGCAAATGACTGAAGTTTCTTTCAATCTGGCAATGTAAGACATCTTTGTCTTTATGTTAATTGATTATAACAGATGTGACATAATCAAATACAAAGATCTGGATCAGTGTTGTGTGTCTTTTTAGGACACACAGAATATGGTGGTGTCTATCTATTAGTCTCATCTCTCTCTTCTTCTGTTCCATATATCTCTGACCTTTCTTTTCTCTCTTTTCTTTTTGTCCCTCTTTTCACAGACAGCTGCTTTACACAGCATCTCACATGGGACGCGTCTCTCTCCCTTTCTCTTTTCAGAACACACTCAGTCTTTAAGAAATGTATCTTTTTTGTGACATTTGATCCCTTTACAATTCTGTGTGTGTGGACTCGTCCTGTATATTAAAACTCTTTTGTCGAGAGAGCAAGAGACTGTTTGTACAGATTGGATCTCCATGCCCCTGTCATATTTCAGCCCAAAATCAAAAGAAATAAATACAAAGTAAGACTATATGCTGATAATATAAAAGAAGTACCATTAATGATGCTTTTTGCATTGTGAGATTATTTTCATGACTATTGCAATATATTTATTTATTTATTTATTTTTCAGGTAATGCAAATGGTCATTAAAGAAATCCTCAACCCAAAAAGGAAAATTGTTCCATACTTGCCTCGTGTTGTTCCAAAACAGTTATGAATTTTTAATTTTTCTATTCTTTCCAAGAATTTGGATGTTGTTTGGTTCAGTTGTATTGCTGTATTAGTAGCAGTCTTGCGTGTCTAATCCTGTAAAATATGCCGTGTGTGAGCCGCTGTTGCTTGTTTTGGCCAAGGGCATGTGTGATCATATTGGCAGATTTTATTATATCGGCAGTTCTGTCCACTTACTCAATATTCTTTTGATGCTGCTGTTGTAGTGTTTTAGATATATATATATATATATATATATATATAGAGAGAGAGAGAGAGAGAGAGAGAGAGAGAGAGAGAGAGAGAGAGAGAGAGATGCTCTGCAATGCTCTTTCTGTCTCTTCTTTACCTGAGCAGCAAAAGTGTGTGTGTGTGTGTGTGTGTGTGTGTGTGTGTGTGTGTGTGTGTGTGTGCTTGTGAAGAACTGACTGGGTTTACTCTTTCAACAGTTTATTCCTCTCCCACACCTACACGCCTCTAAAATCTAATTTAACTCGCACTTTATTTATTCAGCACCTTTCCACCAAACAATGCAATACAAACTGCTACACATGAGCAGCATAACAAATAGGAATGCTCAAAAGCACAGATAAGTAAATCGGAATTAAATTAAGAAGTCAAACAAATAACGCATAAGATCAAAACCGCAGATATTAAAAATTGGCTAAATAAATAAGAATTTAATTAACAAGTTAACCAGATGAGTACAAAGGATTAGATAAGCCTCCGGCAAAAGGTGTGTCTTAAGATTTGCTTTAAAGGTATGCATTTACTGTAGAAGGAAAGCATATTTTATTAAAATGTAATTCTAGAGCGAACATGCAACCTTACATCATGCTCATCTTTCTTTGTGTGAATGCAATTACTTCCTGGATCCCACGAGACCAGAACCCGTGTCTAAGTGGTTGCTTAGCCTTACACAGTGCGCTAACAGTAGCCCTAGAGGGAAATATGTTCACACTTGAAGTTGTGCAAAAATTTCTGATGGGGGAGGACGCAGTATGGGGTTGATTTCAGGTTAAATGAGTTTTCGGAAGCAACATATCGATTTGTGTTTTGCAGAAGAAAAAAAAAAGTCATACACATCTGCAATGGCTGCAAAGGAGATAATTTTCATTTTTGGGTGAAATATCCCTTTTTTATTGCAACATAGATAATAATCATATACAATATTATTTTGTAACAGACATTACAGAAGAGACAAACATGAAGTAAGAAAAAAATGTAGTAGATAAAGTCTCAATTTATGTATAGATTGTTTATATAGAGATTGTTATCATTATCATTATTACCCTCATCATCATCTTAGTATTTGGGAATAATAACTTAGAGGGAGTTGGTATGGGAACAAATGTAAAAGTGCAAATAATATTAAGAAGAATATATATAAATAATAGGCAACTTACAGCTTAGACTTTGGAAAATGTTTATATTTGTTTTATATATATTGTGGAATCCTTGAAAAATGTGAAGACATTATTCTTACATATTGTTTTCTTTTCTAAGAAGGAACAAAATGGGTTTTAACAAGAAAATAAAGTCAAATTTAAGCACTTTCTAAATTTGCAATTAATCGCAATTATCTATGAAAGATCATGTGATTAATCATCATTAAGTATTTTAAAAATTGTTCATTTATGGTAATTCTAAGGGTCAGAGTGACGGTGGATAATGGTCCTGAAAAAATATAGTGTTATTTGTATGTGTTAGGCAAAAAACAAAACCTTTTCTAATATAACAAGAAAATAACAAGTACTGTAGAAAATAAAAATAAAAAAACATGTATAATAAAACCTCTTTAAAACCTAATAAGGAGCAAAAAAGCATTTGCCTTTTTTATATAGTATTATTAAAGCACAGAATAAGACACATGCAAAACACACTGATGAATAATAACAGCTCTGCTTGACAAAAAAACATCACACCTAGACTCAGACCATGTTTTTAGAAACCTTTCATTCCAGAATTGACATGCATTAGTTATGTCAGTGTGCACCGAAAGTCCTTTTTATCCATCCAAATGTGCCTCAGCGTGAGCGGCAGAGTGAATTGAGTATCTCCCTGCACATGCATTAGCCCAGCTTACAGCAGACACACAACCCTCTGCTCCGGCTTATCCCAGCATGCATCTGTAGGCCCATTGCCACCACCAGTGCTGTGAAAGTGAAATCAATGAGAGGAGATGGAGGTGAGTTTGCAGGAAGCATACTAGTGCCACATTCAGAGCACTATTGCATCCATGTGTGCTGGCAGCAGCAGTATTTTTTATTTTTTTTATATTATCATTATTTATGTATTTTACCTCTTTCTGTCACGCAAAATGAATTAAATTTCCAATTATGCATTTGGCAGACACTTCCATTTACAATGGCTTACAGTGCTTTCAAGGTACATGAGTTATGTGGAACTCAAACCCATGAGGGACTTTACTGATGTAAAAAAAAAACACCATCACTATTTGAAAAAGGTCATTTTTGATCAAATCTAGACAGGCCACATTTCCAGCAGCCATATCTCAACACCTTATCCTTGAGTAATCATGCTAAATTGTTAATTTGGTACTAGAAATTCACTTCGTTGAATGAAGCTTAACATTGTCTTTGTGTTTGTTTTTGAGTTTCCACAGTATGCAATAGTCTGGCATGTCTTAAGGTCAATATTAGGTCTAATATGGGGGGGGCTCATTTAGCTTATCGTGGCCCAACCGGCCCATTTCACGGCCGACCCAATGGCCCGCTCGGTTCTCCCGATGGCCAGTCTTACTGGTAGTCTGGCATATCGGGCATTTTCTAAGTGCAAAGAAAAGTAAATAATAACATAACATATCATCAGTATTACAATTTAAACCTCCTCCAGGGGCAACTTGTGACCTACTGAAATTAAGTTTCTTGACAAAGTTCGGAAGGAGCATGTTCATTTAATCAGACCAATCACATCACCAGAGAAAGCGTATATAAACAGCTGCTTACATTCATGCTGTGACAATTCTTCCAGCATCCCTCCACCACCCCAGCTCCTCCCATCTATTAATTAATTACTCATCAAGTCCGGGTCTAGTCAAGAGCCTGGAGCCTTCATCCAGGGACAGCGAGCCAAACACGTTTGCACTATCCTCATTGCAGGATTCCATTAACTTGCGAACTACTAAAAATTACTTAAAACATATGTAAGTTAAAAAGTAAAAAGTTATTTACTAATACATTTAGTCTTTTAGCAGATGCTTTCATCCTAAATTACTTATAAATTAGAGACACACAAAAAAAATCCTTACCTTGTCCGAAGGTCACGTAGACAGCTTCATTTAATGTCTTCATTGATTAGAATAGCGAAGATCGATCCAATTTTCCCAATCTCTCAACTGAGGAAACAGTGAGAATATAACTACGATACAATTTCATTGCCTCTCTCGTGCAGATGCTCGGGATCAATAACATGTCTGGATAAGTCACTTCAGGTAAACATTTGACGTTATTTTAGGTAAATGTTAACTCGGAGCCCTCTCTAAGGAGTCCGGTAATGATACCAGAAGTGCCTCAGGAAAAGTTGCGATCTAATTCCTTTGTTATTGTTTACATGCTTGAAATTGTCTATACCAGCCACAAAAACATAAAAATTAAATGTGTTCTACATCGCAGTTCAATTTTGTCTCAAAAACTGTTGCCCTCAACACCTCAACAATCTCATTGTTTTGTTATGGCTAGTCTGAAGCAGACAATTAAAGTGACCATTGACAAAATATTTGTTTTTTAAACTTACACAGATACATAAACTCGCTTAATGGCCTGAGCTGGAAAGATCCCTTGGGTTTGGATTTTAAGACGTTTTTATGCGGACACAAGAAAAAGTCAGAGAGCAAGGACATAAAGAATGGGGTGAGATAAAGTTTTCGTTTGGTGTGTTATTGATCTGTGGACTGTGGAAAATCCGTTTCCAAACACAGCAAGTGTCTCATTACAAACAGAAACTCATTACAGAAATACAGAAGGGGGAGCTCGGCTTTTCTTTCAGGGCTGACGACAATTAGCTGGCTCCCTTTGAAAACTAACTAATGAACACCAAGCCTTAAGAGCGAGCATATGCGGTCTTTCTCAGACACAATCACTTTAAATCAAACCCAAACCTCATCTCCTTTCTCCCAGGCCAATTTGCTGAGCATATAGTAGTATTTACTGTTCAATTCCACTCTATGGAATTAAACAGCTGCAGAACAGCACCAGGGGTTAGTCAGGCCCACATTTTCGCCACAATTTAATTAATCAAGGGAAGAGAGATTGTGTTTCTCTGCGCGTCTTGGGCTTTGTTCACACCGCACACAAATCTGATTTAGTTTTCAAAGCCGATCTTCAGTACTGAATGTATTCACTGTTATTTTGTGAGTGATGATCCGATCCGTTTGTTCAGACTGTGTCATTAATAATCCACTGCATGTACATCAGTAACCATTCTAATGACTGAAGGGATCATTCACTCAAAAAATAAAAATTCTGTCATTGTTTACTTACCCTTGTGGTGGTCCAAAACCTGTATGACTTTCTTTCTTCTTAGCCAATATTCACTTTCATTGCATCTTGTTGCATCTTGAATGGTGACTTTGTGTTATGTCCCTGTGTGTGTGTGTGTGTGTGTGTGTGTGTGTGTGTGTGTGTGTGTGTGTGTGTGTGAGTGGGGGGTGGGGTTATTTGCCATTGTGTTATTCTGTCACCATACAGAGACCTTCAATGGTGGTTTCCGCTGGAATCCCCGATTCCAGCTCTTCAGACCGCCGCCTATATAAAGCCCGCCCCAAACGAGGAAGTTTTTGGTTTTGACAAGGAAGCTTGCTGTCGAATGTTAAAGTTGTGAATTGTTGAGTGTTATACATTGTTTGATCGTTTGTACTAACTTACCTAATTTGTGTTCTTGTTGACTTTGGTACGTCTGTTTTGTTTTTCCCTATTGGTCTTCGCTAGCTTCTTGACTTAATCATTCTGTTTGTTATCGTGATACTAGGGAAAACGGACAGGTAAGAAGGTCATGTGACGTACATTGAGCACTCGTGGGTTTTTACGATTGTATATAAACACTAGGTTAGGAATGAGTGCCACCACCTGTACATTTGGCTAGGAAATAGTTTAATTAGGGCGTCTTGGACGCTGAAGATCTTTTGTCTTTTTAGTTCTAGGCAGTTTAGAGGTTTTCAAGGACTTTTGCTTATTTTCATTTGTTTGGCACCACTCGCATAACTGTAAGTATAATTTGTTATCCAGCACATCAGATATGTGTTAATGTAATTTTAATGCTACTCCCCTAATACCTCTAGACGAGCCTGGGGGTTGTAACATTAATTGGGGGCTCATCCGGGATAAATATATATTATTAATACCCTTCCTGAGACATTAAAAATATTTGTTGTGCAAATTGATTTTGTTGTGCAGGCTTAATTATATTGTGTTTTCTTGCTTGCAGGGATTAGCGTTGATCCGGTGCTCAGAGTTGCTCTTAGTAAGTATGGCTTTATTTGCATTGCATTTATTTATTGATAATCCAACATTAGAAATATTTGAAAAATGCAGAAAAGATGACTTGTTGCTAATTGCTGATAATGATCAGATTCCTATTTCAAGGCAAGCCCTTAAAAAGACTATTAGATTATGCCTGAATTCTCCCCAGAAGACTGAAAGTCAGTAATATTAGTCAGTGAGTAGATGGCGACAGAAATTTCAGTTTTGAGTGAACTACCTCTTTAAGAGTCAGCACATCGGCAAGGCGCATGGGCGAACATTTAGCAGCAGAGAAATATTATGTATTCATGTGTATCCTGTGTGGAAAATGGCTGTGTCCTTGACTTCTTCACTCTATTCACTACATATAATGAATGGTGCATGGTTTAAAGCAGTATATGAGCAAAGAGTGAGTGAAAATGAGTGTATTCTGACAAAGCGTCATACACTATTGTGCACTTTTAATGATGTTAAAGCCTTGAAAATAAGGCCCAGGTATACTTCATTTCTGTGCGTTTCAGATCAGATAGCACCCGGTCGACCGCATTGCCATTCAACGTATATTCTTCTGACTGCAAATGAATGCAAATGCGTTTGATGCATGCACACTACAACTGCTTTGGGGTGGAGGAGGGATGCTGGAAGAATTGTCACAAGAGGCAAGCAGCAGTTTATATATTCTTAAACTAGCATTGTGATTGGTCATATTAAATCAACATGCTCCACCCAAACTTTTTTTTGGAAATTCCATGTGGTGTCCTGAATGTCGAAAAGGTCTGCTACCCGACCCGATCCTGACAGGGCCAAACAAACTGCCGGGTTTTGGGCAAGGTTTGGGTCAACTGTTTAATTGTCTCTGGTTTGGGTTGTGTTTCTAATTAAGGGGAAAAAAAATATATATATATATATATATATATATATATATATATTATAAAGCAATTATTATAAATATTCAGATTCTTTTAATATTATAAAAATGTACTTACACTAAACTTAAACCCAAAGTTATTAAATCTGATTGTACCGATCAGGTTGGGTCACATGTTCTCGGGTATGGCCCAGGATCAGACTTCAATTTATACAGACCTGTAAATCCCATTTTAATTTCAAACTACAGTACATGTGTTTGGTGTGGAACGGGCTTGGAAACATCAGATTTCATGTGTTTTTTTTTTGTTGTTCAAATTACAAAGGACTAAATGATTTTTGCAGCCTGTTTGAACAAGAAAAGAGAATATTAATGAGCCTCATCCCATCGCTAGTTTCTTTCATCCTGGCTCAGGAGGCAAAAGTCAAGGAAGAGCTTTAATTCCCAACCAACAGCAAAACCAATCATAGCTTTAATGCATTAGTGCAATCCCTACAGTCAGAGGAGCAGATGAGTGTGCTGTCTGTGCTTCTCTTTGTTAAAGATTACAGCACATTATAATTTTTTTACAATACAATTAGACACTAATGATCCAGGATGAAAAGGTGCTCTGTAAAAACTTTGTCAGGATTAAATATCCTCTGCGTCTGTCTGAACACATTTCCGAATACTCCTTAAAATATGTCATTAAAAGTGTTGTCTTTGAAATCTAAAAAAGGTATTTAATTATCATCTTCCTGTGAGTATGATCACAACAGGGTTCTTAAAGGGATAGTCCTCCCAAAAGATTGTGTCATCATTCACTTTGTTCCACAAAATAAAGTAATACAAGGTTTGGAACAACATGAGGGTGAGTATATGACAGAAATGTAATTTTTCAGTGAACTATCCCTTTAAGTGTGTGTGTGTGTGTGTGTGTGTGTGTGTGTGTGTGTGACGGCAGGTTTGGGTGCTTTACGATGGGTGCATTTTTTGAGGTTACAAACTGGTAATTACAAGAGTATTATGCTATGAATGTGGTTTATGAGGCGTAAGGTTAGGGGATAGAATCTATAGTTCGTACATAGAGTCCTCATAAGGATAGCCACACCAATGTGTATGTCTGTGTGTGTGTGTGTGTGTGTGTGGGTGGGTGTAAACTGCTTATGCATAGTGGTTTTGTTAAAAAAGACATTACAATAAATAAACACCTATGTTGGCTGTGCACTTTGAATTTAAGAGCTAGTTAATTCACTTCCAATCCTCTTCGTATCATTATTGTGTAACGTAATAATGTTTAAATTAGGTAATCATTCCTTTTGTATGGAATTTAATTAACTTGTTAGATAAAGTTGTGTGGCTTGTTAGCAGCACAGCATTATCTCTTTCATTATGTCTATATTAAAAGCTCCTCTTGGAAGGTAATATGAAAAAAAAAATTGTCAAATCACTTTAAGAAAATCTAGTAAAGGACAAAATTATATTTTTAAATTATATTATGATATTATTTCAGACAGTGATTTCCAAAACTGTTCCTGATTTTAAGAAGTCACTTACTCATTAGCCTATAACATTTTACAGAGTGCTACAGTATATGTAATCACATTACACCATTCATTACAATCATTTTTAAATGTAGGAAATGTTCTGAAGACACAGAATGGTAAGTTCAGAATGCTTACTCTCATAAACTAGCTCTGAAGTACCACCATTTAGGCTGAGTTTACTTTCTTCTTAGTCATCTGTAAACATTCACCTGTGCTTCACTAAACTCCACAGGTATGGTGTCTCCAGGGAATGTTTAAATCCTCTCCAAATGAAAGGATCCAAGCGGAAGTTATTGCCTGGATCTTTTTTGATTTGTGAAGAACAAGAGAGTTTGGAGAATTTCATCAATGTGAGCATTCAATGGATGAACAGTGAAATCACCCAGCTAAGAGGGAACGTTCACAGAATTTTGGATAACGTTCTCTAAATGTGCTCTAAAATGTATGAAATAAATGTACTTGCTGTAACTTTAGTAGAATGTTTTTTCAACATTATCTGTCATTGTTAAACATTCTAAAAATGTATCTAATATAAATATATAATATAACGTTACTAATATAAATATTTACTTTGTAATAACATAAAATTAGTCCTAAAACTTTTTTTTCAAATCAACTCAGAAACACAATTTGGGTATCCAGTTGTACAACTAATGACACATTTCAATGCACTGAAATAATATTTTTGGTTAAAATATTTTTTTTTCTGATCAGATAACAAATGTCAGATTTAAGATATATATATATATATATATATATATATATATATATATATATATATATATATATATATATATATATATATATATGTATTTATCTTTCTGGCAAACAGTCATGAAAGGGAATGTAAATTATGGTATGTGTGCTACATTTTCAAATTGCAGCATCAAGTTTTTATTATAAAGGGGTTTAAATTTCACAACTCGGTACTCAATGCTCACTACTCATGAGTGCTTTTAAATTAGCTACACTTTTACTCTTACTTGAGTAGTTTTGTTGGACAGGTACTTTTACTCTACTCAAACTACATTTTTTAAGAAGTAAAAGTACTGTTACTTGAGTATTATTTTTCAGTACTCTTTCCACCCCTGTGTGCATGTCAATCCACACAGCAGGATGACTATTGGACCGTTAGATTGGTAGATTAGATTAAAGGCAGAAAAGTTTCAAACAAAATAATTAAGGGTCTTCCATTACCCACAGGTTTCACCTAAATGTATGGTAGCCTACTTTTGTGGGTAATTCTGTTTTTGTTTTTTTCCTGCTAACTGCATATTCAGTTATTGTGCACTAAAATATTACATAACACAATTAAAAAGGTATATATGATGATTTGTAAGTTTTCACTGCAAAACAACCCCAAAAATGCTGCATATTGCATCACAAAATTGCAATTGACTTTGAGGTGTGGAATTTGACAAAATTGGCACATAAAAAAACAATGCTGTGTCCGAAATCGCTCACTTGTTCACTCTTTCACTATTTCCTATATAGTAGATGAGTGTGAGTGCCCTATATGCGGCAAGGAGTGAATTAAATGAGTGAGTGAATTCAGACTTGTTAATACTTGTTATATAAAATGGTGTACATCTTCATTATGCGTGAATATGTCATTACTAACGAATGCATAAACGTTACCAGCTGGATATAAACTAATTCAAATAGGTGTTACTGCATTGTTAACTGGGAAAACGAGAGTGTGCGGAACATGCTTTTACATCAATGAAAGTTGGTATACAGATGTAAAAATGTTAAAGAAGAGGTGCTGTCCTAATTTGGAAGCACTCTTTATCTACTGTAAGCCTTTCTACTCACTGCAGCAGTTTTCCTCGTTTATTCTGGTGAGTGTTTATATTCCTCCACACACGTGTATGAATGCAGCGCTGCAACAGCTGGCTGATCAGATCACAGACACGGAGCAACAACACTCAGACTCACTTATTATTACTCTGGGAGATTTGAATAAAGTTAACCTCACCCGTAAACTTCCAAAATACAGGCAGCACATTACATGCCCCACCAGAGACAGAAATAATTTGGATCATTGCTACACAAACTAAAGGATGCATATCAGTCTGTCACTAGAGCAGCTTTGGGACTCTCTGATCACTGACTGGTTCATTTTCCTCCAACCTACAGGCAAAAACTAAAATCAGCTAAACCTGTATTTAAGTCTGTAAAGAGCTGGGCCAATGAAGAGAGCTGGAACTACAAGCCTGCTTAGACTGCACTAATTGGAGTGTATTTGAGGCTACAGACACCAATCCGGATGAGCTCACAGACACTGTGACATTATATATCAGTTTCTGTGAGTATACAGAAGGGAGGTTGAACAGTTGGCCATCTGGTGCAGTCAAAACAACCTGGAGCTGAATGCGCTTAAAACAGCGGAGATGTGGACTTTAGGTAGTGGACTTTAGGAGGAACACCCCAAAATGAACCCCGCCCACCATTCTGAACAGCACAGTGGCAGCAGTGGAGTCATTCAGGTTCCCGGGCACTACCATCTCACAGGACCAGAAGTGGGAGACCCACATTGACTCCATTATGAAAAAGGCCCAGCAGAGGTTGTACTTCCTTTGCCAGTTGAAGAAGTTCAACCTGCCACAGGCGCTGTTGACACAGTTCTACTCAACAGTCAATGAGTCTGCTCTCTTCTATAGAGTACTTCTATAACTGTCTGGTTTGGTTCAGCTACCAAGTCAGACATCAGGAGACTTCAAATGTTAGTTCAGACAACTGAGAGGATTATTGGCACTCACCTACCCACCCTGCTAGAACTGTGCACATCCAGAGTGGTGAAAAGGGCTGGGAAAATCACTCTTATCCCCATTCACCCAGCACACTTCCTCTTTGAACTGTTGCTCTCTGGCCGGCGCTACAAAACACTGAGAACCAGAACAGCCAGACACTGGAACAGTTTTTTCCCTCAGGCCATCCACATCAAGAACAGTGAAAACTGCCCCCAAATACTTTCCTTTGGTCAATACAACCATGTGCAATATACATTCCATCCATTCCTACTTATATCCATATTTCATTTATATTCTTTAACATATCTTACCTCTTCTTCAATACATTACATCATCTGCACATAACTGTATATCTGTTCATAAAATATTCTAACAACATTATTGTGCTATTGTAGATTTCTCTTATTTTATATTTTTTTATGTCACTATATGTATATATGTTTAAATGTATATGTTTGTATGTATGCACATTGCATTCTTATGCACTGGAAGCTTCTGTCACCATGACAAATTCCTTGTGTGTGTAAGCATACTTGGCAATAAAGCTCATTCTGATGCTGAGTGCAGACAGATGCATGAATAATAAAAGTGTGCATTACTTCAAGACCTCAATTAGATTACAATTTTTTTTGCATTGTTTTTATATACATAAAATATTACAAATTATTTTTTGAAAACTGTATGGCATTGATCGATTGGGTAAAGGAACTCAATTTAAACTCACACTTGAATATTTGTTTTTATTAAATCACTTCAAGTGACACACTGACAATGAAGCATTAGACAATTTAATCAAGAACCTATGAAAAAAGAAGCACAGAAATAACTACAGCAACAAAACCCCATCGTTTTAAATCTTTAGAGAACAAATAAACATGATTCAGACACATGGACGGTTACAGGCAGGTGCTTAGAACACAGTAAAATGCATAGAAAGAACCAAGGGTGTAGCAGCCATGGGGGACATGGGTGGCACTTCTCCCACTCTCTTTAAAAAGGTGATTTTGTCCCCTGTACTCTTCCAAGCTAAACCTATTCTGAGTCCAAATAGAGGATTTGTGTGGAGTATTCTTTGCATTTTGTTACTTTGGGCTAATTGAGTGACCATCCAGCCAATTACATGTGAATTTCATGAACTGAAACTATCCTTACATAATAGGCCGTCAGTCAGACAGTCTAATCAATGCTGCTCCGTTCATTTCTAAAAAGTTGCTTTCAACAATTCTTGTTTTTGACAAATTAAGCAGATTACTAGATCTGTGTTAAATATGTAAAGCTATTTTTAATATTAGCTCCTGTTTTTTACCTCTATGTTGGTGTGCAGTCGACAAACTGTAGGATAATAAAGATAGATCTGCTGTGTTCTTAGAACATTTCGGTGATGATCTGTGGTTGCTACATGAAGACTGGAATTGGGCAGATTCGTCTTTATGAAGGACACATGAATCAAGCCGCGTACAAAGTTATCCTGGAAGAAAACTTGCTTCCTTCGTCTCTGACAATGTTCCCCAACTCTGAGGATTGTTTTTTTTTCCAGCAGGACAATGTTCCATGCCACCCAGACAGGTCAATCAATGTGTAGATGGAGGACCACCAGGTTCAGACCCTGTCATGACCAGCCCAATCTCCAGAACTGAACCGCATTGAAAACCTCTGGAATGTGATCAAGAGGAAGATGGATTGTCAAAAGCCATCAAAGAAAGCCGAGCTGCTTGAGTTTTTGCACCAGGAGTGGCATAAAGTCACCCAACAGCAATGTGATTGACTGGTATTCGAGGTCTGAATGCACTGCATTTTTTTAAATATTTTGACCAGTTATCATTTTCTGCAAATAAATGCTCTAAATGACAAGATTTGTATTTGGAATTTGGGAGAAATTTTATCAGTACTTTATAGAATAAAACAAAAAAAAATCATTTTACTCAGGCAGGACAATCTAGCACCCACAATCTCTGCTTACACAGCCATGCACTTGAAATACAGTATGTGGTTTGAAGTTGTCCTGCTGGAAAATGCAGGGACATCCCTGGAAAAGACGGTGCTGGATGGCATTATATCTTGCTCCAAAATGTTTACATATCTGTCTGCATTCATGGTGTTCTCACAGATGCGTGAGTTACCCGTGCCATGGGCACTGACACACCCCTGGCCCATACAGACACTGACTTTTGGACCTGACCCTAATAACAGCTTGGATGGTCCTTTTCCTCTTTGGCCCAGATAACACAATGGCTTTGTTTTTCAAAAACATTTTGAAATGTGGACTCTTCGGACCAAAAAACACAGTTTCACTGTTCTACTTTCCATCTAAGATGAGATCGAGCTCAGAGAAGGCGGCAGCACTTCTGGACTGTGTTGATGTATGGCTTCTGCTTTGCATTGGAAAGTCTTAACAGCGGTGAGTGGTGTTGACTAACAAAGGTTTAATAAAGTTATCCCAAGCCAATGTTCATAATATCCATTACAGATGAAAGCTGTTTTTTTATACAGTGACATCTGAGGGATCTGATATCATGCAACATTCAGAAATGGTTTTTGTCTTGCCCTTTATGCACCGAGATTTGACCAGATTCCTTGAATCTTTTAACTATATTGTGCTCTGTAGATGGTGAAATGGCAATTCCAATTTGTCTTTGGGGAACATTGTTCTCAAAGTGCTGGATTATTTGCTGAAGCATCTGTTGACAAATTAACAAGTCTCGTATGATCCTTGATGCTTTTGGAGGCTCCCTATATACTATAACAAGATTGCCTCACCTCATCTTGCCTTGTTATTTCAACTCATTAAATTGTTATTAGTCTTAAATTGCCCCTGTCTCAACTTTACAAATGACAAAAATATTATATATAATGTATACATATATGAGATTTTTGAAAGATTTTATAAGCCTTAATGTGAACACTTTTGTGCCTGTGTGCCTACTGGAGCTGTTGCTATGGTTACGGTTGGTGGTCGCATGGTTCTTTAATGACCAGTACAGCTGGGCGATATGTCTTAAAAAATTATATCTTGATATTTTTCAGCCTATTGACAATATTCAGTATATATCTCAATAATGATGTACTTGCTCTAAAATGGCTCAAATGTGTGTGTTGTTGTTTGTTTGTTTTATCATAGGAACCATCATTTCATCCACACAGCCATTCTAGCCAAGTAGATTAAATATTTTAAAGATTTTAAATAAAAATCTAAGAATTTGTTTTTAATTAAATAAACACAAGGGATCTGTATATGTGTGGCCCTGCGATGGACTGGCGACCTGTCCAGGGTGTACCCCGCCTTTCGCCCAATGTTAGCTGGGATAGGCTCCAGCCCCCCGTGACCCTGTACAGGATAAGCGGTTGAAGATGAATGAATGAATGAATGAATAAACACAAGGGAGAATGAAATTCAATTTGCACTTTATTCTTATATTTCATACACATTGATACATAGTAATTTAATAAAAAGCATTATTTACCTTCAAATGTTTTTACTGTGCAAAGCTACTTCACTGACTTATTTTTGAAATGGTAAATGGTCTGCATTTATATAGCACCGTTTTAACCATAGCGGTATTCAAAGCGCTTTACACTGCATCTCATTCACCCATTCACACACACCGATGATGGCCAAGCTGCCATGCAAGGCACTAGCCTGCCATTGTGAGCAACTTGGGGTTCAGCGTCTTGCCCAAGGACACTTCAGCATGTGGAGTCATGTGGGCCGGGAATTGAACCACCAACCCTGCGATTAGTGAACAACCCACTCTACCACCTGATCCACATGCTGAAATTATGTTTATTATTCTGATTATTAGATTTGCGTTATACAAATGTAATATATTTCTGTCCTGTTTACTTCATCTTAACTTGGAGGCTTTTATTTTGACACTGAAAGTGCTGCAGTATTTATTTCAACTTCACAACACAGAAAAGACAATAGACCTTTTTTACACTCTGGGTTTTAGAACTTGGAAGTAAACAATTGCAGGGTAAACTTCGACAGTGGTGAATGGGAGACCACAGCAAATATTATTTTCACTTATCCATTTTCTCAAAGAACAAAATAAGAAAATCCACTATTGCATTTGAATGAGAGAGGTGGATTGAGACGGGATGATGGGAGAAGATGCCAAAGTCTGTCTCTCAGCAGCTGTAATTGAAACCCCCTTGCAGCTGTGGTAATTCAGTTTTTTTAATACTGATTCAAGGGTAATATATCACAAAGTATTTATTACTTGCAACATATATTACTCTCGATATTTTAAAAAAAAATGATCACCTAAAAATGTTTGCTAAATTTACGCTGCAGTTTATGTGTTTTTGACAGTTTACAATGTTCTGCATTTCATGAAATACTGTAATCTTCTCCTTTTCTGTTATTCTGTGCCACATTTGTAGATTTGTATTATAACTTGTATCTGTTACCAATGTTTGGAATTGCGCGAATGCTTGAACCTGCATTACTTTGATTTCACAATGCACGTGAACACACATCACAGACCATGTTTATCTTTCTTTATATCACAACCTTTTGTGGATTAATAATCACATATGACCAACTTGCCATATTGATGATATTTTGATTAATTGTGCAGCCTTAAAGGATCACGAAATTAGTTTACTGATGTGCTCTTTATGAAAATTAATCACTAAATGAAAGGACATTAAAATCATCACAGTATTGACGATATTGGTAAATTTAGTTGTGGTGAATTTAAAGTGATAAATTAAAGATGCCACTTTTTGTATTGTTTAAACGTGCTGACTGCTGTGCATTGCGAGTAAACTTGAAAAGTTGTATCTTAAATCGTCCTCATTATTTAAAGCACTGCTTCTGTACAAATCCACCGCATTCAACAATACATGTCAATTTTAGTCATGATCAGACTTTAAATTGCCTGCTGTAAGCAATGCTCCCGTTATTATGCATATTTGTAAGGTGTTGTGAACAGTATTTAGAGTCTGTTGCCAATTCTTTATGTTGGGGTGTCTGACAGAACAACAGATTGCTTTAATAAACTGATGCAGAAAGAAAAACTTTTGAATGCCGTGAACTACGCTGCGCACCCACAATAATATTACATTTACGCACTTTTGAAGCACTCTGGTTACATTAGCACATCACTGTGCTCGGGATGTGCATAATTGGTGTTGTGCCCGAGATTGGAGCATCTCTTATTACCATTTTTTATGTGTGTTTGTGTGTGTGTGAGTGTGTGTGTGTATGTGTTTATCACTTTGTGGGGACCAAATGTCCCCATAATGTTAGTAAAACCCAAAATCTTTGACGTTGTGGGGACATTTTGTCAGTCCCCATGAGGAAAACATCTTATAAATCATTGTAACGTAGTTCAAGGGCAAGGAGGAGGCGAGAACCGGCTTGTCAACATAAATAATATTTTAATAATAAACTTAAAAGACACAAACACACACATGACGGACATGTCCGTAAATGATCTCTCTCTCATCACGCCACCGTCCACCATCGGCCTTTATCCCTCTCGAAGGCTTGATTAGCCTGATACAGGACAGGGTGTGTATCATCACAACCCAGCCCCGCCCTGCCACAATCATACTAAATTATGTTTTTTGAAATTGTAAAAATGCAGAAATTTTTTTGTGAGGGTTAGCTTTAAGGGTAGGGTTAGGTTTAGGGGGATAGAATATAAAGTTTGCACATTATAAAAACCATTATGTCTATGGAAAGTCCCCATTAAACATGGAAGCCCAACATGTGTGTGTGTGTGTGTGTGTGTGTGTGTGTGTGTGTTTGTTTATCAGTTTTTTTTATTGTAGGGCTTCCCTTAGAATTCACACATCCCCCAGAAATACACAAATATATGATATGCATTTTTTTCATCATTGCTTTTGCCTGTGCAAATAATCGTAAAACCGGTTAATCGTGATTTTTTTTTTCTCAGACAGTAATCTAACCATCAAAACCGCGGCATCCATACACTGAATATATATATTTTTATTTATCTTTGCATTTATTTCAACTGTTATAATGCATTATGTAATGTGTTGTAATGAAACATTACAACAACCCTCCCAAACCCCACCCCCCACTGTATCTACACCATTGCATGTTAATATACAAATACAATTAATTTACCCAATTGCATTTATGTACAGCGGAGGAGATGTTAAAATGAGGAGCACGTTATAGTGAGGAATATATTGCTTATTTATTTTCTGTGGGTGAAGAGGAAAAACAAGGAAAAGTATTTACGAAATCCATGGTTATGACCATTTTTAAAAGCTAAGCTATATTAAACAAATATCTCAGAGTAACACTTTAATACTATGTAATAATGTACTCCATATAACCAAAACATCCACTACATCACCAAAATCCACTACGCAGAGGACTAGATCCACTACGTCACCATGCTACAGTCTGCAGCGTGGACCCTCTAGGATCAGTGAGGTTATGATTCATAATGTTTCTCAGTTGAGGGCGCTATTGTGCGACTGTTGAATTTGACAGCCACAGGAACAAACAATGCTGCTCTTTTGCTTTGTTTTGGTCTCAAAATGATTTTTGGAATGAGGGGGCGTGGCTAATTCAATGGTTCAGTCACGTGAAAGCTTTAGAATGTGAAAATCGACTTATCCTTATCGGAGGATCTGAGAGTCCTGGAGGATTGTTGATGGCTAAGGAGTTCAGAGAGAAAAGATGGGGCTAAACCATTTATAGCTTTAAAAACAAATAAGAAAATCTTAAAATGAATCCTGTACAGGACTGGTAACCAGTGAAGAGATGCTAGAACAGGTGAAATATTTTGCCTCTTCCTGGTTCCAGTCAGCAACCTAGCAGCTGCATTTTGGACTAACTGCAAGTGATACAGAGATGAATGACCAAGACCCATGTACATATTACATTACAATAGTTAAGTCGAGATGAGATGAGATGAGATGAGATGAGATGAGATGAGATGAAGGCATGAATAACTATCTCAGAATCCATACATGAGAGCAATGGTTTTAGTTTAGCAATCAAACTGAGTTGGAAAAAAACTGACCTTCACCACAGCACTTATTTGTTTTTCTAAATTTAGAGCCGGGTCAAAGATCACATTCAGTTTTTAGCAAAGAGGTGAACATTTAATGACAAGGTCGCTAGATTTCTAGTGATATCAGACACAGTGCTTGGGAGGCCAAACACAATTTCAGACTTACTCTCATTTTGCTGGAGAAAGTTTCTAGCTGTACAGCATTTAATATCCTCAAAGCAGGGCTGGACTGGTAATCTGGCATACCGGGCATTTTCCGATCAGGGGCAGACTGGCCATCGGGAGAGCCGAGAGGGCCAGTGGGTCAGCCGTGAAACGTGCCGAATGGGGCGGGATAAGCTAAAATGAGCCGCCACGTTATGCAGACCTCAAAACGCCACCGCGATACTTTTGGGAGATTTTGGGCCAGTCGCTATGTAATATCCCGGGACGAATTCTCTTCCCAGTCCAACCCTGCCTCAAAACATGTAAAAATAGCAGAATATGAATCATCAGAACTGAGTGGAACATACAGCTGTGTATCATCAGCATAACATGATATGAAATGTTATATTTCCTAGAAATTTAACCCAGGGAAAGCCTATAATAGGGCCCAATATGGAACTTTGAGGTACCCCACATGCGAAGAGGGATAGGAAGTATTCCCAATTCTAACATTCAGAATTCTATCTGAAAGGTAAGATGTAAACCAATCTAAGACTTCGCACCTAAGACGGTCTAAGTGGAGACAGTATGATCAACTGTATCAAAAGCAGCACTAAGATCGAGTAACATTAAAATTGCAGGTCTACTAGAATCCAAAGTGAGCAGTAAATAATTGAGTAGTGCAGACTCTGTGTTGTGCTGTGATGAGCTCTAAAGCCAGACTGAAATTTATCTAAAATGTTATCTAAAACATAAGGATTCAAGGATTTTTGAACAAAATGGCCATTAAGAAATGGGCCGGAAATTATTAAGGTTGGTAGGATCCTAATTTGGCTTCTTAAGAAGTAGCTGGATCAATGCTTGCTTAAAGCAGGATGGAACAATGCCATTATATATGGAGCTATTCACAATAGCCAACACACTAGAACTAACAGAGTCCAGCACCTCTCTGAGGAGGAATAACATCAACAGAAGAGGTGGTAGGCTTTATCTGTTGGACTATATCTGTCAACACAAGTGAGAGATATAGGTTCAAAACAATCAAACAAAACAGAACAAGTGACTGGTTCAGAGGGGCCATGACTACTAGTGGTAAAGTAAGGACGTAAAGCATCAACCTTACCAATAAAGAGATCTAAAAACGCTACTCAAGTTTCAGGTGAGCATCAATAAGAGGTGGCAGCAGGAGTGAGCTCTGTTTTTATCATGCTAAATTGAATTTTTGGATTATGCAGATTTTTAGAGATTATATCAGAAAGATATTTGTCTTTTACATCTTTTACAGAGTGCTGGTATGCAGTCTGTCTATTTTTTCCATTTACGCTCTGCTTTCCTTTCCATTCCTATAAAATAATTCTACAATGCTAATACAGGTAGTGTTAAAAAGCATGACCATCTCTGTGCCTAGACTTGGATGAAATAGCTTCATAGTGCATAGGAGAAGCAGAGAAGGCCTCAGAGAAATGTCTGGCTGTAGCAGAGGTTACAGAGCATGAATATAACCCAGAGAAATATGATTTTGGAATCGGACATGGTGGTGTAACATTAAAAAACAACAAGTGAATTCAGATTATAAAAATTTTTCTGATAATTGCACTGCCAACCTGATGGCTTTGTATGAAATTCTGTAGACACTTGACATCTCTCATTTAACATTAGTACTTGTGGGCTTTCAAGGCTGTCAAGACTAGCTTTTGGAGAGCCCACATCCCTGTGCTGTCATGGTAACGTTCTTCTGTGCCAGGTGAGTAATGAATATTTACATTTTGATTGCAAAGGATGGTTAACCATCATGATTTCTCTCTGAGACATACTCGCTGTTTCTCAAAACTTTGGAAAACTTTTCCTAAATCCAGAGAGATTAGGTGAGTTGGCTCATATCTGATTTTGGTTGTCAACCATACAAAGAAGTGTGCACAATTATAAAGTGGCATTGATTGAGGGTAATGTTAACTTTAAATATTTGTACTTGTATTTATATTGTCCTGCATATCTCCGCTCTCCTTTTCAGCATATCACAGCGCCATTTTGTGGTCAGTTATGCATAACGCTGTGTCTCATTTGAGCTAATTGCTGCCCATTCAGCCTGTTTCGCTGCTGACGCACCGGCCCGCTCGGTTCTCCCGATTCCCAGTCTGTCCCTGATCGGCCCCAAAGTGCGTTGGCCATCCGGGAAAATGCCCGGTATGCCAGATTACCAGTCCAGCCCTGGATGCAACCAAATGCTGCTACTATGACTTGGTGTTGGAAAAGAAATTCCTTGAAATTTCTACTTTTGTGTTCCATGCAATTTATTTTTGTGTGTGTGGTAAATTATTACTTTAAGATTCTAAAGATCACATTTTTTCTATGCAAAAAAGAATTTAGAAGGAGCATCGGTGGTGACAAGTTGGTTCAGACCTGAAAAGTTCAAGAACCCTTTGCAGTAGAGAATACTGATGCAAATAACCAGGAAACCCATTCCAAACACAATCGAAAACCTAATTTAATTAAACACATCAGACAACCAGTGTAAATTACATTAAAATAATCATTGTGTCCTCCAAGAACCCAACATATGAGTGTCGAGAAATGCTGTGGCACTCGGCGGCAAAAAGTCTTGTTAATTCTTTCTCACCTCTAATTTACTCCCTTACATTCAGAGAAGTATCTCTTTAAGTACCTGTGTAATGGGGAACAGTTAAATTGATGCGTGTTGAAGAAAGACGCTGACTCACACAGGAAAAGGTGCAAAATTAGTACAATTTCTCAGAGGGGCAGAGAACCAAAATGCGTAAATTGCTCTGTTACCAATGGACAGAAACCAATTTCCAGCATTCTTTGTCGCACAAGGCCTACAGAGACCCTACTGGGGCATTTTTCATAACCAGAGATCTCCAAGAGTTGGCAGATTACATCTGGAGAGTTCTCAGCCGGCATGGAGACAAAGCAATAGGTGAAGATTGGTTATCACAGCGAACATTTTATGTTTCATCTCAATGGCATATTACAGTCATTACAGTGATGCTGTAAATCTGAGACAATCTATTCAGGAACAGCAGCAAAATATGTCAGAGCACAGTATGAATTCGTTCAAGGGGATTTTTGGTCTGTGATCAAAGGCTTTTTATTGTCTTCAGGATCACTTTGGAATTGTGATAAGGTGGAGGGCGGGGCTGGCCAGTGATGACACATGGCCAGACCTGAATACGGCTAATCCACCAGGAGGGCGATAAAGACTAGCCAGAGGCACCAGTTCGAGAGCGAGAAAGAATGTGTGTCTGGGTTTGTTTATGTTTGTTTTATGTTGAGTTTTGTCTGTTCAGCCAGTTCCCGCCTCCTCCTTGCCAGTCCTTTATGTGTTATATTGGTGGCGAAACCTGGGAGGGAGGAGGGATGTGCTGTGGCAGAGTCCTCGCCGCTGCCATCTGCCAGGGGAGCAGCCACGGCTGTTTGCCAGAGGCCGGAAGACTCGTTGCCGTCTGTTGGGGGAGGAGCGAACTGATGTCCGCCAGAGGTCGGAGGAGCGGTTGAGGTCTGGGCGACAGCGTGTCTGGAAGCCGGCAAGTTTTTTCTCTCTCTCCCCCTCTCTCTCTCTCTCGCTCTCTCTCTGTCGCTCCGCCTCATCTCTCCCAGGGCTCCAAATGGCGGGGAAGACCCGCCGGCAGGCATGGAAGGGAGAGGAGGGGAGTGCGTCATTCCAGGGGTTTCCGGCCCTGAATCAGGCTAATCAGCTGGGAGGGGGATAAAGACTAGACGGAGGTGCCAGTTTGAGAGTCCTGGATTTGCTTGTGTTCGTTTTATGTATAGTTTTATCATTAAACTTTGTTTACAGTTCAGCTGGTTCCCGCCTCCTCCTTGCCCATCCCTTAACTGTTACAAGAATTAACACAAATATTTCTCAAACGTCTACATAGTGTGTTTTCATCTGGAAGATGTATTTTATTAAGAGTGTTTGCTTATCTCAATACATCTAGAAAACCTTTCTGGATGTCAAAATGACATTCAGCAGATTTCTTTGAGACATTTTATAATTTAGAATGTATGTAAATTGACTCTTTTTAAGATGTTTATGAGATGTTTAAAAAAAAAAAAAAAAACTATAATGCTTTCCAGACAAAAATATCTAAGGCTACAACCACATAAATTGAAAATGCATCAATTTCACTACGTTTACACCTCTCTCATCCACTTTGGAACAGTATTTTCTCCAGTAAAAACAGAACATTTAGAAAACTTTTAGCATTACCGCATACTTTGAAAACAATGTCATTAACAGATCAGTCCATACCAATACTGTACATTTTATTTTAATTTTTTTATATATTGATTTTGATTTGTTTATGCCTCTCATCTACACTGGAATGTTTTTTTCCTCCACATTTGAAAGCACTCTCTATTACTTGCCATTACTTTTGAAACAATTACGTTAGGAAACTGAAAACCAATTAATTAGTCTGGACATGGCCTTTACAGACATCTGGGAGATGTGCATTTGCTATCTGTGATAGTAAGTGTTTACAAACTTTGTGATGCCAAGGACCCAAAAATATTCTGATTCTCTTGCGAGGTATGGAGGGCCAAAGTACTCAAAATTAAATAATTAATTAAATATTTAATTAATAAATTAAGTAATTAACTACATAATGAAATTATTATTACTTTAATGTTATTTAATAACTAATTTAAGAACTCAATTTAAGATATGCAATGAAAACATCTGAATGGTTTCATACAAGTCAAGGATTGTGAAACATGTCAAATAACACGCTCAAAGGGAACTTAATTGGGAATAAAAACATGCATTGAAATAACAATAATAACAATGTAGCTTAATTTTTAGATTGCCATTAAATAACCCTGTCCCACAGCTGTTGTGAGAAGGCAAATGGGCGGCCATGTTTGCCCAGCTTCAGGGCACGGAAGTGCTGTCAGCATTGTTCGGGGTCCGGCCAACTCTTCAAGTCATCGTAGATGAGGAGGTTAGCTGCAGGGACCTATTGGGCCGCAAGCTGCGCTTCCCCAGATAGTAACAGCAACAGTCGGGCCACCCAATGGTCAGGCGACCATTCCACACCTCGGCCGTCTTCTTGAAGAAATCGAGGTAGCCTTCTGGATTGTCGGCCGGCCCCTTTCTCACAAGGGTGACTGGCTGGACAGTCGAGGTGTGCTTCAGGGCCACCGCAGCAACCCCCTCATGTCTGATCAAGACTATGGAATGCCTGACGGTCCTCCACTTGGGCCTGGAGCAGGAGTTGAAAATGCTGCTCCAGCTGCAGATCGAAAAGGGCCTGATGCTGGTTCTGCTGGATGCCGGAGAGAATCTTCATCACCTCACTCAGTGGTGAGGACTCCATGACGACTTATCTCCTTGAATTTATTCCTGGGGTCTGGGAACCAGTGTGACACAACGTCAGGGTTTGTGTGAGGAGATGGGAAGCAGTGGCACGCTTCAGGTAAGGCTTTTATTTTCTTTGCCTTCGTGCGCAGTGTATGCACTCTTTCAATCAGTTCAATAATCCACATTCTCAAAATAAACATAAACGTCTTCACAAATACTCAATAGATTTTACACTCAATGTAAACAGATTGCAACACTGTACACTCGTTCTCTCTTTCTCTCTTCAGCTGATTTTAAGGACTCTCTCCGCTATCACTGTAATGAAAAACAGCTGTTAGAAATCATGTCAACCAGCTTGACGAGCCACACCACTCCCTCTCTCCCGCAAACAGACACACATCTACGCCCCCATCACCACACACATTATTTAGAGCTCACCAATAAAAATCACACACCTCAGCTTTAAAGTATCATTCACACAGTACTGCAGTTATCACTTTTACAGTCATCGTTAATGAGGCAACTAAATAAATATATGTTTAAAGTGTCACAAAAGCTTTAAGCCTGAGATTTACAGAGCCTTATTTATCTTTGTGTTTTCAATCAAAATGTTTTGATGTAATGTTTGCACCCACAGCAATGAATTTTAAGGAGTTACACAGGATGTAGCCATTAGGTGTTTCTCACAACATGCCGTGTTTACTTGAAGTGTGTCGGAGTCGGCTCTCCGTTGCCGGGAGCCGACGAGGTATCTGATTTGATCAGGGAAACCTAAGACGCTGTTAGAACTGCTGTAATGGCACTCAAAATGAAGAAAAGTTGCAGTGATATCGCCTGTAATTCAGCACAAGCACAACATATATTAGGATATATTGAGCCCTGGAGATAGAGCAGGGGATGGAGGGGTCAGAGAGAGCCATGTTGCCCCATGCTGAGGATTCTGTGGTAGAACATTCTTGAATCACTCAGGGAGATTAAATGGAGAGTTCAGAGAGAGTGAGAGAGTGGGCAATGTGAATCTGCGGAACCTCTGTTGACTTTATAAATGTGATTGGATCTGTAGCACAACTGGATTATAGAGCTCTTATTTCATTATACATTCTGCTCTTTATTGTATTATTTCAGAAAGACTTGGAAACAAGTCTGGTAGCTTTTTAAACCGGTTCCTGTCAGTGCTGCTTTGAGATGCTGTTATTTACCATGAGAGTCTCAACACAGGTCGGCTAGGCAATTGATCAGGTGCCGTCATTTCACCGTTCTACTGTCACTCTAAATTGAGGCTGCGAAATAGACTGGAGATATGAGGCTGGAAAACAGAGTGAAAGCCACACATCTCCAGAAGTTGGTATGCCACAAGATAGTGTTTGGTTTCTTTTCCTGTCAAAGGCACATTCGCCTCCCTTTTAAATATAACACAAGTGACAGATCCATGAAACAGCTTTAGAAATAATTGAAATTCAAAGAGCTGTGAACAAAACAGACTATGCATTTATTTCATGTAAACATGGTTGTGGCCTTGTGCAGCATTTCTGAGTATGCTGGCAGGTAATATTTTACAGAACAACTGTGGTGAATTCGGAGAGATTTGCAAAGAACTGTACTGTTGTACTGTTTATAATTGTATATTGATCACTGTGTTCCCAGTGAACATTTAAGAGATATAATAAAAGTATGTCTAATTGTTTCGATATTGAGTGCATCTCACAAAAACATGCCCAGGTCGCATTTTTACTCCAAAATCAAAATAAAAACAAAAAGAATAAATGAAGACTATTTGTAAGACCATTCTTTGCATTGGGACATTCATTTCATTAAAATGAAATCCCTGATAGCACATGTACATCACCCAGACGTCTATTTCATGTGTGTGTGTTTACATCCGGAAGACGTGATTTTAGGATGTTTTCTCATCACTTTTATAAGACGTTTGCTCTCGAGTGTCAAAAAGACAATTAGTAGATGTCATTAAAACATTTATGGTTTAGAATGTTTGTAAAAATAAGATTAAACGCTCTGAGATGTATACACTCACCTAAAGGATTATTAGGAACACCTGTTCAATTTCTCATTAATGCAATTATCTAATCAACCAATCACATGGCAGTTGCTTCAATGCATTTAGGGGTGTGGTCCTGGTCAAGACAATCTATGAACTCCAAACTGAATGTCAGAATGGGAAAGAAAGGTGATTTAAGCAATTTTGAGCGTGGCATGGTTGTTGGTGCCAGACGGGCCGGTCTGAGTATTTCACAATCTGCTCAGTTACTGGGATTTTCACGCACAACCATTTCTAGGGTTTACAAAGAATGGTGTGAAAAGGGAAAAACATCCAGTATGCGGCAGTCCTGTGGGCGAAAATGCCTTGTTGATGCTAGAGGTCAGAGGAGAATGGGCCGACTGATTCAAGCTGATAGAAGAGCAACTTTGACTGAAATAACCACTCGTTGCAACCGAGGTATGCAGCAAAGCATTTGTGAAGCCACAACACGCACAACCTTGAGGCGGATGGGCTACAACAGCAGAAGACCCCACCAGGTACCACTCATCTCCACTACAAATAGGAAAAAGAGGCTACAATTTGCAAGAGCTCATCAAAATTGGACAGTTGAAGACTGGAAAAATGTTGCCTGGTCTGATGAGTCTTGATTTCTGTTGAGACATTCAGATGGTAGAGTCAGAATTTGGCGTAAACAGAATGAGAACATGGATCCATCATGCCTTGTTAAAACTGTGCAGGCTGGTGGTGGTGGTGTAATGGTGTGGGGGATGTTTTCTTGGCACACTTTAGGCCCCTTAGTGCCAATTGGGCATCGTTTAAATGCCACGGCCTACCTGAGCATTGTTTCTGACCATGTCCATCCCTTTATGGCCACCATGTACCCATCCTCTGATGGCTACTTCCAGCAGGATAATGCACCATGTCACAAAGCTCGAATCATTTCAAATTGTTTTCTTGAACATGACAATGAGTTCACTGTACTAAAATGGCCCCCACAGTCACCAGATCTCAACCCAATAGAGCATCTTTGGGATGTGGTGGAACGGGAGCTTCGTGCCCTGGATGTGCATCCCACAAATCTCCATCGACTGCAAGATGCTATCCTATCAATATGGGCCAACATTTCTAAAGAATGCTTTCAGCACCTTGTTGAATCAATGCCACGTAGAATTAAGGCAGTTCTTAAGGCGAAAGGGGGTCAAACACAGTATTAGTATGGTGTTCCTAATAATCCTTTAGGTGAGTGTAGTGCATTTGCTATCTGGAAAGTAATGATTTAGGTTCAATACAAGTTAAGCTCAATTAACAGCATTTGTGGAACAATACTGATTACCAATGAAATACATTTAGACTTGCCCCACAATTATAAAAAAAAAGCAATTACAGTGTTACAGTGAGCCATTTACAATGGAAGTGAATGGAGCAAGTCCATTAATGTTAAAATAAACATTGTTTCAAAAGTATATAGCCACAAGATTTAAACACTACTTTTTAATTACTTATGTGAACATGACTTTAGTGTGATAAAGGTATTTACTAACCTTATCTGTGTAAAGTTGCTATATTACAACTTATAGACAAGGGACAAGTCGAAAACATTTTTTTTTGGCTATCAACATTATGCAACAAATGCTGTCGATTGAGATTAACCTTTATTTAACGTAGGTTTATTTTAACATTTCTACGCTGACTACCACCCCTGGAGTCGTGAGTTCGAATCCAGGGCATGCTGAGTGACTCCAGCCAGGTCTCTAAGCAACCAAATTGGCCCGGTTGCTCGGGAGGTAGAGTCACATGTGGTAACCTCCTCGTGGTCACTATTAATGTGGTTCGCTCTCGGAGGGACGTGTGGTAGGTTGTGCGTGGATGCCACGGAGAATAGCATAAAGCCTCCACACGCACTATGTCTCCGCGGTAACGCGCTCGGCAAGCCATGTGATAAGACGCTTGGATTGACTGTCTCAAGACGCAGAAGCAGCTGAGATTCATCCTCCGCCACCCGGATAGAGGCGAGTCACTACGCCACCACGAGGACTTAGAGTGCATTGGGAATTGGGCATTCCAAATTGGGGAGAAAGAGGGGAGAAAAAAATACATAGCACATTTCTTTAAGCAAATTATTTTGAGTTATGAGTGAGTCATTGAATCATTGATTCAATTGATTCGAATGATCCATTGATTCAAATGATACTACTAGAATTTTAGGCATAGACTCAAGTGATCTCAAAAAGATCTGACAAAATGGTGGAATTAAGCTGCATAATATTCAGATTTACGTAAATCATGCTAAATAATGAACCACGTCCACATTTTGTTGTATGTCCTAAGGAAATGACAAATGGCCATTTTAAAGCTGTGAAACTAATGACACGTATAAACAAAACACAATATGTCCATAATGATTCAAGTTAGGTTGTTGCTATGGCACATGCTAAACAGTTGTTAATTTGTTCTGCTTGATTGCTAAGAAGTAGCAAACAGTTGCTAGACAGTTACTAATGTGTTCTATGTGGTTAAGACATTTGCTAGGTGGTTGCTAGGCTATTACTAAGGTTTTCTAAGTGGTTGCTTGGCTCGTATAACCCTGTGTAAAAAGGAGGCATTGAATATATATTTCACAACTGCCTACAGCTCTATATACTCACTTGATTTAGCATTATAGTACGGGGATAAATGCTCCAGATCCATATAACCATGATATGAATCTATCTTTCCCTCCTTGCTTCATGCAGAGTAAAGACAGACACAAATAGGAGGTGATTTGTGGTTTGGGACAGCTGTAGTAAGGAATTCATAATGAACGCATAGACAGGGTAGGATGAAAAACAACAGGGGAGAGTCATTAAACCGGCAACAATCACTGCCATTACGATCATTATAATCAGCAGACGCATGTAATAAATGATAAACATCTTTTATCGCCATCCTTACTGCAGAGATAATGTTGCTTAGTTAAAAAACAGGTGTTGCACAGTACATTTAAAAAATAATGAAATAAGAGCACCCATTAGTTTGACTTCAAACACTTCACTGCCAAAGCGGAATAATGTAAAAGTACAGAGCCATAAGAATATACTATTACATTTTCTTGGGGAAATGAAATTATCCAGACATAAATGTTACACAAATCTTCTTCATTAGAAAAATTTGTTTGTTCAAGGGTAAATTAAGCTTTACATATTTTACATGTAAAATATTAAAACAACTAAATCATATATTGTGCTTCTTTAACTCAGGTCATGGCAAAAACAATTCAAGCTGGTCAATCTAATGCACAAACAGGTTTTCAAGATAACACTTAGGATCTTTTACCTGTAAGGCTGTACTTCCATTTCTATATCCACCATATTGGATTTTCCAATTTCTCACATTAATTTTAATACAAGTGGTGAACAATCTCATTATTCTTGTAACTGGTCACCATTTCTCCAAGTTCTACCAAGTTTCTCACAATTTTTAATCACCCTTTTTCCTACTCTAGTTCATTTTAAAATGTCCTGTGATGTATAAAAAGATTTTTAAAAGGGCTCACAACAAAGCATAAACCATAGACTAATGAGAAGATAGAGGGAGGCTAAGTAGAAAGCTGCATCTTATGATCTTTCTAGAGTTAGGGTGAGGGTTGGCAAGAGTTAGGTTTGCCAATGTGATGCAATGAAGTTCCTTTTAGAGCAATCTCCTAACTGTCCTCTAGCTCGAAATGACTCTTTGTTGCTAAAAACTTCTGGTGTTTTAATAAATCATGGGGCCTTAGGCTAGCATTTAATGCACATTTTTACATAGTTTTTAACATGTGCGATCTGGAAATGGGATGCAACTTAAAAAAAAAATCTTAAAGTAAATGTGAAATGAAGTTCACAACCTGTTTACATCCATAATCTGATGTATTCCAGAGTTAAATAGGCTATTTTATTTTCACAATTCCCTCTTACTGTTCAAGATAAGTTAGAGGGATTTTATAAATAAGCCAATAAGGAAGGTTGGTTAAACAGAAAGTGACCAAAATTTGCTTTGACAATTTAATGTTGGCGCACTATAGTCCCAAGACGTTATGTGTGTGGCCTGAACAACCATACACATTTACACTTGTCCGAATCACATCCACACGTCCACAATTTAAGAATGCTGTCCATCTCTAATTTGTCTTGGAGGGCATTTAAACTCAGGCCCTATTTTAAGAGCACTATGCCTTAAGCGAAGTGCTATCAGATACGTCATATGTGCAAAGTCAGTGGGTGTGGCCATGAAGTTTTGATATGTTTGTGCAAGCTAAGCCTAGACGTAAATGGGTTGGTAAAATCGCACACATAAAGCACTAATGGGCTGGGTCAGGTTCAAGTTTCTCCAGTTATTGCACCTTGTGCATCCTGTTATATATTACATTTCCTGTCAAGTGATGTCGATATAAAAGCAGAAAGCCCATTCATAATAATTTGGTACTGTAATTGGTCTGTATGTAATGCATTAGAAGAACATAAATATGGACCATTTGTGTCTTACATTCTTTTGTGCAGTACGTCCTTGCTGGATCTCTCTCGATTTTTGTCTGCCATTGTTCACAGTGCTATAGTGTTTACCGGTGAAATACTACAAAGGATGTTTGTGTTTCCTCCTGCCTCCAGACTGCGATTAATGTGTTTTCTATTAGCCTGTCTCACCTGCGGTCTTGGGGGTGTCATGGTATGCTTGAATCATGCTTTGTAATGTATAATCGTTATATGTTTCTCCGTTTAATGTTTTATTTTTAATTTCTGTACAGCATCCTTGAGCTTTGTAAAGGCGCCATACAAAATAAATGTATTATTATTATAATTATTATTATTATTATTAGTCATCTAATGATAGACAAATAATGGATAGTTTTAAAAGTGATTGACGGCACTTCAATATCATGTTTATTTTAGATTTAGATTTTAGACTGCGTTGAGAATAGACATGCTTCTCATACCTTTTTTTTTTTTTTTTTTTTTTTTTTTAGGAAAATAGCAAATTGAGCTTTGCACCACTTCATTAATATACAATACACCCACAGTTTGCATGCGTACACCCACAAATAGTGCAAACACTCCCACCCACAGCCACTTATGATTTGCGCTGGCACAGAAATTGTTTTGAATTAACGTTCTCGTGAAAACTGGATAAGACATAGTGCAAGATCATTGTGTGTAGAGCAGCACATAGGGTAATCAAGAAAATATCCCTTGATCTTTTTATGATATAAAAACTAAGGCTGGTAAATTTAACACTTTAATTTCTGCAATTAATCATTTTTGTTTAACTTGTTAAAAAATCATGCAATTAAAGGGATAGTTCACCCAAAAATTTTAATTCTCTCATGATTTTCTCACCCCACTGGCATCCCAGATGTGTATGACTTTCTTCCTTCTGCAGAATTGAAATTATGATTTTTAGAAGAATATTTCATTTTTCTAGGTCTTCAAAATGCAAGTGAATGGGCGCCAACATTTTGAAGCTCAAAAATCCATATAAAGGAAAGTAATCCATATGATTCCAGTTGCTAAATACATGTGTCCAGACATGATATGATAGGTGTGGGTGAGAAACCGATCAATATTTATGTCAGTGTTTACCATCAATTCTCCACCTGCCCAGTAAGGGGTGATATGCTTGAAGACTGAATCACCAGAAGAAACAGAAGAAAGAGAAAGAGAAGGAAAAGGGACATAAATATTGATCTGTTTCTCACATACAACTATCATATCACTTCAGAAGATATGGATTTAACCACCAGAGTTGTGTGTAGTTCTTCTATGTTGCCTTTATGTCCTTTTTGGATCTTCAAGTTCTGGCCACCATGCATTTGCATTTTATGGACCTACAGAGCTGAGATATTCTACAAATCTTAATTTTGTGTTCTGCAGAAGAAATAAAGTCACACATCTGGGATGGCATGAGGGTGGGTTAATGATGAGAGAATTTTAATTTTTGTGTGAACTAATGCTGCATTCCATTCAACTCGGAAAGTCGCATTTTCCAACTTCCAAGTAGGAAAATTGCAATGGAACGCCACTTGAAGTTGGAATTCCAACTAGGAAACTCGTGCGAAATGTTCAAATCCGACTTCTCCGAGATGCAGGTGCGTGCTGTCACACAAACCGGGAGGGCACCCAGGAAGATATACAAAATAAGTGATAAACATTCACTTTTATTAATTAATATCTATAAATGAGTCAAAGATTCTACATTGCATGATATTAATTAAAGCTTGTTTAACAAATGTTAACAGAGTAGCAAGTGTTCAAATCTTGGTAAATAATACAGTATTTTGGTAATCGTACACCTATAGCACAAATGTTGCAGGTTGTTTATGAATTGGGTTGCTAGGAGACATCTCTGGTGACAGTCAGCACCTGCTGAGCTAACAGGAACTTTACAGATGAGCGTTACAGTTTTGTTTCCTTAAATGTCATCTTCCGAGCATCTGGCATTGGAATGCCCTTTAATGCAGTATCCAATTTGTTTTATTATTTTTTATTTATTTTACTTCCTGGAACCTCACACAATTTGAGAAAGGTGTCATGAGTTGTTCCTGCAATCCAGGCACCTTGTGACAAAACTTGTTTTCCCCCACTTTCTGTGGCTAAAATTGCCATATATATAACTTTTCAGGAGGTACACGCTCAACTCAACTGCGTATCATAGCACAGAAACTGGTAATGTGGAGTACCGCATGAATATTCATTACATGCAACGCATGTCCCAGACATAATAAACAGGGGAGCGGATTTACTATACAGATAATGGAGATTTCACCTGCAAGGAGTGACCCAGTGTGTATACTTGTGATTCTGAGTGGCAGCCAGAAAAAAACAATATTTTTGAGATTTTAAACTTCAGCTAATTAAACTACAGCATTCAATATACAGTGTTTTATATCTGTATGTATAGTGTCTAATAATGCAGTGGCAATGTGCACTTGAGTTTCTCTTGTGTAGTGCGCACAGGTTTAGTAGCCGGTTTGGTTATTAGCAATAATTATTAATTATCATAGATAACTATCAATTAATAAAATCAATAGAACATTAATTAGAATCAATGTTAGCTTTTAATCCTTTAAATCAACAATCATCAACTCTAATAGAATATTAATTATTATCGAAGATAATAATTAATTATTAAAATTAATTAAACATTGATTAGACTTAGCACTAGCTTATCGATCCTTCAAATTAAACAATCATCGAAGATAATTGTCAATTATCAAAATCAATAGCATATTAATTAGGATTAATGTCGACGGGGCACCACCCTGGAATCAGGGACTAATAACCAGACAGTATAACAGTCTCAATGTTAGATTGTTCTCTTAGGAAAATTGATGTCCGTAGATCATCAAGATTAAAAAGGGAACAACGAAGGGTTGAATTCGAGCACTGGCATCCCCTGCCAGCCTTTGACACATGTGCATGCAAAACAAACCAAAACAATTCTCTTAATTATAACGAAGTTTATTGAAAATATAATATCAATTAATAATCAATACAATGCAGTCAATAAACTTCCGACATTCAAACTAAACAGTGACAGTAACACCTGAGAGGACGGTGTGTGTGTGTGTGTGTGTGTGTGTGTGTGTGTGTGAGAGAGAGAGAGAAGTGACGCGCACAAAATGGCGGACGTGACTCTCGTTGAGAGTACGTCACGTGAGATTTCCGGCCAGAGGGTATGGCCGCGAATGTGGGCGGAGAGAAGCCGGTTAATGGCGTCTGTCCGTTTCCAGCGTGTCTTCGCTTGCTTGATAACCTGGGGACAAAGCCGAGCTTTATCACAAAGTTATCTACTAGCGAATGGTTATGAGGGGTCGCGCGCGTGTGTAGTTAGTACGAGAGAGAGAGAGAATGAAGTGGCGGCGTTGAGGCCGGTTTCGCGATCGTGGGAGAGAAGGCAACTGTTAGTTCCACTCAGAGACGCGGTGAACGGCTCGTAACCCATCCCGCGAACTCTGGTCCTTTGATGGATTAACACAGTATGCCGGTCTCATCCGCGATGGCGTAAACACACAACAGTCCAACGTGGTTGGATTACAACACAGCAAACTCTAATTTATGATAACAGTATTTTGCATTAATACCTTGAGTATTATTAGCAGCAATGAGCGGACTCTACGGTCCGTAAACTGTACAAAACAATAAACTTGATCCACAAGAATAACACACCTAAATATTCTATCTCTGCCCAGACGTTAACCTCTTACTTGGATCGCGTGGGGACGCATGTAGAACGTGTGTTCATCCGTCGTTCGACTCCGACTCGGTTCCTCGAGTCTCGGGTGGTGACGGGAGGCCGTTTCCTCGCTCTGTCGGCGGGCGGTACGGCGGCTGATTCTCGGCGGGCTGGCGGAGATATCAGCGACGTCAACTTGATTGAAGAGGGAAGAGAATTCTTCTTTCTTCACTTCTGCAGGCAAACGGATGAAGATTGCTCAGCGCTTTCCTTCGGATCCGTTAAAGTGTTCGGTTGAACACAATGTAATCTCAACTCGTCCAGCGAGATGGAGATTGTATTGCTGCAATTTCAAGTTGCACGTTACTTCCTTGTGCAACGAGGCAACACCACGTCTATACATGGCGGGCAAAGTCGCTGGAAGTGCCGAAGGAATCGATTTCCGATGCATTTCTAAACCTGATGACATCATAGTTGGTGCGTTCTGTTGAGTGCCTCATCCAATAGGTGTTGAGAGTTCGATCCTTTGGAATTTCACACAGTTGTAAGGTGAGCAAGGCTTCTTGGGATTTGCAGTTGGCTGTGTACTCCCTTTGTTTGATTTTGGCGTGGTTTTTATCAGCAAGATTTATGACTTTGTTTTTGTGGGCCTCAGTCAGGCTTTACGACTGTGTTAGGCCTGCCTTTGTCTTGTATCCGAATACATGAGGCCCTACACTTGCCTAGAAAATGTGATATGAAGATGACATACACTCACCTAAAGGATTATTAGGAACACCTTTTCAATTTCTCATTAATGCAATTATCTAATCAACCAATCACATGGCAGTTGCTTCAATGCATTTAGGGGTGTGGTCCTGGTCAAGACAATCTCCTGAACTCCAAACTGAATGTCAGAATGGGAAAGAAAGGTGATTTAAGCAATTTTGAGCGTGGCATGGTTGTTGGTGCAGGACGGGCCGGTCTGAGTATTTCACAATCTGCTCAGTTACTGGGATTTTCACGCACAACCATTTCTAGGGTTTACAAAGAATGGTGTGAAAAGGGAAAAACATCCAGTATGCGGCAGTCCTGTGGGCGAAAATGCCTTGTTGATGCTAGAGGTCAGAGGAGAATGGGCCGACTGATTCAAGCTGATAGAAGAGCAACTTTGACTGAAATAACCGTTACAACCGAGGTATGCAGCAAAGCATTTGTGAAGCCACAACACGCACAACCTTGAGGCGATGGGCTACAACAGCAGAAGACCCCACCGGGTACCACTCATCTCCACTACAAATAGGAAAAAGAGGCTACAATTTGCAAGAGCTCACCAAAATTGGACAGTTGAAGACTGGAAAAATGTTGCCTGGTCTGATGAGTCTTGATTTCTGTTGAGACATTCAGATGGTAGAGTCAGAATTTGGCGTAAACAGAATGAGAACATGGATCCATCATGCCTTGTTAAAACTGTGCAGGCTGGTGGTGGTGGTGTAATGGTGTGGGGGATGTTTTCTTGGCACACTTTAGGCCCCTTAGTGCCAATTGGGCATCGTTTAAATGCCACGGCCTACCTGAGCATTGTTTCTGACCATGTCCATCCCTTTATGGCCACCATGTACCCATCCTCTGATGGCTACTTCCAGCAGGATAATGCACCATGTCATAAAGCTTAAATCATTTCAAATTGGTTTCTTGAACATGACAATGAGTTCACTGTACTGAAATGGCCCCCACAGTCACCAGATCTCAACCCAATAGAGCATCTTTGGGATGTGGTGGAACGGGAGCTTCGTGCCCTGGATGTGCATCCCACAAATCTCCATCAACTGCAAGATGCTATCCTATCAATATGGGCCAACATTTCTAAAGAATGCTTTCAGCACCTTGTTGAATCAATGCCACGTAGAATTAAGGCAGTTCTGAAGGCGAAAGGGGGTCAAACACAGTATTAGTATGGTGTTCCTAATAATCCTTTAGGTGAGTGTATAATGACATCAAGACATTGTCAAAACATTCTAAACACCATAATTCAAAGCAAAAAGGGTCAATGGTCAGAAAGGCCCCTCAGCATGACCTTCTGATCTTCCACACAGAGTTTTTCCATAAGACCATCAGATTTGCATGACTCCAATACTAACACATTTCATCATAATCCAGGAACATTCTACACAAAGTTACATTACTTTACCGATTTAACCTTCTAAAATGTACAGAATGCAGAATTTATACAATACCTAGTCTTGCTAGGTAATTCTGACTATTGCTTTGAACTGTGGTAACTTGTATAACTGACAAATGAATGATTATAGCCTGATGTACCTCTTTAAAATGTGTGTAATGTTTTATCCATGTTGTATAACCAATGAATTAACCAGTATGATTTGTAACCAGGGATTGTCAGGTTTTGTTACCTACACGTATAATATCCATGAAAGAATGTCATGTTTAGTATGTAAACGTTCGGTGGCGTATGCAGAGTAAGCTGATGACAACGAATGCCATGCCTCTTGTACCATTTGCATGACATAAATATAATGATTAAACATGCACTATTTTGAGCAGCATTTTTGTAAAAGAATCTGAATCAAAGGACCATAAAATCAACTGTCAGAAAAGACAGCCCAGTTGAAAATGTGACTCAGAAAAGTCACTTCTGATTGGTGCACGACACCTTTGGGGATGTGGCCAATTTCAGTTCAAATGTTTCCAAACAGGAAGAACACGCTCTCTGCCCTTTGTCTCTTCTCTTCTTGTCTCTTCTTTCTCTTGTCTCTCTCATCTTCTTCTGCTCTTCTGACTGCTCAGACTTTGCTCTTGCTCTTCCCTCGTAGTCTTCTCTGGATCCCTTCGGAACCAGATCCATGCCATGTGAGGTCCAAGGAAGCTCGGGACTCGAAGTCCCAAGGAAACCTCTCACTCTCCAACGGGAGTCGCAGATCCTCCATGAGAAGGCCTTGCTTCAAAGCCAACCTCCTCATTCATACTGACAATAAATATTCGATCTTACAGAGGTCCAAAACATCGGCAGAACGAGGTTTCGACCAAGAGCCAAGAACCAAGCAATACAAAGAATGCAAGGAAACACCACGACATGCAAGTACATCTCCAATATTTTGTTCAAACTGCTGGTTTATTAGTTAAATACTTTGGGTAATCAGATTGCAAATCGATGTAGGCTCAAATAAGTTTAAATGGTTCTTAAGGCATTGAACCATTAAGGACTCCATAAAGTTCATTTTCACTGTATTGATCATTTATTTCACATTCTGTCACTCTTCTCACCAACCTGTCTCATGTATATATGTGTTAGATTAGATTTATGTTTAGAATAGCAATAAAGTTTGTCTGTATTCAAAGATGATTTGACAGGTATATTTTGATAAATAATAAAAAGCTGTACCTAAATACGTGTGATAAAGTTTTCAATAAGCCATGAGAATACTATTACTCCAATAAGTGGATTAATCATAATTCACTTATTAAAGCTAATTCTTTACAGTAGAAATTGTGAGCGGAAACAACAAGACATTGTATTAGGATTTTAATGGTGGAGAATTTTATTTAGACAAATAATCTAGTTATTTGCCATTTATCTAAATACCTTAAATTATAACGGTTGTCAATCGTGACTGATTCCGTTATAAATTGCCTTACATTGTAAAATAGAATCACGGCAGTTTAATTTAGTTCATAGCTTACATATTTCAAGACCCTAAATCCCCTTACATATAATGGTGCGAGAATGAGGGCACTTTAATGGTTCCCATCTAAATGAAGCATACTAAATATCCTACACCTTTAAAAATGTGTCTAGTATACATTTAAATAACTAAAATAAATGATAACCAAGTTCTTTGAGACAAAGTAAAAAGTAAATTTATTTATAATGATTTTTTAATGTTTGTTGTAATGTATCATGAGCCATAATTTAATCGTGATTAATCACAGGAAACTGTGTGATTAATTAGTTGAAATTTTTAATCGATTCACAGCCCTATTAAAAGCACATTAATTTACAGAGTAAACAATATATATATATATATATATATATATATATATATAAAAATCTTATAAATCTTGCATGCAGATATACTGACATGAACTTTATAGAACAAATGCCAGAGTTTAGTTTTTGTCAACTTCTCATTACCGGCAAACCATGGAGTCTTCCTGGTAGTACCATATCTGAACAACTGGGCTAAATAATTTGTTTAGTGACAAGATATTGTGAGCTCATAGAGCAGCTTTGGCTTCAGAAATCCTTTCAGGGTCAAAGCACACCATCATCAATTCCTAACAGTAATATTTTCAGCACTGTTCCTTGCATCTCATGTTTATCTTGTTTCTCATATTACCACAATCAGGAAATTCTCATGTGACAGGGTGGGCAGCCCTCTCACCCCTTAAATGCCTGCTTGTAAATACACACTTGTGCCTAATTAAGTCTTCATTGGTTCTACTTTATTGCACAAATATTGAATACTGCTTGCAGTAATTACAACTAGACTCCCCTTATAAATGTGTTTCATGCCTTAATTTAATTACATTTATTAATCAGTGCTAGAGAGCAAATGAGAGAGAAGAAGACAATGGAGATAGGAAGAGAATACAAGTTGGTGGGGTGGTTATTTGTTTTAGCTCAGGTAGAGGAATATTGCATTGTGCTTTGCTGCCTGTAATTGGATCTGATAATGATGAATTACGGAACATTTCTGGGAGATAAATCATCGCCCAGGCAGTTGTTTGAAGCGGGGGCAATATACATCAGAATGAGAGGTACGGAATAGCTGATCTTCCTCACTGGCAGGCCTTGGTGGCCATTCGCCATCAATTTCATTTATTTCTTTTGAGTAGACAAGGAATTATATTCATAAATAATACAGCAGAACCTGCAGAGAGCCAGATTAGGGGGGGGAAAGGTACTCGTTGTTTAAAGTAATGAGCAAGAAGGGTATTTTGTAGATTCTGGGCTGGGTTGAGGAGCAACCAGAGGCCTCGAAAGCCTCAATAGTTTTAAGGTCATGTCTGTGTATGTGTGAAGACTGTTTGTTTAACTCCTTGCCCTTTTATGTTTAACATTGAGCTGGTGAAAGTAGAGGCCAGGAGTGTGGTGGTAATGAGAGATCACAGTGAGGGGTTTAAGAGGTGTTATAAAACATGAGTTTTAGCTAATAAGTTCCCTAGAGGACCAAGTGGCCACATAAACAGGAAGAATCCAGGCCAGAGAGAGTGAGCACAGCCTAGCCATAGACAAACTCAGGCACAGACAAACATGGCTTCCAAAGGAATAAAGAGGACATATTTGGAATGGCATACTACCATGCTTCATTTTTCTGCCATATCTATTTAAAGCAGAAATAGTACAAGTAATATGGTAGTATGTCATTCCCAACAGCCAGAGTATTTTCTAACTGTGATACTGGTTATATGAAGCTCACATTATAACATGCTTTAATCATTTATACTTGGTACTTTAAATAGCTTTTTATGTATTTTTTTATAGTATTTTTTACCCTTGTCATAGACCCACACTTTTAATATTTTAAAACATTTTATACTTTTAAAATGAAAAATATGCAAATTATTATGTTTAAAACTATGGTAATATAAACAAAAAGTGAAATAAACATAGAGTCAAAACCACTTCAATATTTATTTTGTGAAAATTATTTAGATTTGTCAGAAATTCTGACTGTCCCACAGTTGTGGCATCAGTGATACTACAACGAGCAACTTAAAACAATTTAAAATTGTATTCAATCATTTAAAATATAATTTTAAATTTGGTTGTCTAGCTACAGGGTCATCAGACTGGAGCCTCCCAACATGGATGTTTCACCCCATTAATTCCGGCGGTCTCCCTGCCACCCTCCACAGCTGAACATCAGATGCATGCAGCCAAGGTTTGATCTGACCTAATAAAGAACAAACAATGATTTTGAGGAATCGAGAGTGGGTGGGGACCAGGGCGGAGCCAGCAGATGGCCAGGAGACCATGGCGGACCAGTAGACCAGGGCAGAGCCGGCGGACCAAGAGACCAGGGCGGTCCTGTCGGAGGACCCGGAGGCCAGGGCATACCAGGCGACCAGGGTGGAGCAGCTGGAGGCAGAGACTCAAATGGCGGAGCCACTAGAGGCAGAGACTCAGAGGGTGAAGGAGGTCAAGGCAGCCAGGTACTCATGCAGTAAGGTCAAGGTGGCCAGTGACTAAGACAGTAAGGTCAAAGTGACCAAGGACTCAGAAGACAAGGTAGCAGGGTATGCAGAGATCAAGGCAGCTAGGAATGAAGAGGGCTCAATGGTCTTGGCAGCTGGGGAAGCAGAGGTCGAGGTAGCTATGTACGCATAGGGCTCAGTGGTCAAGGCAGCTGTGGATGCGGAGGTCAAGGCAGCTGGGGACACAGAAGGCTCGGAGGTCAATGCAACTGGGACCTCATAGGGGTCTTAGGTCAAGGCAGCTGGATACTCAGAGGGCTCAGTGGTCAATTCAGCTGGGGATGTAGAGGGTTGAGAGGTCAAGACAGCCGGGGGACTTAGAGGTCTCAGCGGACAAGGCAGCTGAGTACTGAGAGGGTTGAGAGGTCAAGACAGTCGGGGGACTCAGAGGTCTCTGAGGTCAAGGCAGCTGGGGAGGGCTCAAGTTCAGAGATTAGCATGGGAAGGAACTGACATTATTGTTTGGAGGGTAAAAACTCTTAATTCCAAGGCTAACATAGTTATACAATGTGAGATTCCCGGTGTCAGGTAAATCCACATTCCCATAGTAGTAGATAATAGTCCAGTCCAGTAAATAGATTTAAGGCTCCTATCGTCCCAATCAGTCTGGCATGCAATCTCCCTACAAACAAGTAGAATAATTCATTATAGAAAGCCCTTCTTTTCTGAGAGCTATCATTTGAGCTGCTAGATCCATATTCTGGGATAGTTTAACATCTCATCCTGAGAACGGTGCCTTTTTTTCAGTTGTGCTGTGGTGCTCAACCAGGATCTGGATCGTGTCTGACCCGGTGCTGCAGTGCAAGGTAGTGTCTGGCTGTTCCTTCCACATTTCATCCTTCCTTGATGATTCTTCAGACACTTATAAGTCATTACCCTCATCCACCCACAATAATGTATATAATGATAAAATAAGTTAAAATATTTATTAAAAGCTATTAAAAACACACATAATTTGAGATATGATGGAAATGTAAGCGCAGCGTAGTTCTAGCGGGAAGACTAGCAGCTGTACATCATCGCACCATTAGCTGGATAATTCCCAGCCAATCACATGTAAGCCGTTGCTTTATAAGTCTGCTCACAATCTATCACATTGCTGTTTCAGTGTGCTAACACGGCAACCTCCACCACCCCACCACCACTAGTTGAGTCCCATCCTGCACGGGGGAAGGCTCCTCACCCCTGCCTCCTATCTCCAGCAGGATATGATGGTTCCTAGTACAACTTCATCTGACCGACAAATGGGGCTTACACCAAACAGAGAATTTACTTTTCTGTCATTTTAAATCTCACTCAAGTCTGCAAGTCTTCCTGACAGAAATGTTCATGATTTTCAGAAAAAAGGCAGAATTCTCCTCTGATGCATGTATATGCATTGTTGGACATTGTTATTAGATAAATTAAATAAACTAGTTAAAGTGTGTAAAATAAAAGTGCACATAAATAAAATAAGAATTTAATCTGGTTGACTTATGATATCTATTATTAATGTTTCAGTTAAGAGCAGGTTAAGAGGGTAATTTTAAAGGTTTATATGATGGCATATATGTTTTTATGATCTTGTATGAAGCTTGCCTTGTTTTAATCAGCTTTATTCCTCATGATGGCAGCAAAGAGATAAGAAGTGCTCACTGCATACTGCTTGTTTTCATGGAGCTTGACTCTCCTCTGCTGTTCATTCTAAAAACTATTTTTGTTTAATCATTCAACATTTCTCATTTAGCTGTTATGAAGTTATTATCATCTAACCCCTTCCATTTAAAACATGTTAAAACTTAATATCTGAAATGTGTGTAAAATGAAAGAATGTACATCAAGTGGATGACTCCACATAAGTTGAAAAGATTTCCACACCCACAGCAAAACTAAACTGGCTATTACAAGCCTCCAAAATCACATCCGTGTTAAAAAGATTACGGCTACCTGCTGGCGTATGCCTCATTATCAACTATTTACTGCTGTTTTCATGAGGACAAACTCAATAAGCTAAAATGTTGTACTGTGAAGAGTGATTAACAGCTCAATTCAGCATCACACAAACCTCTAATAAATCACAATTCAATCTTACTCTACCGCCCTCTCAACTGCAATAACAAGCACACTGAACTTAACACACTAACGTAGTTTGTGTCTTTATGAAGACTGGGTTTGTTTTCATTGGTTAACTTGTGAAACTAAAGCTTGTGAAACTAATACAACTAATACTAATACAATAAAACTTAAGTTAAAATGTACATTTAGCCAGAATGTTTGAATGTGTACAGGGAAAGACACCTTTACAACATTAATTACAACATCAAATCATCTTTTCAAACACAAAACCAAGACGTCAGGACATAACCTATATGCAAGGGCAAATCTGGTGTTTAGAGTGCATCAAAACCAAATAATTTTGCAAAGCAGTTGATTCAAGTTTCACTATGAACAGGACATATCTGCACCAAGGCCAAAATTATAAAGAACTTTAGTGCAAACACTAGAAATACTGAAGGACATTTTTATAAACAAATATCAACAAGGTGTTGCCAAAAAAAGCCATTGACACATTATAGACAAAACGGACCCACTAATTATAAAAAAAAAGTCATTTTAATAACAATAATAATAAAAATATTTCTCTGCCCTAGTTTTTTTTCCTTCCTTTTACAAGATTAAATATTTTGTTAGTTACGTAATTAAAAGGCTATCTGAGTTCATCAAATTTGCAATGTTTTGCTTGTTTATCTTAATGAGGCCGGATTACTGAAGTGTTCGTTAAGATCTGAGAAGTTCAAGTGTCAAGATAAGATAGGATTCTAGTGTTGGGTACCATTCACACCGAATGCATTTTTGCTTCAGTCCACACCAAATTAAAATTCCTTTCATATGTTAACATGCACTAGATGGACATCTTTAACCATTGTGCTGCGTCACTTGCTGAGTTCATGTCAGGTCGGAATACAGCCATCTTTACATTGCATCCGGCAAAAGACAGACCAGAAGTCATTCATTTCAATGGAGAGTCGCACAGGAGCTGCATGGATATCCGACCATCTCCAGGGACCAGTTGTTCAAAAGTAATCTGATTGCATCAAATCTTGAAAATGGGTTGTTCAAAAGAAAAAAGGATTCTGAAATCGGATTAGATCACTTGGATCTACAGAGAGTTGTTCAAAACATTTTAGTTAGATTGGGATACTATTGATCCAAAAAAAAACAGGTTTATACTGATCCCAGCAGAAGGGTGGATTTCAACAACAAAATAGTAATAAAACTTTAAAATTGGTCGAAAACACACCATTTGTATCATGTGGTAGATACAAAAATTAGATTTTTTTATTTTGCTCTTGATTAGTTTAACAGTTACAGTGATAAAGTATACAAGTAAAGTATAAAGTACACACTGGGCTACCAATTAAGCCTTTCAGTAAAGTGAAAAAGAATAAAAGATTTTGTCCCTAGAGATTTTATCCCCCAAACAGATGTCAATAGCAAATAAAAATATAAATTTTTTACTGTCATTTGTCACAGTATATTAATTACAATTGATTAGAGATCAACCAGTCAAAAGTAGTTTTGAATTATTGCGTTCCTTATTGCATGTCCAGTCAGTTCCTCACTCTGAGAGAATGTTGGAGGTTGGTCTGGGTATTCAGCAGGCTCAGGTGGATCATTATCATTGTCTTAATCACAGAGAGGGACATTGCGCCTTCTAGCAATGTTGTTCAGGACAATACAGGCAAGTATTATGTTGCGTGCTCCCTGTGGTTCCACTCGCGAGTAGTTAAGGAATGACTGCTCAGGTGTGTTTGCTGCAAGAAAAGGGGTCGATGGTAGGAGAGGATAGACACTGTCTCCTAATATTTTGCTATCCTGTCTACTGTTTTGGAGCTCTCTATAGAGCACTCTGCCTCAGGATACGTACGTCATGGACAAACCCAGGCCACCTCACAACGCAGTTTGTGATGATGAGGTCAGCGTCGCTCACAAGTTGGATGTTGATGCTGTGCCTTCCCTTTTGATTGACATACTCCCACTCCCTCTCATGAGGTGCTTGTATGTGCACAAGAGTTCAGTCAACAACCCCAATAGTACTGGGCATGTTTCCTAAAAGAAAAAGCTTGTGCTTGCTCTAGGCAAGTCATCCTTTGGAAATGAAACAAATTCATTGAATTGGCACAAATGCCACCACATAACTGACAGTTGATTTGTTCACTCCTATATTTGGTAGTCCCAGTTGCATAGAAGCGCAGAGTAATGAGGACCTGTTCTTCCACTGACAGAGTGTGACTCCTTCAGGTTCTGCGTTGAAGTTTTGGACTGATATGGTCTGCAATGTACTTAATATCAGCATTCCCAAAGCAAAACCTAGCATACAGTTTCTCAGTGGTGTACTGCTCCAGTGGGTTTGCATGCTCAACATACACCCTTTGATGAAATTCTCTCCTTTAAAACTAGTGGTGGTGATTGACAATGCCTGCAATATCAGTGCCTCTATGTAAGTCCTCTGAGAAAGGCTGAATAAGATGACTGTGATTGGTCTTTTCAAACACACACCCAGTAAACATCAATTAGCTGATGTGCTTTGGCTTGTGTTCACTTAACTCAGTCAAGACCAATGCCTATAAACTCTACTAATCATAAACTCTGGTTCTTGACATTATTGGAGGTAGAAACTCTCAATCTCTGCATAGGATTCAAGGTGTTGTTGTGGACGGTGAGTCCACGACTGAAAAGGAAAGTTACACAGATACTTCTAATGCAGAAGGAACATTTATTCTGGATTTCAGCCGTGTTATTGAGGAAGCAGGTGGATCCTCACTGGTTGAGCCAGTAGTTATTGCCACTGGAGCTCCGAAAGGGGCCAGAAGCGTTCTTTCCCAAACAAAGATGATGATGCCTATAAATCACTTGTTAAATGAGAAACCGAAAGAGCAGAAGTACAGATTCGTCTAGCAGAGGAACAAATCACTCTTACCCAACTACAGCAAACCAAAGCAAGACTTGAGATCTGAATCCTAAAAGCAGAGCTTCAAAAGATGGACTCTCTAAAAATGAAGAGCTCTAAGCATTCTTTATTTTGTTAACTATTGCACATTTAGCCTTTTAATGATTTAAAACACGTTCAAAATATCCACCATGTATTTGTGAATAATGTACATTTGTTTGTTTGTATTCTTTTGATGTGGCTTATATGAGGGGTCTGACTGTTTAAAAGAATTGAAAAAGGAAGAAGATGTTTGTATTGTTTTATTGGGATGTTTTCTGTCTCTTCAAATAAAAACACTTATTAAAGTGACCCCATGCTGGCTATTCTACCTGTTGTTCTTTACATAGCAAGTAGCCTACATTGTGATATGTGTCTCATTTAGAGCACTGGTAATACGGATTTGGTAATCTTGAAAAGTTTGTATCTGGATCAGGGTGATCCAATCCAATGTTGCTTTTAAAAACCGACACAAAATTAAAATTACCTTAAAATTAGATTAACTGACCCTAGATCGCAAATTATGGGATTTCCAAATCTGAATCATTATGATACAGATTAAAAAAAATTTAACAACTGGCCCCAGACGTAAAATTTTCAGATTCGATTTGAGCTTTGGAAGCGTTGACATTTTTCAGCGTGCAACTACCATATGCACCCGCCTGACAGGATTTGATATTTTCATGCAAAACTATTATCTTGGACTGTTGTGCCGTGTCTCACTGTCCTTTTTTTTGTCCCAATCGAGCTTGAAATCATGATCACCAAGGAGACAGCTGATGTCTAAGTTTATAATGAAAAAGGAGTTACATTTTGGTCACTTCATATTCAAAACCGATTGGATTTTTTGAGAAGATATGGATTAAACCACTGGAGCTTTATGGATTACTTTTATGCTGCATTTTCTGCTTCTTTTATGTGCTTTTGGAGCTTCCAAATTTTGGTTATCTTTCACTTGCAGAGCGGAAAGGTAACCAAACCTTGGACCTCCAGAGTGGAGATATCCTGCTCTAAAAAGCTTTGAGTTCTGGGATGGCAAGTGGGTGAAATATTCCTTTAAATATTTTTGGGTGAACCATTCCTTCAACATTCATAAGATTACAATTCTTCTTAACTGCTATTTTCTTCTTATTATAACGTAAGAAAAAAGATATGAATATTTTATATACCAAAATGACAGAAATACGTTTATAACATCCTTCTTACAAACTTCTTATTTATCCTATTGTATTAGAGGATCAGAACTAACTATCTCTAATCATAATCTATATATATAGATACAGTTACAGTTATACTCAAACCAGCCCATTTGTCACCAACAATCATCCATGTGATAATCTAATCAGCCAATCCTGTAGCAGCAGTGCAGAAAATCATGCAGATATGGGTTAGGAGCTTCAGTTCGTGTTCACTTCAACCAGCAGAATGGGGAAAAATGTGATCTCAGTGATTTGGACCGTGGCATGATTGTTGGTGCCAGATGGGCTGGTTTGAGTATTTCTGTAACTGCTGATCTTCTGGGATTTTTATGCAGTCTCCAGAATTTACTCCTAATGTAAAATTTGCCAAAAACAAAAAGCATTCAGTGAGGAGCCGTTCTGCGGATGGAAATGCCTTATTAATGAGAGAGGTCAACAGAGAATTGCCAGACTGGTTCAAACTGACAAAGTCTATGGTAACTCAGATAATCCTATTCTGAGATGCAAGTTGGTGCTGTTTTGGCAGCACAAGGGGTATCTACACAATATAAGGCAGGTGGTTTTAATGTTGTGGCTGATCTGTGTATATATATATATATATATTCACAAAGTTTTCAGGCCTTTCATTTTTTTTCAAAATTTTTTCACACGCTTTATGCTAAAATGCTTTAAATTATAATTTTTTTACATATCAATCTATACTCCATAACCAAAGAAAAAAAAAGATTTTTGATAACTGCAAATTTATAAAAAATAAAAAACTTAAAAAATCACATTGACAAACTGTAAGTGATTTGACACTTTGCTATGACACTTTAATTAATCCTTAATAGCTCAGGTGCATCCAATTTCTCTGGTTAATCTTTGAGATTTTTCTACACTTTTATTCAGCTTATTGGACATGATTTGTAAAAGCACACACATCTCTATATAAGGTCACACAGCTGAAAATGCATATCAGAGCAAAAACCAAGCCATGAGGTCAAATGAACTGCCTGCAGAGCAGAGAGACAGGACTGTGTCAAGGCACAGATCTGAGGAAGGCTGCACTGAAGGTTCCCAAGTGCACATTGGCCTCCATAATCCTTAAATGGAAGAAGTTTGGAACAACTAGGACTTGTCCTAGAGCTGGCTGTCTGGACAAACTGAGCAATCTGGGGAGAAGGGCCTTGGTATGAGAGGTGACAGATGAACCTGATGGTCACTCTGGTTGAGCTCCAGAGATCATGTGTGGAGATGGGTGAAACTTGCAGAAGGACAAGCATTACTGCAACGCTTCACAGATCTGGGCTTTCTGGCAGAGTGGCCAGATGGAAGCCTCTCCTCAGTGCAAGACACATGAAAACCTGTTTGGAATTAGCAAAAAAAAGCACTTAAGGACTCTCATACTGTGAGAAACAAGATTCTCTGGTCTGATGAAACACATATTGAACAGTTTGGCCTCAATTCCAAGAGTGACGTCTGGAGGAAACCAGGCACCGCTCATCACCTGGCGCATTACCATCCCAGCAGTGAAGCATGGTGGCAGTAGGATCATGCTGTGAGGATGTTTTTCAGCGACAGGGGCTGGGAGACTGGTCAGGGTTGAAGGAAAGCTGAAAACAGCAAAATACAGAGATATCCTGAATTAAAACTGATCAAGAGTGCTCAGGACCTCAGACTGGCCCCAAGGTTCACCTTAGGACAATGACCCTAAGCATACCACCAAGACAACTCAAGAGTGGCTTAAAGACAATTCTGTGAATGTCCTAGAGTAGCCCAGCTAGAACCCGGACTTGAACCCAATCGAACATCTCTGGAGAGACCTCAAAATGGCAGTCCACCGATGGCCCTCATTCCTCCCTGTATCCCTCATAGGAATAAATGGGTCACTAATGTATATAAATTACAGTTTACATATTTTAACATTAATACAACATGAATCCTTTTATTGTATCAAAGTTTTTGTAAAAAACTTGAAAAAGTGTCTTTGAGGAATACATGTATACTGTATGTATTTTTAAGGTCCTAAAAGTCTAGTCAGTCTTCTGGTCTGTTGTACACAGAACACAAGAGGGCAGCAGCAATCCATTATCAAGATTATCTCTCTTCAGGCTGGTGCTGAACAGCAACAGAATGAGGAACAATGAAATCTATCTGCAGGCAGAAGGACATCCATAGGGAAGAAAAACTATCTGCATAGATAACATGCAGGTGCCCTAAATTCTTTTCACCACTTAAGAAATTAGTATTTTTGGCAATATAATATCAGACTGAGGTCAGACTTTGTTGCACCAGTGCCTCCTGAAACAAAGCACACCCACAAGATGATGCTGCCACCCCCATGCTTCACGGTTGGGATGGGGCTCTTCGACTTGCAAGCCTCACCCTTTTTCCTACAAATATAATGATGGTCATTATGGCCAAAAAGTAACATTTTTGTTTCATCAGACCTTAGAAAATTTCTCCAAAAAGTAAGCTCTAAGATCTTTGTCCCCATGTGCACTTGCAAACTGTAGTCTGGCTTTTTTATGGCGGTTTTGGAGCAGTGGCTTCTTCCTTGCTGAGCAGCCTTTCAGGTTATTGTCGATATAGGACTTGTTTTACTGTGGATATAGATACTTGTCTACCTGTTTCCTCCAGCATCTTAGCAAGGTCCTTAGCTGTTGTTCTGGGATTGATTTGCACTTTTCGCAACAAACTACATTCATCTCTTGGAGACAGAATGCATCTCCTTCCTGAGGGGAATGATGGCTGTGTCATCCCATGGTGTTTATACTTGCATACCTTTTCTGAGGTCTTGGCTGATTTCTTTTGATTTTCACATGATGTCAAAAAAAGAGGCACTGAGTTTGAAGGTAGGCCTTAAAATACATCCACAGGTACACCTTCTATCAGAAGCTAATTGTCTATAGGCTTGACTTCATTTTCTGGAATTTTCCAAGCAGTTAACTTAGTGTATGTAAACTTCTTATTGAAATTGTGATATAGTCAATAAATGTGAAACAATCTGTCTGTAAACAATTGTTGGAAAATAACTATAGTTTGCTAATATTATATTTGTGGAGTGGTCAAAAAAAAATTGTAAATACTTTTGTGCCTTGCTATCAAGAAGTCGTTTACTTAAGAAAACAATTCCCATCTTGTGTTTGTATTTCTGAAAGTAAATTAGTACAGACATAAACAGGCAAGTTATAGATTCAACGTGTTTATTTGGTGTACATTGAAAAGTGAAAATTAGAAAACACAACAAGATGACCTAGAACAAGGTTTAAAATGTGACCAGGCAACCTGGCTGCTCTAATTTGAGTTTTCAAAAAAAGAAAAAAAAAAAAGAAGAGAAATCTTCCTCTGCAGACATAAAACATATAACCAACACATGAAATATCATTCTGTAGTGTAGGAAAAACAAGTGTTCTTCAAAAGTGATTTAAACAACAAGAAAAGCACTAAATATCGTAAATACTTGGGCAGTAAAAATTAGATACACAGCTTTTTGTGTTAAAATAAGAATATCTGACAAAATATATTTTGTTTACAAAAGTTTGATACATGAGACTACACTGAAAGCGTCTGTTAAATGGTGTTTATATATTATCATACATGTTCATATTGCACGAGAGTCATCTGAAAACTTGGTCCTCCCCTTGGCACAGACAGACAGTTTGTAAGTACATCTGGTCTGTCTTGACGTAGTAGAAGCAAAGGATTTGATAGAAATCATACAAGCATCTTAGAGTACACGTAAGACTGAATAACACATAACTTGGTTTTGTTCTGCCTCTTCTTATTCTGTCCATCCCTCTCTGTCTTTCACACTGTGCTTTTTTTATTTTCACTGATTTCCTCATTTCACTGGTCCCTTGACTCATACAACAGTTTGGCAGCCTGTAGAAAAACATGTAACGGATAAATAACAACAATGAAGAAAGCACAGTATAACAGTTTAGGGCAAGGTGATATTTTTTCACAATATATCTGTGATGATTTTTGAAGCAAAATTTGCAGTTTATTTGGTCTTTTTCTAAAGCGGGTCATAAGGGGGCAACGCAAAATTAGCCTAGTCTCACGACTTGTGAGTATGAGCACTGTAATACATTTTAATAGCAACTCTGATTTAAACGTCAGCACTAAACAATAGATAATAGGTAAATTCGATTTATTTTCGTGAATCAGTTCAAACGGTCCATTTTGATTGATTCAAAACTGATTCAACGATATGTCACACAAAATTGTTCACAGAAGTTGTTCACTGGAAAATGTACTAAAATATGCGAGTAATAAATGACATGCATTTCTTTCTTGTGTTCATTTAGTGAATAACATTGCTTGATTATTTTCAGCAAGATTTTTACTTTAATTTAATGTTAATTTCTTTATTTTTATCCAAGAAATGTTGCCTGGTTAAATACAAGTTAAGCTCAATCAACAGCATTTGTAGCATAACGTTGCTTACCGTAAACATTATTTTGACAAGTCCTCAATTTATAATAAAATTAAATAAAAATGAGGGTTACTGGAAGGCACATACAATGGAAATGAATGGGGCCAGTCCGTAAACATTAAATTACACACTGAATAGCCACAAGACATGCACATTGTGCATGTTAACATGATGTTAGGGTGACAAAATCGCTTACTAAACTTATCTGTGTAAAGTTATAGACAATGTTACACCTTTGTTTTCATGGCGAATTAACACCAATAATCTGGTAAACATCCTAAAACCAGTCAATTTCAGATTTTAAGACCCTAAAACAGTGCTAGCACATATAACGTCCATGTCTTGTGGCTATACTTTTGAAAACGTGTTTTGTAATATTTATGGACTGGCCCCATTCACTTCCATTGTCAGTGACTTTTTTTGTTTTATGTTTTTAATAAACAAGGGGCAAGTTGAAGAATGTTAAGTGGTACATTTACATTTAGTTATTTAGCAGATGTGGTACATTTCCCAATTTGTCATACAACATTTTTACCTGTTGTGCATTTATTCCACAAATGCGGTCAACTGAACTTAACATGCATTGAATCCGGAATAGTACTGTAAACATTTTTTGGTTACAATGGCTATTTGGTCAAAATGGTGGTTTCTATGATTAAAAGAGATATTTATCTAAAATAATCAAAAAGGACAAAACAATAGTGATATAATTTCTTACATATCCCCCAGCCCTAGTAACAACGCTCAGCAGCACTCACACCTACTTTGTGCATGGCTGCGAGCCAGGCAGACGCGGTGCGCTTGTCTTCTGCAGTCTCCATGTGGAGCTGCTGAAGGTTCTGAGATCCTGGTGGCTTGTACTGAAGCATCATGCCGCTGGCACGGGGGGAACCGCCTATAAACAAGTCATAGTTCAAGGAAGAGTTACAATACCCAATGAAGCAACAGAGTTTCTGGTAAAAAGCACCCATGTACCCCGAGATCCATGCATTGCTCTGCATCCAATCAGTTACACAATTCTAAATGGAGGATATTTAGACATTGATGCTCAAAATAAGCGGAATTATGGATATGAGTAACATTCAACATGACTTTGAAATGTCAAACTCTGCTAATTAATTTAGCACATCCAGGGAAGTGATACAGAGCGATGTTAAAATGAAATGTCTTACTGTTTCTTTCCTTTTGAAACTATTTTAAACGTTCAAAAAATCCAACATTCCATTTCTAGTTACTCTTTGTACATTGTGCATGCATTACATTAGATGTGGGTTTAACTGATAATACAATATTGACATAATTCCAAAAGAGTGAGATGGTAACATCTGCAGCAAGCATAAAATTCATGACAGGAAATCCACGGGAAACAATGTCCTAAACACCAGAGGACAGGGATAAATCACAACAGCAAAATAAACACTCTTGGCACAAGAGAGCATGTTCATGCAGCCTTTAATGAGATGTCCATGCTTTTGCAGTAATATTTAAATTGAGGAAATGTATGCTAAGTTACTTATATAAAGAGAAGAACAGCAAAGAAAACTCATCATGGCACATACACTGGGGAAAAGGAAAGAGTTATAGCATGCGCTGACCTTCAGAAATTTCACTGTCCAGCAAACTGGTGTAAGAGCATATTTCTTTCTCTTAAGTCAGAAGAGAGAGGAAATTAAAGAAATGAAGAGAACATTAACGGAAAGAAATACAAAGAAAGAAAGAAAGATTAGTGCGTGTTTAAATCAGGTGTGTATATAGAGTGGCCCCCCCAAAAATATTTGGATGCTTAAGGAAGAGTTCACCCAAAAATGGAAGCACATGTCATAATTGTGCAGTGCTATCAAGAAGTTGTTTTCTCAGTAGTAAAGTGGAATGCTACTTCATTGGCATCAACTTTCTGTTAAAGTGAAAACCCACTCAGCATTCAAAAATGAAGTCAAGTTATAATTCAAAGCTTCAAGTATCATCAAATCTAGTGAAGCTTTCAGATAAATGTGGCATTTGATAATTCACATTATTAGGTCATGCCATGTTGCCTGCCTATTATTAAAAAACATTCTTCCTTGTTCATTTATTGAAAAACGGTGTGAGAACATGCTTTTTTTAAATACATTTTCATCAAACATTTTAATCTATCTAATTGGCTTCAATGCCCGTTGGTTAAAATAACGTTTTCTTTGAATAAAATAAAATTGCTTACATTCAAAAAGTACGAGGTCAGTCAAAATCTGTATCAATTAGAATTACATGAATGGGCGTCTAGGATCCATCAGGACAAGAAGGCCATTAGAAGTTATTTATGGTCTTTCATAATGATACTTCATAAAAGTGGGCTAGGATGGTGGACTAGACTAATCAACTAGATGAGTTGATCTATATTTTCATCTTAGTTTTAACTTTCATATTTTATAGCGGTAGTGCCCTAAAGGGGATGAATTTAGAGATGCAGTTTTGTCAGACTGGGTTTTTATGCTGTGCTTTAGCATGCTTACAATAAAGAGACTTTCAGGACCCTTAACCCTGAAGTTGATTTTCATTCACTTTAAAGGAATGGTTCACCCAAAAATGATTATCCTTTCATCATTTACTCATCATTTTGCCATCTCCAACTCCTATGTCTTTCTTTCTTCTGCGGATCATAAACGAAGATATTTGATGGGAATATGATGCGTTTTTGTTCGTTCAATGCAAGGCAATGGGGGTCAACGTGCTCTACCCATGCACACACACGATTTAAACGCGCTCTGCGTATGCGTCAAGAGTCGGATCACTTCAGAAGTTTTGAATTAAACCACTTGAGTCGTATGGATTACCTTAATGCTTACCTTAATACCTTTATGTCCTTTTTGGAGCTTGAAAGTGCTGGACCCCATGAACTTGAATTGTGTGAATATCTTCACATCATAACTCCCATCAAAATATCTTCGTTTGTGTTCCGCAGAAGAAAGAAAGTCATACGAGTCTGATATGGCATAATTGCAAATACATGATGAGAGAATTATTATTTTGGGTGAACTACTCCTTTAAAGCACTGCTGAAACAGCCCTCAAAGTGCCACATTTGTAAGACATCCGCCAAATTCAACAATAAATTAAGACAATTATTGTAAGATGCCAAGTATTTTTTTTTAATTTTTGGACCATGTATATATGAAGATGGAAATCATTGGCCCTTGTGTCGCATCTCACTTTTTTTTCATCATGCATGCGCGTCCGTCCACATAAAGGCTCACCTCCTGGGGTCGATCCCTCAGTCAACACCTGAGAACTGGAAATGCGAGACAGCTCCACCTCAAAATGACTGTCACCATCAAGGAAGAGATATCTGAGGAAAGAGGAGAGGGACATCGCATTTCAAATAAATCACATTTAAAAATGTCTATTTGAGTGTTTCCATGCATACCTCTGATTATTGGACAAGCGGCACATCATGGTCTCCGTTTTCTCTGAGGAACCTACTTTGACCAGGAACGTTCCACCTACAATGCAGGGAAAAGTAAAAGGCTGTAATTATTATAACAGTATTTGATATTAGTTGCACTGTGACAAGAAAATGAAATCTTCACAAAACAGTTACGTTTTCAGATTCACCATAGAATGTTTAGACCTACTGTACGTCATGGTAGGAGTTGCTATTTATTATTTGTATAGAGCGCAACACAACATGTCCACTTTCTTAGCAGTCTTAGTTCTGGAAGTATTTTTTCGAATGCATTTTTTTAGTAGCGTTCTAAACTATGAACCAAACCAACCAGCACCTAGCCAAGTCACAACATTACAAACTTTGATTTAAACTTCAAAGCAATAAAAGTACAAAAAGACAAAGGTACAAGAATGTGTACTTAAGAGGGAATGTACTACAATCCCATGAGGCATAGTGAATGATATTGTCACGATTCACTGTTGTCTGGCCTGTGTTTCTCCCCTGTCATCTGTTCCCGGACTACACTTCCCATCAACCCCTGCTCTGATCACCTCCAGCTGTTCCCCATTGTTCCTCACCTGTGTTTAATTTTCTCTTTTGTAGTTGTGTATATCATGCCCTCATTTCTGAGATTTCTGTCTTTGTCAGTTGTTGAATGTATTCCTGTCTTGTTCTAAGCCCTGCTCTTGGTTCCCTGTGTTTTTGTTTTTCTTTATATTCTGAGTTATCTTGTTCATCTTTTGTTTTTTTTATTAAAAGCTGCAGTTAGATCCTCATTCCTCGTCTGCCTCGTTACAGAACAACAGTTCTGATCAGAAATGAGGGCACGATATACACAACTACAAAAGAAAAATTAAACAAAGGTGAGGAACAATGGGGAACAGCTGGAGGTGATCAGAACAGGGGATGATGGGAAGTGTAGTCCGGGAACAGATGACAGGGGAGAAACAGGCCAGACAACAGTGAATCGTGACAGATATAATCAAATTAAAAATGATGGAAAAACACACAACTATTGATTCAAAATTGTTGATTATAAGTATAGAAACTATAGATTTAAGTCAATTGAAAAATATTCAGATGTATACAAATTAGGGCTGTAAATTGTTAAAAAGTAATCAAATTAATTACATGGTATGCCGTTAAATTAATCAATTTAGTCGGAATTAATCGCGTATATATATATATATATATATATCTATCTCTATCTCTGAGAAAGCCCATCAAACACCAATAATTCAATATATAATGAATACATAATTATAAATAGTTATATTTAAATAATTATAAAATATATTTATAAAAATGTATAATTACATTTATTTTAAATTAAGATAATTAAAATGCATTACATTACTGTAGCAGATGGGTAAAGCATTGATAAACAATTTATTGGATTCTAAAACCACTTTTTTGTCTTATTTCCATATTATTGAACATAAGCCTTTCATTGGCCTACAGTTTACAGCAATCCATTTTGCGAATTAATTCGTCAATCTGGCCGAGATAGATTTATTATAAGGGCTTTTCTAAGGACATGTCAAATTTAGTTAATCGTAGTTAAATGTTATTTGAAACTAGAAAAACACGTCTTGAGATCCCTGTGTTCAGAATCAGATTTGTGCTCCATCAATTTGTGTGTGAATGCAAGAACGGGTTCTTATCTTTTGCTGTCGCTGGTGTCAAGCAAGCCTGAGTGCGGTTTGTTCTCTGTACAGCTGTGCATTACCTATACAACTGGACTCTGGCTTACTGCCCCTGGAGTAAACAGGTGGTACTTCAAGCTTAATTTGCTCCGATGGTAGGAATATTCCTTATTACGATCCAGGCACATGTTAAATTGCGTTATTTTTTTTACATTTTAATTTTTCTAGAATTAATTGCACTGATTTAACAAGATAAATCGATTGCCCTGATACAAATATATAAGTGGTTGCACATTCGCAGTGCATCATGGAAGTATATCCAGCAGAAGCATATACCATCAAATAACAACCTTGAGCTCATGGTAGATCTGTCTTTAAAGGTTTATAAGTTATCATTGCTAACCAATTCCACTATGGAAAAATGAATAGGAATTTTACTTCTGAAAACAGACTGTTGCGCTCTATTACATGGGTCTCTGAATACTTGATTTTGATTGGTCTATTGCAGCATTTAAAAGTTAAATAGCTTTTTAGATAATGACCACTAAACTGTATATTTTACCATTATCCTTAGCGACATACCGGCGGCCTCTGTCTTCATATTAATGTGAGTTAGAATAGCTAACTGCTGCTGTATATTCAATACTAAATTAAATTATCAATAATTATTGCAACAAACATATACTTGCACCAAGTAATACAATTCATTAGCATAAGTGTAGACAGTTTTTTTTTTTTTACATACCAAAGTAACAGCAACTTAGTTAATAAACAGCAGCATTAATAAAGAATGTGTGGCTACAGGAATGCATTTAGTCATTTTACAACGTCTTTCAACACGACTCTTTCAACATAGAAATATTGGTTTTATGTCCTGACTTTTGTCTCAAAGCAAAACTCGGAGGAATCTGTGGTGAATTTTGATCCCAGAATTGTAATCGATAGCATCAGATCACCCGTGCCAAACACACACTAAAGTCTGTTTCCATCAGCAGTTAAGTAGAGCTTCATGTAAAGGATTACTCATTAAATCAGGGAACACTAGACAGGGACTGAGCTGCAAGCTACAGAATAGGTTACATAACATATATATGCACAATCCATGGCCTTTATATAGTAACATCATCATCAATAAAAAGGTTAGTACAAACACTAACAGTGAGTTTAAGAATGGAAAAGAGAGGGTATACAGTATGTGTGTCAGTGAATTAGAGTTAAAAGCATTTTTGCGTGTTCATTTAACCCACCGGCAGTGAGCACTTTAAGCTGTTTGTCGTAAAACTCCACCTCTTTCTGAGAGATGAGACTGCACTCTGCACACTGTCTTACCGGATCCACAAAACACATCCTGGGCAGAGCCACTTTCTTACTGCAACATTTATCGCAGAAACACCGGCCACAGCGCCGGCAGTGATGCTGAATATAAACAGAAGTTATACTTATTAATAACTTAAACCCATGACAACAATTTCAGCAAATACACAACAAAAACATAGTTACCAAATAGCCTAACTATGACTTTATTAAAGAAATATAACGGAAGTACACAATCACAAATACACATATTCAGAAATTCAAGCACAATTAAAAAGGAAGCAAAGGAGGAAAAATTAAAACAGGAAGTGCAAAAAAATAAAAATAAAAATAAATTCTAAATAAAATGACTGAATAGGAACGAAATAAAACTGCTAAAAAGACAAAAAAAATGCTGTCCTTAAGGGGAGTCATTTGTCAAAGTCATTTGTGGCAACAAAGCGACAGTGATCGCATTTTCCGGCAACCTTTGGCAATGTAATGTGGGCGTGTCTAGTGACACATCAAAGTTGAAAATATTTGTTTTTATGCAAATGAGGTGCAAAGATGCCGTGACTACCAATGAACCATTTCAAAGACAGTGATGATGCGTTTCCACACAAATTAGCAGCATAAATCTAGCAAATTTATCTATTTTATTTTTTTATTATTATTTGACTGTACATTTTAAAAATGTTATACTTTGCATTATATTACCCTAGCATTACTTTATAACAACAACGACTAGTTACCACTGCTGCGATGGGGTTTCTAAACTGTGCACCTTTCTCTGTTCTAACAACCGTATTTCCATTTTTTTTTTCAGCATTTGGAAAGATGTAGGTAAGTCGTAGTGGAGTTTTTCTTTTAATGTTTGCGTTTGGGAGAATGCAAAAATAATATTTGCTGTGGTCACCCATTCACCACTATAGAAGTTTACCCTGTTATAGTTTACTGCCGCGTTCCAAACCTGGAAATATGAAAAGGGTCCATAAGAGTGAAGACATTGGAGCTAACATGATCCATTTCATATAAGATACTGTAGTTTAATGCAAGCAAGATGTATTTAATATTAATTTGCAGCAATTTCATTGATTTGATTCATGCATTTATTATCATTCTTCTTGTTCATGATTTGATGCATTATGCACTGCTACAATTTATACAATTAAAATGTTGTCCCACTACATTGTAAATTTTTAGCTGCAAAATATTCCATATTGGATCATTTTTAAAAAGCCATGGCAATTATGCAGCCCAACGATAATATTCCATCCAGGAGGAATTCCATAGAAATGCCTGCTACAACCAACAATACAGCTATTCTGTGAGCTCCAGTGATAAAACTGCTGTAAGTGTGAACACCCCAAAACTCTTCCACACTGATAGAACCAGTTACTCCATTCCTGACACCCCTACTGGAGATGCCGGCTTACCTTCCTGGTGATGAAGTCAAACTTAGCGTCGCACTGCATGCACTTGGAGCACTAAGAGAGGAACAGGAAGACAAATGAACTGATGCACATATAAAAGAAGAAACAAGGGCAACTCAATATGCTCAATCTGAGTTATGCTCAATCTGAGTTAATGAAGCCACTGGTGTGGCAAAACACCCTAGAGACACTTAATCTTAAATTAGGTCTCATATGTGTGCTTAGCAGCAAAATAATCAAGGACAAAATTATACAGGGGAAAAGATACACAGGAGAATATTTTGCCCCCTAGTTTCCTTGTGCCCCCCCAGTCCGGTTGGATGGCAAAACGTTAGTGCATTACTGTACACACCACAGACTTGTGCGTCAGTAAATCAACGGTTTGTCGATTCAGTCCCACATAATTAATGAGAGGGCGTGGCCTAATCCTTTGAAAGTCTCTTTTTTTTTTGCCATCCAAAAGAATTTGTACGCAAATGTGTATTTGCATGGTGCTTAAAAGTAGGTTTCAGGGGTGTGTAACCCTTCATACTATATAATGAAACCCCTACAATGCAATTATTTATTAACAAGAACAGGTTAGTCTCAATGTGACATTAACTCACATATACACTCTATACAATTAAACAAATGGATCTGAGATTTAACCTGCGATCGCGAGAAAGTTATAGAGAATATCTGCTGTCTCTTGCTGAGCAAACAACGCCCAAAGCCAGAGAGAGAGAGGGAGACCCACCACAGCATCATTGTCATCATTATGTCTGATAAATATTCATTACTTCTTTATCCGGAACCCACTGCGGCTCATCCAAGGAAAACGGACTGTTGAAAGCTCCATTCTCCGGAACCATGCGGAGCCCACTCGGGCTCCGGACCAGCTTCTTGCCATCAGGCACCACGGACATGTTTGTATATTTGAATGCGCAGCTGCTGCTGTAGAGAAAAATATTGCCGACATCAGCAGCACTATCAGCCATAAACCTTCATTATAAAAGTCCTTCACTTCACTATAAGGGTCCTATAATAATAATAATAATAATAATAATAATAATAATAATAATAATAATGTACTAAAAAAAAAAAAAAAGTACATAAATGACTTCCAAAATAACAGGATATATATATACTGTACATCCGGTTTGTAGTTAAATCCCGGGTCATTAGGCCATATGTGTTACCATTGTTATTAAAATTGTTGTTGTTATTATTATTATTATTATTATTATTATTACAAAAAAATTATGTACAACATTGTAAAAAAAAAAAGAAAAAAAAGTGTTTGATATTTGCATTTAGCAATATTAATGTAATTCAATATATTGGCTGATCTATTTACAGTATGCCAATTTTATTATTATTGAACAGATAGTCTTAGCACATTACAAGACACCAGTGTCAGAAAGCAACTTTTACAAAAAATACGTATATTTTTATCAATCCATTTAATACAAATTCTTTAGGCTGAACATTTCTTACTTTACATCAACTCACATTTCTGTGCCATTAAGTATAACCAGAGCTATTCTAGAATATTAAAAAGTACATACGATGTTACAAGTAAAAAAACAGAAGAATTTCGGGGGCATTTTTGTCATAATGGCATTTTTGCCCCTTGTCCTGGATTCTAAATTTCACAATAAGAGTCTTTTTGTTATAAGTATTTTATTTAAATTATTATTATTATTATTAATAATAATAATAAAAACGTATTAATTGTGTATGCTCTCTGCAAAAAAAAAAAAAAAAAAATGATCCCAACTTTCATTAATGTCTTGTCAAGTATCAAAAAAAAAAAAAAAAAAAAAAATATATATATATATATATATATATATATATATATATATATATATATATATATATATATATATATATATATATATATATATATATATATAATTGTTCTTAAAGTCTCGTTTAAAATAAAATTAGTACAAAGTGTAAAAGAATATTGGTTCGTTTATTTTCAGTATATTATTTTGCAGGAATCTGATGTACATTGGCGGCAGTGGTCACTGCTCTCGGTTTTCTGTATGTCTGGAGCGGAAGGAAAGTGCCACCGTGTCCTTAAAAAACAAACATTATTCTATCAGTGTAAATGTCCATGGTTTTCCTTACCTACCTTACAGTGTGCACGTGCTGAAATGTAAATACACACAATTGAAGTGTATTGGAATATGTACGTGTGTTTTAGTGTAAATCTTCAATCTGGATCACCGCAGCAAGAGAAGCAGAGGCAAGAGAGAGGAGATCTCCAAAACCAGACTCCTCCTGTCCAAAAACAACATGTTCTCCAAATTCACCTCCATCCTACAGCACGCTGTCGAGGCGGTGAGACCTTTAAAAATACTATAAGAACACATTTACTGGCAGTTTGACTGATTAAATAGGAATTCGGAAAGTGGGAGTCAGTTTGTTTGGATGTGCTAAAGGCCTGCTAGACACTAGCTACTAAACACACTAGCTGGTGCTATAAACAACAGATGGAAAAAACCTTTTAAAAGTCCCTCGCTGTTTATTGGTGGGTGTTTTAAGGTGTGTGTCGTTGGCATTGTAGTATATTGTGTTTTTTACGATCAGTCGGGTCACATTCAGCCTTTTTTTTAATGTAGCAGCCGTGCTAAGTCTTGCGCAATTTGTGGTTTATTTTGCTGAATGTCTCCGTGTACGTGGATCTTTCGAGCTTATATTGAATATAAATGAATATTCATCACACGTTTTTACGAAGATATTGCCAGTATGATGTGAAATACGCATAGTATGTATAGGGATTAGCCAATTAGCATGCTAGCAAGACATTTGCAGGATGTAAACAAACAGATGTTTCTGTGTCACACACACTTAGTAATCAAAATAATATCTGTTCTGTACATCACTGTAGGGCTGTTAACGTAAAATCTTTGAGTACATTACTTTTGCCCCAAGAACAAGAGTTGTATTGCATTAAATAGCAGAATGTCAAACCAATTGGATTTTATTTGAAAAAAAGCAAAAAATAAGTTTGGTTTAAAGTCTGGTTGTCAAACTTATGGAACATATTTATAGTTATTTTGATGAACTACACCTGTATTAGCCTAGTGTACCAAACGCACATTAATCCTTGCAGCAATTTGATTTTGCTCATCATTTAGTATGCATTTAATTTTGGTGTTAGAATCGCCAGATGTTTATGATCGATTATTTGATTTTTCAGCTTGCACCATCACTGCCCTTGCAAGAGGATTTTGTCTATCATTGGAAGGCCATCACACATTACTACATAGAGACCTCAGGTGAGAGCTTACCTGCAATGGCTCTCCATACTGACTTACCTTGTGAATGTTTACTGAAAATGTGTTTGACCATGCCTTTTTTTGGTAACGATAAATAGGAGCAGCAGAATGGAAGCATTTAATAACCTGACTTGTGTATGTTTATTACATGCTTTTGCACATTGCCAAAGAACTCTTTGTTGTCATATCTGCTTTTTTTGTTTATGTAGATGACAAAGCTCCAGTGACGGATACCAACATCCCCTCCCACCTGCAGCAGATGCTGGATATTCTGACCCAGGAGGAGAGGGAAAGAGAGTCAGGAGAGACGGGACCCTGTATGGAATATCTTCTCCACCACAAGATCCTGGAGACACTCTACACCCTGGGCAAGGCAGATGTGAGTATGGATGACGATGATTACTGTTTTATACAAATGCTTGGTGGTGACACCCCAGAATTGAGCTGGTGGGTAGATTAGAAAGCCATACGTAGATTATGTATTGCACTGCTGCCTTATCTAATCGATTTGCTGATTAGATAATTACATGAATATGTAGCTACACAGGTGTACCCTCGGTAAGTGTACCTGTGATTCTTTGGCCTATGTAGCTTAAACTGGATTTTTTTTCCCTTAGTGCCCTCCTGGAATGAAACAGCAGGTTCTGAGTTTCTACACTAAGTTGCTGGGTCGAATTCGCCAGCCACTCCTGCCTCACATCAATGTGCACAGACCTGTACAGGTGATAAGCACAGTCTTATACTCTGTTCTCATTTTACACTGCCTATGTTTGGAAAGGAATATAAGCATACTGCACAGTACACACTGTATACTGTTAACAAATTTTAACAATTTTCATTTGTCACAAGGGAAATGGAAGATCAAGTCTACTATATTGCATTGTGAGATATACTACACAATGCAGTGTGCTCTTTTGTATACTGCATATTTTGCCAAGTGTAGTTGATCTGGGTATTCTCTGCATACAGTACATTTGCATACTGTGCCAGTTTATGTACTATAAACTGCAGAATTAGTATGAGTTTTTCCTGGCTGAATTTTCATAAAGCTTGCTAGAAAGCCATCGATTATTGCCATATTCTACAAATCTGTCACTAATACAGCTGTAATGTCATTGATAAAGACATAGAATAAATCCCTCAGATTTTTATCTGACCATGCAAGATGTTGTGTGGTGTTTCATCAGAAACTGATCCATCTGTGTGGGGAGGTTCTGGCTGCTCCTACAGAGAATGAAGAGATCCAGTTTCTGTGTACCGTCTGTGCCAAACTTAAGCAGGACCCTTACCTCGTCAACTTCTTCCTGGAAGTGAGTTTTGTGAAATATGTCTGTGTTTTTTTTTCTCTCTCACTCTGTCTGAAAAGTAATAATCTTATTACTTTTGAACCATCTTTGTGCCATGAGTGCACCCATGATGCCTTGAAGGGTTTTGGAACAGAACTACCATTGGCATTCTTGTAGTTCTTCATTCTCCAGTTATGCTCGTTTCTGCAGAATAAGACCAAAAAGTTGGAAGCTGCTAAAGATGATGGAGATGATTTAGTAAAAGAGGATCCATCCTCTCCGGACACGGGGCAGAATCGGAACCAAAATATCAGTCCAGTCAAATCCACCCAGGAAGATGCAGTGTATAAAGCCACCAACCCAGGAGAAGCTAGTCCCTCTGTCCATTCTACACAGTCAAACAATGACAACTGCAACCTAGTCAACTCCCTGCTCAACCTCACTAAGAGTCCGGTGAGTACATGTCTCCACCACCACACTCACCCCCTGCTGGCTGAAACAAGACCAGTCATCCTTATGAATTTTAGATGTTTGGATTCTAAAAGGGGTCATATTATTATTCATGAACTGTGAAAACATACTATAATGCAGTGTTTCTCAACCCTGTTTATGGTGGTACTCCAACAGTATATATTTTTTATATCTCCTTAATCTGAAACCGAATATTTCGGTTTGACGTGAATGCTAGGCGTCTGCGTGTAGGATGCTTGATGCAAATTTCTTCATCAGTAGAGTACTCCAGGACTGAACACATTGCGGCCCGATTTTTCTAGCCGTGCATACTCTCGTATGTGTGGGCACCTGGAATTATTTGCACTAATTAGTGGGTCCACAAGTTGTCATCAAGCACAGTTGAGCTGTTGCTGTCACTAAGCGCTAGAAGATGATCTAATGTTGTGTTCCATATTTTATACTCGGAAGTCCGAAATTCTAAGTTACCAGTAGAGACTTTTAACTGGAACACCCCCTCAAATCGGAGTTCCGACTAGGAAACTCAAAGGAACCTCAACAATCCAGACTTCAGAATCCAAAATGGCTGCTCAGCGCATCAACAGTAAGTGAAACAGTAGTAATATATTGTTTATTAGCACTTCTGTTTGTCCATGTCTCAATAAAGTCAGTGGTGCTCACAGTACTACCCAACCTCTATCTGTGGACATTATACTTTGGCATTATCTGTGCAAAATACCACTTTTTTATATGTTTTTATGGACTGGTATTGCCAACAATGGCTACTTCCCTCCGCCCGTTTGTGTTCTGAAAGAGCAAGCACAACAAAGGTTTGCCTGGATGCGTCCATCTTGGTTTTCCAAATTGTGTACTGGAACGTGGTCAACTCGGATGTGACGTCATTCCCAGCTCGGATGTGACGTCATTCCCAGCTCCGACATCTGACTACCGAGGTAAATGGAATGCACCATTATCAACTGTAAACAACTGGAGAAGAAGGTGAAAACTACAGCAGTGGATGTGCATTTTAAGAGCGCGTGTGTGAGGAGATGCCTGCATTTGTTTAACTCGAGTTTCGAGGAGTATAAAGAGAAGAGAAATGGTGCAGTATCTCATAGCAGTCGTAGCACGCATGCGCAATCTGCTTGTGTATGCATGCACAGTCAAATTATGTATACTTTGAAAGGCTGAGCTTTCGACTATGCAGATGCTATGCGTTTGTTTCAAAACCGAAGTGTACTGTGGGTTTAACACATCAGATTCAACTCAAAAGTAGACTCCAAGACCTGAAATGGATGCATCAGATTAGGGAGACATCCAAAATGTGTAATGATGGTTTGCCTCCAGGAACAGGATTGGGAAACACTACTGTAAAAACTCAACCTCCTCCCTAAAAAGATTAAAAACTAAGCTTCTCAGGATATATATTATTCCTAACACCAAATCTGATGACAAGACCTTGTGCTGTTCCTATCAGTGTGCAGCACATGCAGCTCTGCATATCCATTTGAAGGATCCCAATGTTAGGATAGAGTGGCTAATTCTATTTTAAAGTCAGTCTACATAGAAGTCATAAGGGGGACTTAACTCAGAGAGATGATTTTTGGAGCAAAAACTTTTACTAACATTTAAGTTAACCTCAGAAAAAGCATTTTGTTATTCAAAATTTAGGATACATGACCCCTTTAATGTCACTTACTGTTTTTGCACTATTTCTAATCCAAGCCAAGGCAACTTGAAATGTACCAAATAGCCTACAGTGGCTGCACATTTAAAGTAACCTGGGTTGAAGTGTGATAGTAGCCTAGATCATTGTGCTTGTGAGCCAGTTCTTCTAACCTTTTGACTCGTCCAGCTATTAAATACTTGAATGGGATTGTTGGGATAATTTGAGGACAGATTTGTTGTTTATGTGTGTTGACTGATGTAGTTTCTCTCTCTCTCTCTCTCTCTCTCTCTCTCTCTCTCTCAGGATGGGCGTATTGTTGTGAAAGCATGTGAGGGGCTGATGCTGATAGTCAGTTTGCCTGAACCGGCTGCAGCCAAATGCCTCACTGAGAACACCGAGCTCAGTCACCTGCTCACAGACCGGCTGGCACAGTTCTACCGGGCCCTGCCACAGTCCATGGACCCCCTTGACATTGAAACTGTGGAGTCTGTAAACTGGGGGTACAGGAATAACACTTTCTAGTCCAAAACCTACATTATATTACTCAAACATAACCACGTTTACATTTTAAAGTAATGTTGCTAGTTCTGAGGATTGAATAGAAAATATTTTCTGTGGAAAGTGACATTAGACCACAAATGCTGTTGATAAATCTTAACCTAAATACAGGGTTCCTACGGGCATGAAAAAAATGGAAAACATCAGGTATTTTTTCCAGGCTGGAAAAGTCATAAAATAATATTGGAAAGTCAAAGAAATTTCTTGGCTGAATATAAATTTTTACAAGTTACGCTCTAAAACATGGATCAATCCACGCACAGTGCACGACGTACATTTCTTCATAATCTAGGCCGGCCGGATTTTCTCAACTTGCGGATGCAGTCATTGTATGTGCGCATCTTCGGTGCTTGCGCTGGCCATTGACTTTACTAAAAGAGTATCACAAAGAAGTTGTAGTGGGTATACGTCAGACACGTTCTTCTCACCACGCTTAACGCGGTCGACCAGTCGTGAGCCAATCCAGAACATGCAAAAAAGAAGTATGTCTGAACATTTAATAATCCACTGTAAAAAAAGAGCAATCCTAAAATTAATGGAATTAAAAAATGACCTGGAACTGTTTTGAATGTATTTATTTAGAGAATGGGTGGGTAAAAATAGTGTTTTTCCGATGCAATGAGATCTTTTGTTGAATGATCTCCATATCAATTATTAAATCCTAAAATTGATCTTTCACTCAATGCGCAACCCTCCACTAAGAGAGGAAATCACTTGCATTTACAACCAAATTTAGTGAATTAAGTGAAAATATTTGGCAACTGGCTGGTAAATGTTTACATTTCACTCTCCAGTAATTGTGTAGTTTAGTCGTGAAATGTTCAGCAGCGAGATCCTTTCACAGCGTGTTGAGAGTAAAAACTGTTCTGTGGAATGTGTGTCCAAAGAGGAGATCTACGCATTCCATTTGTCATTGAATAATGTCACTTTTAATACCATTTATGGTCTTTACAATCAGTTGTTGATCAAAAACAACTTTTAATTCTAATTATGCATCGCACAGATGAGGTAAAGCCATTCAAGTCCTCTCTAGTTAACATGCGCTCATTTAAAGGTGCTGTTTACAGAAATGCTGTTTTTGTTTGCTAAAGAGACGGTAACGGTTTTAGCACGTGTTGAACAAATGAATGTAAATAGTACAAATTATGCAATTTAACAATATGTAAAAAAAAAAAAAATAATATATGAAACATAAGATCTTATTTATTGATTGAATGCATTTATTTGTCAAATCGAGAGCATGTGAATCAGAATCAAATTGAATCGGGAAATCTGTATCAATACCCAGCCCTAAATCAGAGTGTATGTATGTGTATAGGTTGGATGTGTATAATCTAAAGGAGGATGCTGTGGCTTTTGCTGGCAAACGTGCACTCATTTCCTTCCTATCATGGCTGGACTACTGCGATCAGCTCATCAAAGAGGCTCAGAAGGTAAAAACATTTAAATCAAAAACCTGGCTGAAGCTGGCAAATAGCTATTACTCACTAACATTATCAAACTAAATATGACTAGAATATATGGAGACATTTTTGGGCCAGATGGACAATTTCATAAAAAGAGGATGAAGTGTTTGTTTTGTAGCATTTATGAGTTTAGGTGTTTGTTTTGTACTGTAGACAGCTGCTGCTGTTCTGGCCTGTGCCGTGAGAGAGCGTTTTTTTGTTGCTGTAATGGAGCCTCAGCTAATGCAAACGTAAGTTACCTTTAAATACTGTAATATTTTGTAGTTCATTGAGTGTGTTGGCAAGAGAAATAGGGGTAGACATTTAGATAGTAAAACAAGAATTGAAATCAACATAGAATGCAGTTTGCAATTGCTTCCACGATCTGACATATTTGTAAGTGAAGAAATTAGGTTTGGGATCTGATTTTACCCATTTGGAATTGATTGGACTGTGAAAAGTTACATACCAGAAAGGGGAGGGGTTAAAAGGTATGAGGGCTTGGTGACATCAGCCAAAAAGGAAAGTCGTTTAAGAGGTCAAGCAATTAATTACAATATGATAAACGATTATGGAGACATATAGTTTATTTACTTTTATTTGATGTTGTGTATATGTACATAATGTAAAGTAAATGGGGTTCATTTAGATTTCATGTTGACTTTTAAGTTGTCTCCAGCCATTCTCACTTCCACTGCTAATGTACTTGTAGTATTAGTATGTAATATTTATGCACTTGAACCCCAATACTCTGCTTTAAAAAAAAGTGTTATCTTTCTCTCTTGCACACACTCTTGCTCTTAACTTTTCTCATTGATGTATCATTCTAGGTCAGAGGTCGGTATTCTGACGTCCACAGCCCTGTTAAACAGGATCATAAGACAAGTGACTTCAGAGGCCCTGTTGCAAGAGACCGTTTTCTTCTTGTTGGGAGAGGAAACAGGACCAGAGACACTTGCTGGCATTACCCAGCATCCCCTGAGGCACAGACTCATAGAACACTGTGACCACCTGTCAGATGAGGTAAACCTGACTGCATTCTACACATCAACTCATCCTGCTTTGACTGGATGATCTAGATTAAATAAACTTTAGCTGTGCTTCTATAGTTGACTATAGGGAACTTTCACACGTTTTTTTTTTGGTGTGGACCAGAGTCTGGGTTTTATTTGTTTCATTCAGAGAAACATGCTTTCATTCTCTAGCATAGATCTGAAACTCTACACACATGTACTGAAATCTTTCCACATGTACTGGCCTTAAAAATGGCCTTAAAGGGTTCACCCAAAAATGAAAACTCTCTTGTCATTCACTCACCCACTCGCCATCCCAGATGTGTATGACTTTCTTTCATCTACTGAACACAAATTAAGATTTTTAAAGAATATCTCAGCTCTGTTGGTCCATACAATGCAAGTGGATGGGTGCCAACATGTTTAAGCTCAAATCCACTTAATGGCAACAAAAAGTACTCCAGACAACTCTGGTGGTCTTCTGCAGCAATATGATAGGTGTTGGTGAGAAACAGATCAATGTTTAAGTCCTTTTTCCTTTACTTTCACCTTCTGTTTTTGGTTATTCACATTCTTCGTTCATATCGCCCCCTACTGGGCAGGGAGTGACTTAAATATTGATCTGTTTCTCACCCACTCCTATTATATTGTGTCTGAACACATGGATGTAATCACTGGAGGGTTTAAATTTATGAAGCCTTGATGTGGATTTTGGAGCTTCAAAATGTTGGCACCCATTCACTTGTATTGTATGGACCTACAGAGCTGAGATATTCTTTTATACATCTTCGTTTGTTTTCAGCAGAAGTAAGAAAATCAGACATTTCTGGGATGCCAGGAGGGTGAGTATATCATGAGGGAATTTTCATTTTTGGGTGAACAATACCACATTTTTCAAATGTACTGCGATCTACATTTTGGAATTGAAAACAGGTGGCAGTGGATCTGGATATTTCACATAAGATGTTCTACACAAATCTTCATCAGCTCGTTACATATATACTTCTGCAGTATTAAGGTTCTTCTGAAGGACTCAATGAAGGTGTGGTTTTTGTGTGTGGTTCTAGATCAGCATCATGACTCTAAGGCTGTTTGAGCATCTGCTGCAGAAACCTTGTCAGCACATTCTACAGAACCTGGTGCTGCGCTGCTTAGAGGAACGCAACTACATGGAAAACAAACAGCCAGAGGAACGAGAGGAGCGGGAACACATGGAGAACGGCCAACCGCATGATGCCGTGTAAGAGCTGCTGTCTCCATCATTCTGATCGACCCATCTACACTTCCAAACCCTGCTTTTTTCAAGATCTTGAATTCACCACAATTTTGAATGAATAAAACTTAAATGCATGACAACTGAAGTTATATTTTTTAAATGTTGTATTGGATGTAGTGTAATCAGATGGTTCATTAAGTTTTTCATTTCAGAGTAATCATTGTTTTAAGTAGGGCTGAACAACTAATCGACATAAAATCTAAATTCTATTGACAGTTGAGCATGTTTGGCCATGACTTCATTTTGGTCAAAGGGAAACACTTACTATTTAAAAATGTTTATGTTAATTAACACATGAAAGTCTCAATAATTTTCAAAATAATCGCAATTATTATTATTTTTGTCTAGATCGTTTAGCCCTAGTTTGAAGGCAAAATTAGTTGAGTGCTTAATGCAGCAAGCCCCATTAAAACAATTTCTGTAAAAAAGTTAACAAGGACAGAGCAGGCTTCTAACTTGTATGAAGTCATTTTATGCCGTTTGACATACAAACTCAATTTTAAGCTCCACCCACTTATATATAAGTATATATAGAGGTTTGAACACACAATAATGAGTTTATACTAATTTAGCTGTAGCAGAAAATTGTTCAATTTTTGAAAAAAATCACTTAAACACAAGAGTGATTTAACATTGAGTCACACATGACCTTGAGTGACCTAATGTTTTATAAAATGCTGGTAACAATGTTAGGATAAAAGACACCAATGCTCTAAAAAATTTTCATTATTATAAACATTTTCAATACTAAGTGATATAGTTCATTAGCATAATGTATGTATCTGTTATGGCCAAGCACATGGCACATTAACATAGAAAATATAGTCACAGGTGTGCGTTTATCAGCCTTTTACGATGGCTTTGAGTGTGATTCTTAAAAAAAATAAATAAATAAATAAATAAATATATATATATATATATATATATATATATATATATATATATATATATATATATATATAAGCTCTGCGTTATGGTGGTATTGCACCATAACAATCCTACCACTTTGTCTTTAGTAATTTCTTGTTGGGATGCTTTATACTTTATACTGCAGTCTTGGGTTGTGTGAAGTATGAATTTTCAGAGATCAAAGCACATACTGTTATGAGGTGTTGTATGTATGTTCTTATTTTATAGTCTTATGAGTGATTTGCATTGTTTCCTCAGAGATCTGGAGGAAGACCCACTTTTCTCAGACCTTTCCCCTGATAACAGACTCTCCAGTCCTGATTGGTTAAGGTGCTCTCCGCCACAGAGCACAGAACACACCAAACCTGATGGCAAGACAGAGGTTCACAAGATAGTTAACAGGTACCCCAGCATACCTTTCCATGTCACATCTGACAAGCTGTGATATGCCAGATTCTTTCTTTCATCATTTTATGACAAATGTTATCTTTGTTGGTAATCATTTAACGTTCTCTCTCCATAGTTTCTTGTGTTTGGTGCCAGATGAGGCAAAATCGTCCTATCAGGTTGAGGGCACAGGCTATGACACTTACTTGAGAGATGCACACAGACAGGTGAGGAATTAAACTGCTGATACCGATGGTTCATTTACAGCTGACTCATGGAAATGAATCAATCTTGCATTTCTAACGCCTTTTTTGCTATAGAAGTTTAGATCAGAGGCACTTTCAGAGCATCTGTTTTAACATCTGTTTTACTTGCAAGTTGCGTGACAAGGAAGAATTGCAAAATTTATTGAAATTATTAATAATATTATTATTATTATTAAGATCCATTTGGTGCTGCATTGTGATGTCGAGTGTTGCTTTTTTATATTTTCCCATGAAAATAATTACAAATGACAGATTTGGGGCGTCTGTGGCTCAGTTGGTAGAGCAGGTCGGCCACTAATCGCAGGGTTGGTAGTTCAAATCCCGGCCCACACGACTCCACATGCCGAAGTGTCCTTGGGCAAGACACTGAACCCCAAGTTGCTCCCAATGGCAGACTAGAGCCTTGCATGTATGAATGTGTGTGTGAATGGGTGAATGAGTCACAGTGTAAAGTGCTTTGAAAACCGTTAAGGTTAAAAAGGCGCTATATAAGTGCAGACCATTTAATACCAATGTCAAATATTTGGTTCTATGTTGACAGTTTCGGGACTTCTGTGGGGTTTGTCAGAGGTGGGACTGGCGAAGCTGTCCAAAACCCTTTGAGAAGTGTAATCTGGAAAGTCCTTTTTTCGAGGGACACTTCCTCAAAGTGCTGTTTGACAGAATGGGACGAATCCTTGACCAGGTGTGTGAACTATAGATGTGTGTACTGACATGTTGATGTGCTGATAGTTAATGTGATTCAATAGCATGCAGTAGTATTTACATTATAGGACATAAGGGTGAATCTCACAAAACCTGACAAAATATGTTCAGATCACATTTCACCAAAAATCAAGAGAAAAATCAATTAGAAAAGATAAAAAGTAATTCAGATTGAAATCTTATTCTTATAACTGTAAAATATCATTTGAATTGTGCAGTGTTTATACAGCATGGTGGTAGCTGATGTATTGTCTTTTAAGAATGTATTTTGACTCGTCCCTCCATTTCTTTAAAAAAAAGCCAAAATCAAGGTTTTAGTGAAGTATTTACAATAGACATGAATGGAGCCAATTTTGGAGGGTTTATGGCAAAAATGTAAAGCTTATAATTTTATAACAGCACTTTTTAATTCTACTGTTAATTAGGCTTTAATTTTCTTCATGCTAAATATGTATATTTTTCTTTTGGTTTTGGAGATAAATGTGCGCTGGACATGTTCACCCATATCTATTTTGTTTATTATTATTATTAAAATGTCCTGGGGCCGGGGGATAAAAAAAAAAAAAGAAAGAAGAAAGTTCTTAGGATAAATTATAAGCATTTCATACAAATGTTATTAAGTGCAATTCTTGAAAAATTCCTCAAGACATTCTCAATTCTTTTCTGAAGAGCATGTTTTTTTCTTAAACATAAAATGACATTTTCTGATTATACTAGCCTGCTCATGATTTTGCCTTGATCTGTAAAGTGCGTGAGATGAGTTACTTCATCAACATTAACCGTCATTGGAGAATTTCTTGATGGTAAATATTTGCTAACTTCATTTGACATTACTGGAAATTACTGCAAGGAAAAATGGTCCTTCAGAACTTGATAATTATATCACGCTGGAAAGTAAGAGGCGGGCATGGGAATGGGTGGCGGAGGACAGTCTCAACTTTCTAATGATATAATTATGTTTCTATGGACTCTATAGATCGCAGAGTGAGCGTGTTATTCTGTGCATTCATTTGAATTGACTTGCATGATTGTTCACCACAATAAGAAACTTCAAAATAAAATGTATTGTTTGAAGTTTGTGGTTAGTTGAATGCTTAAAATAAAAATAACATTAAAAAAAACTGTCAAAAAAGTGTTTTGGTCGATAATCACATTTCTACAAAAACAGCCAATTGCGACTTCCGACTTATCATGATAGAACCGTCACATTTGAAACAACCAGTAAATTAATTAAAAATAACTGAGAACTGTGAGATAATCATACATTTAAGATGTTATTATGACGATTTAAAAAATATAATAATATAATAAAGTTTTTCTTAAAGGTGCAATATGTAAAAATGTTTATGTAATATTTGCCTTTTGTTTGTTTTTTGCCAATGTGTGAACGGCTTGTAGCGCAACTAAAAAAAATTGCCCTTCCCTGACTTCCTATGTTGCCTATTAAAGCCTGTAGACTCATTTTCATGCGAAGGGAGCGGGTCGCTTTTGCCGGGAAATCCAAAGGTTGTGACGTTTATGCGCACTCCCAAGAGCCTTGCCTCAGTAATGGCTTCTCTTCCGCTAATCAACAGTGACAACAAATTGCAACACTAGGCAATGTTATCTTAGAGATGTAATCCAGCAAATGTCCAGATCCCAGCACAACACCGACTCCTACACAAACTCAGAGTAAGCCAAAAAAAAACATAATTTATCTACTGACTCCCATCTGGCTAAGTGGGAACGTGATCGTGGTTGAGCGAAAACTAGAGTGAACATCGACAGAGCATTTGATTCCTGAAGGGAACTTCGTTCAGTTTTGGGGTAATTTTAATTATGCTACCTCATCTGTCTGTCTCTTTGTGCATTACGTCATTGTTTTGGCCGATGCTCGCGTCCCTATGGAGTGTGTGCACGCGATCGCAACAGGTAGTTGGCTGCAGTTTACTTAACGGCCACAGGTGTCATTTAATAACAAGAGTTTCTGAATCTTACATACTGCACCTTTAAGAAAATAAATGAACTTTGTAAAGATTTTTTTTTTTTTTTCGGGAATACAAAATATTCTTAACTTTTCTTAATTTAGAAAATAAGAAGAATATGGTAGTTAAGAAGAATTTCCTTCTTAAGAACGTTTCATGAATCCGGCCCCTGGTGTCTAGAATTTGTGATGTAACAGCTGCTGCTTTAAAGCCTTTTCATTGTTGGAAATTGTCTTGATGTTTCTCTTTGTTTGTCTGTCTCTTTCCATCCAGCCGTATGATGTTAACCTGCAGGTGACGTCTGTGCTGTCTAAACTCTCTCTGTTGCCTCACGCTCATCTTCATGAGTATCTGCTCGACCCGTACATTAACCTGGCGCCGGGCTGCAGGTCTCTCTTCTCAGTCATTGTCAGGGTACGACTGCTCTTCTCCACACTGAATCACTACTTTAAACCCTATTAGTGATAATATCAATAATCCTAGCACTGCAGTTTTCAGTTTTACAGGCATGAACCTAGGCATTTTAATTTATGGATTCAAAATGTGTTGCTGAAAACCGGCCCTGACTCAGTGTGACTTATTGAAAGAAAAGATTTTAGTTCTGAAAAAATATATTTGTTCAGATACTTCAGCTTGGCCTAAATAAGGCTGAATTGGATTAATTCATACCCATGTAAACTGTTTAACCCATTGTACTGCTGTTTGTCTGGATGCTTGATCAGGTGGTTGGAGATCTGATGTTGAGAACTCACCGCATTCCTGATTTCACCCCTAAACTCCTGCTTGTGAGGAAGAGACTCCTGGGGCTCGAGCCTGAGGGGATGAGGTATTTTTATTTTCAGAAAATGATGTTTTATAATCCACATTTGACTGGACGATCAAGAAAGGTTTTTGCCTTTGAAATATTGTTTCACTGTTGTTATAATTACTGCATTTTGGCTTTGTAGGATGTCATATCTGTGCTAGTTTCATGTCTCTTATAACAGTATGCAGCCTCTTCTCGCATAGTAAAATTATTTCAACTCAAATCAATATTGCATGTCCATTTATTTATGTGCTAAGTAGCCATGTAATAAGCAGTATCATGTACAGTCAGTTGATACTTATACTTTCATAAAACTACCCCTTCCAGGATGATCATGACCCCATTGTGGGAGAATTTCATAATAATGACCAGTTGACTGTACATTATCCCTTACCAGTTAACATCCTTTACTTGTTGAATAAAGACTCATTCATTTAAGATGAATCAGTTTAGTTTAGAATCAGTTGATAAAAAAGGTTCATTTTTGTGTTCCAGCATTGATCACGTGACATTGCTCGAGGGGGTCATTGTTCTGGAGGAGTTCTGCAAAGAGCTCGCCGCTATAGCATTTGTCAAGTTTCATGCAGCCGCCTCCACTTCTCCCTGAATGTTTCGTCGCCATACGCGGGACACAAACGGATGAATAAACGGACGAAAGGGGGAGGATGACACCGGAACGGTAAACCAAACTGCACTCATCCCTCAGCGCAGACCGCAGCCTGCGACAAAACGCGCATTCTGGGATGTTTCCTGCACGGTATCTGGGGATGTTTCAATAATTGGCTGAGCGAACTGCGCTGATAAAGACATTGGAGAGACAAACTGAATTTTGCAATGACTTTTTACTGTTGCAGAACAGTCCAGCTGGAGAGGGGAGAGAAGATTTCATAGCGTTCATATTTAAAGTAAAAAACTGTATTAATTCATATCTTAAGAACAAAATGCAATGCCAAAAAATTCTGTCTGTAAGTCAAAACAGAATCTATTTAAATGCAAAGTTAAAAAATGGCAGAATACACTAAATTGAATATTTAAGTGTTCATTATTGTTTGTTAGTTACAGGATCAAAGAAGAGAAAAAAAAATCACTAGTAGCTAAATACGAGTGTCAAATGCGACAAAATCATTTGTGATGTAAAATCGCAGTAACTCAGGATTCAATGTCTGTTTTTAAACAATTGGAGAATCTGAATTTTTTTTTAAGCTAGTCCTCTCTTTTTCTTTCTGATGTTATATGCCGCTGTTTTAAACCGTATTAAAAGCAGTGTGGAATCTGAATTGGATCGATCTGAATCAGACTTGACACATTTGCACTCTGTGAACAAACCTGATTCATTTCCACTGACATGGGTCCCCGGAGAGCGGTTCAGCCTTTATTTTCTTGACAGTGTTCCTAAAACATTTTAGTTGTGTAACTTAATTATGTTATGTGTGTGCCTTGGTCTCAGCTCAACAATAGCTGTTTCCATCATCTTATCAATATATTTATTACAGGTTTAAAATTACATTTAAAGGAATAGTTCACCCATCATACTTCCCCAAATGTTGTTTCAACCCTGTATTATTTTCTTTTGTCCATGAAACACAAAAGGAGATCCTAGGTAGATTGTCCGGGGAGCTCTTTTCTCTGTATAACGAATGTGGTTTGTCATTTATAATGTTAAGCTCCAACAAGCACCATAAAATTAGTCCATACGACTTGCGTGCTATATTCGAAGTCTTCTGGAAAAATTAGATAACTTTAGTGTTAGGAACAGCCCAAAATTGAAGTTGTGATTGAATGATAATCATCCCCTCCACCAGAGCTCACAAATCTCATTCGTGCTTGTTCAATTCGACAGTAGCATCTTTGGATGCATCGTGCCAGGTTTGAGAGCTACAGCCGAGGGGAAGATTTTCAGTGAATAATAACTGAAATTGCAATTCTATGACTTGTAAATGCATGAGTCATATTGGCTACTTTTAGGATACTTCTATGGGGCTTTTTATTTCTCCCTAATTTGGAATTCGCAATGTGCTCTAAATCGTCATGGTGGCGTAGTGACTCAATCCGGATGGCAGAGGACGAATCTCCGTCAATCCGTACATCTTGTCACATGTATTGTTGAGCGCATTACCACAGTGATATAGCGTGTGTGGAGGCTTCACGCTATTGTCTGTGGCATCCACGCACAACTCAACTCGTGCCCCACCGAGAGCGAGAACCTCATTTTAGTGACCACAAGGAGGCTATCCCATGTGACTCTACCCTCTCTAGCAACTGGGCCAGTTTGGTTACTTTGGAGACATGGCAGGAGTCACTCAACACACCCTGGATTCGCAACTCCAGGGGTGGTAGTCCGCGTCAATACTGGCTGAGCTATCTCAGACATTCTACCTATAAGATATTATTTTGTGTTTCACAGACAAAAGAAAACAAATACAGGGTGAGTAAATGATTACCATTTAAATTTTGGGGTGAATTAACTTCTTATCTAGCAGTATGAAATTATACCAGCAAGTGTTATTTATCAGGCTGCTCTCTTCCTAAGCTCCTTCTCTTTGAAAAGGGACACACTGTTCTAAAACCAGACTGTGTACATATGGCAAAGAAGGGGCACAGCTTGAAAGAGTTGTTTTTTTGTTTTTGGAAGAGGTAGCTTCCAGGGCCTTCTCAAAATGACTTGACATTGCGGCTTTTATGTAATGTTCTTTACAGGGTTTAGACAAATGTTTGTGGTAAAATTTATTTTTCTTAAACTTTCAAAAATTGCTTTCATTTTCCATCCATCATAAAAGTGTATATTTAAAGCTGCATCAATGTGTTGCATTTATAGCCACAAGAGTTGCACACTAGGGTATATGTCAGTTTTACATATGCATAAATATTATGTCTGTCTTTTAATTGTATTTTATTTAAAGAAACCAAAGGATCAGCATAGGATCATTTTGTCTGTCTCAGAGAAAAAGAACAATATAGCATCTTTTCATTGTTAATCGCGCACATTTTATACCAAGTTCTGAATAATTTTTGAACCGTGTAAATACAAATGTACAGTTATAACCGTAGACATGTCTGGTGTGAAATGCATGCATATTCCCTTTCTCTCCCTGACTTAATCAATAGTCTTTTGTCTTCAGTTGCCTGTTTATGTGGATATTTGTGATGCCTTATTTTAAATGCAGTGAATGGTTATAGAATATGACCTCTGCAGTCCTTGATTTGAGTTGCATAAGAAAAAAAATATTTTTTTAAAGTTAAAACATGTATTCCAATTGGTTTAAAAAAGAATCTGGTCTTTCTTCTGTGAACTTATAAAGTTTTGTTTTCTCCATGTAAGTAATCTGCGTAGACCTGCAAGTGTTTTGCATGACAGATTTGTTCCCATTAATGTACAGATTACAGTTATTTGTCAGACAAGTTGAATTTGAACGTCACTGCCATGGTGTCACAACATGACATTTTTTAAAAGAACAAGGTTGTTAAATGGTTTGCTTTTTGGGATAAAATTACATTTGATCTCAGTTGCTTAAATTTGGGGCTGTAAAACTCTGTAAAAATTCTCCTGTGGCCTTCCTTTATTCACTTCAGTCAGTCCTAATTAAAACATTTGCTTTCTTCAAATTTGGTTTGGATTGGTATTGCAATTTTCGCTTTTCAGACCACATTCTCTGCATGCAACTAGCGTCTTTCAAGTGGAAAAACATGGAACAATGTTCAAACTGAGGCCCCGATTCAACACCCATGATTTGTGTGGTCATCACTCCCAAAACGTTGCCGTGTATGTGACCAGTAAAAAAAAGATTTCAACAGAAATATGAAATTTAGCTTGATATGTTTCTTCAAATTAGAGGCAGGATTAATGCTGATATCTGGCTTGAGCTAGTTAAACTCGCATGACACGATCAAGTAATTGGCCTTTTTTACTGTGAAAATCCCTTTCAGGTGCTGCTGTGATGTTCAGGTTTTGAACTGTGCTTGAGGCATCTCATTCCCGCACCTGACGGGACTCATGAGACTCTCCCTATTCAATCATTTTGATGAATAAAAAAAAAAATGAATCAGGACAGGGAAGTAGCGAACTCTGATGGTGGGAAAATATCGCATTAAAAGTACAGTCGCAGCATTTAAATGTACTCAAGTAAAAGTAAAGGTATACAAGTTTTAAACTACTTAAAGTACAATTCTTGGGAAAAAGTAGTTAATTACAGTAACGTGGGTATTTGTAATGTGTTACTTTACACCCCTGACTGTATGTACTTAATACACAGTATAAAGTATTCAGACACCTTAATTATTTTCACATTTTATTTTGCTGCCTTATGCTAAAATGCTTTTTAAATAATAACATCAATCTACACTCCACACCTCATAATTACAAAGCAAAAAAAAATATTATTTTTTTGAACTTTACAAACTTATTAAAAAGAAAAAACTGAAATATCACATTGACATAAGTGTTCAGACCCTTTGCTATGGCACTTGAAGTTTAGATCAGGTCCATCCCATTTCTCTGGATCATCTTTAAGATGTTTCTACACTTTGATATAAGTCCACTGTGGCAAATTCAATTGATTGGACATGATTTAGAAATGCACACACCTGTCTATATAAGGTCTCACAGCTTAAAATGCATATCAGAACAAAAACCAAGCCATGAGGTCAAAGGAACTGACTGCAGAGCTTAGAGACAGTATTATGTCAAGGCACAGATATGGGGAAGGTTCTCAAGAGCACAGTGGCCTCCATAATTGAAGTTTGTAACAACCAGGACTCTTCCTAGAGCTGACCACCCGGCCAAAATGAGCAATCGGGGGAGAAGGGAGAAGAGAACCCGATGGTCACTCTGGTTGAGCTCCAGAGATCATGTGTGGAGATGGGAGAAACTTGCAGGACAACCATCACTGCAACACTCCACCAATCTGGGCTTTATGGCCGAGTGACCAGACGGAAGCCTCTACTCAGTGCAAGACACCAAAAAGCAACTATAGGACTTTCAGACTGTTAGAAACAAGATTCTCTAGTCTGATGAAATAAAGATTGAACTGTTTGACCTCAGTTCCAATTGTCATGTCAGGAGGAAACCAGGCACCGCTCATCACCTGCGCAATACCATCCCAACGTTGAAGCATGTTGATAGCATCATGCTGTGGGGTGTTTTCAGTGAAAGGGACTGGGGGACTGGTCAGGGTTGAAGGAAAGCTGAACGCAGCAAAATACAGAGATATTCTGAATAGAAACCTGATCCAGAGCACTCAGGACAACAGAGTGGGCCGAAGGTTCACCTTCCAACAGGACAATGACCCTAAGCATATAGCCAAGACAATGCAAGAGTGGCTTAGGTACAACTCTGTGAATGTCCTTGAGTGGCCCAGCCAGAGCAAGGACTTGAACCCAATCGAACATCGATCACCCCAGTCCCTTTCAGACCTAAAAATGGCTGTCCGCTGTCCACTGATGGTCCCCATCCAATCTGACAAAGCTTGAGAGGATCTGCACAGAAGAACGGCAGAAAATCTCCAAATCCAGGTGTGCAAAAGTTGTTGCATCATACCCCAAAAGACTTGAGTCTGTAATCACTGCCAAAGGTGCTTCAACTAAATACTGATTTAAGGGTCTGTTTACTTATTTCAATTTTATATCAGTTTTTTTTTCTTTTTAATAAATTTGTTATCAAAGTTATCAAAATATAAAAAAAAAAAAAAAAAAAATATATATATATATATACAGGTATATATTATACATTTTTCCACCTTGATAGAACAGACAATGTGCATGTATTTGTTAGATCTTTGTTTGTGTGTGTGCTTGTATCTTTGTGTTCGTCAGGTCCATTAGAGAGCTGATAGCACTTCTCTTCCCGTATATGCCCTGCCCTTGCGCTGCACCAGCTCACTTGTACCTGTTAGACTGCAGCATCACCGGCCTATCCTTGGCAATGGGTACCAAGGTAACCCGAGTCTCCTCCTCCACTTCCTCTCAGTCCGGACACCAGAACACACAGCGAGGGCACACTGCCTCAGCACTTTTGTGAGTGTGTATGTGTGTGCGAGAGTGTGTGAGCCTGGTACATATGTGTGTGTGTGCCCATGGCCGCATGTGAATGTAAATTATGGATGAGGACAGAGCCTCAGAATGTTCTGCCTGGGCCATCCTGCGAGAGTATGAGCAGGCACGAGAGTGTGTAAGCGCGGAAGGGTGTGTGTGAGTGTGTGTTTGTCAGTAGACATGGGGGATAGGAGTGCAGTGCAGCAGCCAAAACAGCCTCCGTACGATGGACTGTGCAACTACGCCCAAAAAATTACATCCTGTTTCGGACTTGATGGCAAGTTGTCTTTTTGCATATGATTTATGCATTTGTATTTGCTGCAGGCTTAATTCATATGTGTCTGCCTTTGGCATGTGTATATGTGTCATTGCTTTGGTAGGTAAGGGAGTTGCTTCTTAATTTTACACTGTGGCTGATGCTAGATCTGTAATGTGAGGTGAAATTTGATGATTTGCTCTGCAACAGAGAGATTCCTGAGTTTGGACTGAGGTAGCTAACAGGATGTAGTAACTATGAATTGAATTTGAATTTAAGGAAGTAGAATTAAAATGGAATGACATTCAAAGGAATTCATACAATCGCAGTGTAACACTGTAATATTTAATAATCCATTTCAATTTTCAGTAGTTTTCATTATATTAATTATCAAGAAATTCCACACTTGTAGATTTACCTATTAATGATTGTGTTGGACAAACACTTTATTTCCTTGAATGTTCTTAAAATTTACCCCAAAGTCTTCAAAATGGAGCTAAACAAATGAAATATTGCCATATATAATGCATGGAATAATTGCCATAATTAGTCAAAGTTAAAGGGAAGGGTGACGCAAAATAGAAATTTCTCTCATCATTTACTCACCCTCGTGCAATCTCAAATGTGTATGATTTGCTTTCTTCAGCAGAACATAAATGAAGATTTTTATAATATTTCAGCTCTGTAGGTCCATACAACGCAAGTTAATGGTGAACTTTGGAGCTTCAAAAAGCCCATAAAGCAGCATAAAAGTAATCCACATGACTCCAACAGTTAAATCCATGTCTTCAGAAGAAATATGATAGGTGTGGGTGAGAAACATTTTTTTTTAATATAAATCTCCACCTTTGACCATCCCCAACCAGTAGGTGGTGATATGCATGAAGAATTTGGAAGATAAAGTTAAAGTGGAGATTTAGTTATAGGAAAAAAGGACTGTTTCTTACCTACACCAATCATATCACTTCTGAAGACATGGATTAAACCACTAGAGTCATGCAAATTACTTTTATGCTGCCTTTTCTGGCCACCATTCATTTACATTTTATGGACCAACAGAGCTGAGATATTCTTAAAAAAAAAAAAAAAATCTTAGTTTTGTGTTCTGCAGAAGAAAGAAAGTCATACACATCTGGGATGGCATGAGGGTGAGTAAATGATGAGAGAATTTTCATTTTTGGGTGAACTATTCCTTTAATAATGTAAATATGTTTTATGTTTTGTCTAAAAAGAAAAAAAAATGACAAATGAAATTCCTCTGTTGTGTGACTGTTGAATTTATTTGAAATGGAGTTCAGTAAATTAATATTCCTGTAATTCGAGTCAAATCCCAACCATAAACTGATGGGGAGACAATTTCTAAAATCAGATTTTTGTCCAAGCCTGCCAGAAAGCCTTATTCTCACTCTATTTCTGCCTTTCCTCTGGTATGGCTTTTAAACTACTACAATGAATGCTTCACATCACTAGAGAAACTGCAAAGTTGACCATAATGTGTACAAGAACATGGATTTCAATGGGAATGAGAATAAGGAAATAAATGAGAAAAATAAAATATTTATGTAGTATGCTAATTGTAGCATTAGCATTCATTTACTGTGGTCAGCTGTGGTGGTTTAGGGCTTTGCACGATTAATTGTTCTTCAACCAGTGTTGTGGTTTTGCTTGTAATCATTTTCATGAGCTCATATCAGTGGATGAATGATTTCAGTACTCCTCAGTCTTTTATCTTTTTTTTTTTTTTTTTTTTTTTTTGGGTTATGTCATGCCATATGTACTGTAAGATGTTTTCAGAAGCTTATGATAGCAGTTGGGACTTCAGTTGGTTTTTGCCTTGATTGCTTATGAAACCACATCCACAAAAAAAGATGGAAATTACTTGGCAGCAGATATTGTGGGTTTTTTAGAATTGTAATACCGGATAATATTTTTTTTGTGTGGCAATTTCATGATCATTTTTGCTCCTTTGAAGACAATATTGCAGGGTCTCATTCATTGCCGGATCATGGTCATTTTCAAGTTTTGTGAACCTCTGTTTGACATGTCCTTTTTTTCTGTGTTGGTGCAAAGCAATCATCAGAACTTTTTCACTCAACTATATTTATTACATTTATTGTGAACACATCCTGCCTTCTTGCTACCTTTCAACCTTGTTTAACTATCCTTATTATCCTTACTATTTCCAACTATTTCCGTGAGAGAGAGAGAGAGAGAGAGCACGCAGAACAGCAGAACAGCTTCATAATAGAGACAGCAGAGCTCTTTTATTCCTGAAGCACTATATCATTCAGAACCAGCGAAGCGTCATGAGAAATGCAAGTCCATCCCTCTTTCTCTCTCTCTTGAACCTTCCTTCTCCATCACGCTAAATCTCTTTACATCTCCGCACCCCTCCCTTTAAAATCTAATTTATAGTCTGCATGTAAATTATTTTCATGTATAACCTTAAGACCCACGACATATAATATTAATATTCCCTATAATCCTCCTCGGACTGTTTCAAAATATGCCTGTGAATTTCTCTTTCAGCATTTCAAAAAAAATAGAAACAGTTCGGATCTTTCACAAAAATTAATGAGCTGTCTTTGATGTTTATCTGTTTATCAGAAGGTCGCTGGTTCGATCCCCACAACCACCAGCATTGTGTCCTTGAGCAAGGCACTTAATTAACTCCAGGTTGCTCTTGGGGGATTGTCCCTGTAATAAGTGCACTGTAAGTCACTTTGGATAAAAGCGTCTGCCAAATGCATAAATGTCACATATAAATGTTTACTGCCTATATAGGCAGCCTTCTAAAGCAGCATCCCAATTGAATGGAACCTCATAGTGTAACCAAATTAGAATGCTTACATAGCTCTGCACGTTGTGACAAGAATGTCCACTGTTTCTCTCTAAATTGTAATTGTGATTCAATTTGATTCACCGAATTTACATGAAATGCTTATTTTGTTTGGGGTAAATGCATGCCATATTCTTTATGTAGGCTATACATCCAAAACAAGATGAAAACTTTATCTTGATTATTGAATAACAAACTGTCATTAAAATTTTGACAACATTATGCACAGAAATGGACTAACGGACATGTCTTTTATTTGTTAATGCTCCACTTCTGCAACAGAACACGTTGTAAATAGATGATTTTTTCCCGCTACAAAAGTAGATCTCAGTGGAATGTTGTTATTGTCACTTTTCATGATAATGCTAATTGTAGCAGCTGTAATTGTAATCTCAATTATTCATTTGATTAATTGTGCAGCGCTAGCTCACTCTGTGCATCATGGAAACAGCAATGTGCACAGAAAATTAACTCGCAATTGATTTCAATAAAGTTTAGAATTAGCATGTTGCTTTGCTAATGCCGTGATACTCTAATGAGCATAAAAATGCACAGTACACACAAATACTGAATAAAACAAACCTTTTGCAATTAAACTGAGCTAGGTATTCTTATAATCAACATTTCTCTCAGTTCATTGGAGCTTGTCGCTGAGAATTGTGGTATTGCCTTTTCTGTGAAGGATAGACGCTGCCATATAATTTAGCCAAAATAAGTTATCTTTTCGTATGAAAAAGCCTTCATGTCGGGAGCGTGCCTATGATGCCTCGGAATGCTGTCTACATAGACATCTCACTAGGTTGTAGAACAGAGCCTGAGTGCGTTTATTAGATATTAACTGCTGAGTCACAGCATCTCTAATGCATCTGAGCACAGAAAGAAGTCTGTTTAAAGGGATAGTTCACCTATATATGAAAATTCTCTCAACATTTGCCTTCCCAGATGTGTATGACTTAATCTCTTCTGCAGAACATAAAGATTTTTTAGGAGAAAATCTCAGCTCTGTTGGTCCATTCAGTGCAAGTGAATGGTGACCAGAACTCAAAAATATAAGCAGCATAGAAGTAATTCATTCCACTCCAGTGGTTTAATCTACAGGTGCTGGTCATATAATTAGAATATCATCAAAAAGTTGATTTATTTCAGTAATTCCATTCAAAAAGTGAATCTTGGATATCATATTCATTCATTCCACACAGACTGATATATTTCAAGTGTTCATTCCTTTTAATTTTGATGATTATAACTGACAACTAATGAAAACCCCAAAATCAGTATCTCAGAAAATTAGAATATTGTGAAAAGGTTCAATATTGAAGACACCTGGTGCCACACTCTAATCAGCTAATTAACTCAAAACACCTGCAAAGAACTTTAAATGGTCTCTCAGTCTAGTTCTGTAGGCTACACAATCATGGGAAGACTGTTGACTTGACAGCTGTCCAAAAGACGACCATTGACATCTTGCACAAGGAGGGCAAGACACAAAATGTCATTGCTAAAGAGGCTGGCTGTTCACAGAGCTCTGTGTCCAAGCACATTAATAGAGAGGCGAAGGAAGAAAAAGATGTGGTAGAAAAAAGTGTACAAGCAATAGGGATAACCGCACCCTGGAGAGGATTGTGAAACAAAACCCATTCAAAAATGTGGGGGAGATTCACAAAGAGTGGACTGCAGCTGGAGTCAGTGCTTCAAGAACCACCACGCACAGACGTATGCAAGACATGGGTTTCAGCTGTCGCATTCCTTGTGTCAAGCCACTCTTGAACAAGACACAGCGTCAGAAGCGTCTCACCTGGGCTAAAGACAAAAAGGACTGGACTGCTGCTGAGTGGTCCAAAGTTATGTTCGCTGATGAAAGTAAATTTTGTATTTCCTTTGGAAATCAAGGACCCAGAGTCTGGAGGAAGAGAGGAGAGGCACAGAATCCACGTTGCTTGAAGTCCAGTGTAAAGTTTCCACAGTCAGTGATGGTTTGGGGTGCCATGTCATCTGCTGGTGTTGGTCCACTGTGTTTTCTGAGGTCCAAGGTCAACGCAGCCGTCTACCAGGAAGTTTTAGAGCACTTCATGCTATCTGCTGCTGACCAATTTTATGGAGATGCAGATTTCATTTTCCAACAGGACTTGGCACCTGCACACAGTGCCAAAGCTACCAGTACCTGGTTTAAGGACCATGGTATCCCTGTTCTTAATTGGCCAGCAAACTCGCCTGACCTTAACCCTATAGAAAATCTATGGGGTATTGTGAAGAGGAAGATGCCATACGCCAGACCCAACAATGCAGAAGAGCTGAAGGCCACTATCAGAGCAACCTGGGCTCTCATAACACCTGAGCAGTGCCACAGACTGATCGACTCCATGCCACGCCGCATTGCTGCAGTAATTCAGGCAAAAGGAGCCCCAACTAAGTATTGAGTGCTGTACATGCTCATACTTTTCATGCTCATACTTTTCAGTTGGCCAACATTTCTAAAAATCCTTTTTTTGTATTGGTCTTAAGTAATATTCTAATTTTCGGAGATACTGAATTTGGGATTTTCATTAGTTGTCAGTTATAATCATCACAATTAAATGAAATAAACATTTGAAATATATCAGTCTGTGTGTAATGAATGAATATAATATCCAAGTTTCACTTTTTGAATGGAATTACTGAAATAAATCAACTTTTTGATGATATTCTAATTATATGACCAGCACCTGTATATCTTCAGAAGTGATGTGATCGGCGTAGTTGAGAAACTGATCAATATGTATGTCCTTTCCTACTGTAAATCTATACTTTCACTTTCACATTCTGGTGTGTAATTGACTTTCATTTTCACATTTAGCCATCTACTGGTTGTGGCTATGCGAGCTCGCTGCCACACAGCACTTGCTCTGACCATTCCACAGCACACTACAGATATATGCATCCTCTGTCCGAACAGGCATCATTCCACAAACACGCCTCGCCGCCTCTCAGCATTCGAGCTCGCCACGCAGCCCCGATAACACAAGCTTCTGCAAACTTCCACTCAACTCTACACTATAACCAGGTTTGGGGAGTACATGTAATGGGATTACGTATTTAAGATAAAACATGTAAGTAACTGCATTCCACGACAGTTACAATTTAAATCATTGATAATTAGAATACAGTTACTTTCAAAAAGTATTTTGATTACCGAAGAGATTACTTTGCATTTTTTTGTCTTTTTTTTTCATTTAATATTTAGTCCTTACAGATGGAGAACATTTATACATATAAATGATGTGATCCAAAGTGCATTTGAACAGCAGTGAAACACTTTCTTATGATGTGTTACATTCATACGAGCAGACAGAGAAGTACGTTTGAAGTAAGTTTGGAGCAGAAGAAATAGAAATAAACCTTGTGTAAATTATTAGCTTTACGCTAAGCTAGAATGCTATTTCTAGCCATTTTACACACACGTTACCGGGCACGATCACATTTTTATCAATTTTTATCAATATCATTTCATGATAAACCAACTTTAAATTAATTCATTCGTATGCACACGCAAACATGTTCTTACTCATGTTCCTGACATTTACTATAGCAAACTATTACGTTCAGGCGTCCGCAGATGCTACGTTTATCACGTTACCATGTTTTCTATTGGCTCAACACATCCCTCAGAAGCACAAATGTGCTGTCAAGGTACCGCAAATGTGACGGCTTTCGGGCCATGCGACTAAACCCCCCCACTACACCACAAACAGTGCAATATTTATATAATATTATCATATTTTATAATATTGTATGCACATTTTAGATATATCTTTAAGTTAAAAAATAATTTTTTATGACATCACAATACCAAAAAAACACTCTCCAAAACATATCTCAAAACCCCTCCATTCTGACTATATATACAGCTGCATGCATATTTGAGCTCATAAAGCTTATTGTTGTTGCCACAATGTAACATCATAATCTTTTCATCTTTGTACCATCAGATTTTTTCCACGGATGAAGTAGAAAATCCCATGATTAAACATTTAAAGGAGTATGCCACATTAATACCTGCTTGTATTTTGTAAGCACAGATGCATTCTCAGCTGATCTCTGCAAGACAACTCATTCTAAGTGCATTACATTTACGGACAGCAGCTTCTAAAAAAGAATTAAACAGTACTAATAAGGGCATGGTTATTACCTCAAAGACACCCATACACATTGTGGATTAAGAATAGAGTATTTTAGTTGTGTCTTTAAAACGCTCTCACCAAGGACCTGGTGCAGCAGCTATAGTGTCATCATCTAACCCTGTCCAAGAGATAATCTTGGCGTAGACGTCAGGGTTAAGCCTCTTAGGAGAAGCCAAGGAGCTCATCGAGCCGCTTCCTTGCTGTACACTGGCATGGGGTTAACCTGTGGTCTTCACCTGAATTAGGGCCGCTGTTGTGTTCAAGCTCCTGAGGTTGGAAATATCATTTTCAAAGAACGAAGAATCACAACAACAAGCTCTCAGGACAGTTGAGCATTTGCTTGAAGATTTAATTATTTGAATTGAGTTGGGGGACGCACCAGTTTAGTTCTTTCTACAGATGTGGCCCTGACTACGTCAAAGGGAGTTCATCACTCATCATCTACCTTTTCAGTCTATTGAGGCGAGTAAGACTACTTCCTAAAACACCAAGTTTGTTTGTGTAGACTAAGTGGTAAGAAATTGAGGATTTGTTAATCCAAAGATCAGAAGATTTCTCAGCAGTTTGGCTCTTTTTGCAGATGTGGCCCTAACTATTGGTCAAAGGTGTTTCTGGGAGATCATCAGTCATCGTTTAACTTGGATATTCAATATATTGAGGCTACTAAGACTACTTTCTAAATCGCCAAGTTTGTGTGGACTACAACCATGCCTTCTCTTCCCACTCTGAATAGTCTGGGGAAGATATGTGGCTCGGGACGCAGTCAACATGTGGACCGCACCCAGATCAAACGCAGGAACTCCGTCAAACGCATGTCAGTCATAGAGGACGGTCATGTGGCGGAGGTTTTGTACCTCATCCCAAAACAGTCCATGATGCAGCAGCTGCCATTCATTAATCCTGAAGACTACTACTTGTGTGAGAGCCTGTCACCCGGTATGAACAGTTTTGGATGCTTTTTGAAGGGTTAAACTTTATATAAGAATTATTCTTCAAACATTCACACGATAAAGTAATAGTTCACCCAAAAATGAAAACTCTCATCACATACCCACATAACCATCCTAGATGTATGCGACTTTCTGTCTTCTGTGGAACACAAATAAAGATTTTTTGAAAATGATATCAGCTCTGTTGGTCCATTTAACGCAAGTGAATGGTTGCCAGAACTTTGAAGCTCTAAAAAGCACATAAATGCACATTAAATGCATGTCTTTAGAAACTATATTATTGGTTTATATTGATCAATACTGAAGTAATTTTTTACTCTAAATACTCCTCCCTGCCCAGTAGGTGCTGATTTGCACAATAAATAATGTTGAAGTGAAAGTGAACATTTTTAGTAAAAACTTAAGACTTAAGTATTGATCTGTTTCTCACCCACCCCTATAATATTTCTTCTGAAGACATGGATTTAACCACTAGAGTCATATGGATTACTTTTATGCTGCCTTTGTGTGCTTTTTGGAGCTTCAAAGTTCCATCCATGACTCACTTACATTAAATGGACCAACAGAGCTGAGAATTATAATTTTTGGGTGAACTATCCCTTTAAAACACTACAGTCAGAGTATCGTTTATTTTGTGTATAATTTAGGTCCAATTTTCACAAGAAATACAAACTTAGTCACATCTATCATGTCTTGGTCACATCTATCATAGTTCTATCATCTGTCACAGTTAAAAGTAATTCAACACTGGACAACATGTTTTGCTTCTTTCTGTTGCATCCCATCTAGCTGTTTTAAATGCAAGAACATTTCCTGTGTAAATGGATCCTTGGTGTCTTCTTTTGTTGCCTTTTTTCTCCTCTGAAGATTTTATCTTGCTTTAACAGATGTTTGATGTTGGGATGACCACTTGTATTCCCTCATGAGTGGTGCTTTGAGATTTCATTGCGTGTAAGTGGGCTAAAGCAGATTATGAAAGTGAAAAGGGATTACATGCTGTCAATAGGATGGAAGTAATTAATTATGCTAATCAAGAGGCACTGCTTGTCTGTGTCAAGAAACATAAAACTTTTTGTGTTTGTTTGAAGTGGAAAGAGCATTATACATGGTACATCAGTACACAGATAGCAAAATTGACTGTTACATCATTTTCACTTATCATTTTATGTAATTTTTAATGTCTAAAAGGATGATTGAGGCAACCAAAAAACAACTTTACTCTAGTATTACACGGAACCATCAAGCAAATCCAGCTTGTCTGATTTCTCCCATCCACAGTCTGCCAAAGACAAAGTTTGCAGATTTCATGGGATTTGCTTGTAGCTGTTGTTTGGTAACATATTTTCAGTTGAATCGAGTCACTGTGGACAAGAGTATAATTTTATGTTTTGGTTTGTTTTTTATGTTTAAGGGAGGCATTATTTACATAAAAAGTCCAATCACTTTTTTTTTAATCGACATCAATATTTTAGGCTGAAGTTTATCAGACTGATGATCGCACTGTGATTTTGGATATTCTGCTGAAATCGGTCTGTGCTTAGCAAAATTAGAATCACTGCCCCCAGTGGCTGAAACTGTAAATGTTGTTGAGCCAACGGGCATGTGTGAGCTCATTTCCTGGAGGTGAAATGTTCTCAGTGGCGCCAAAAGCGAGTTTTATTTTTAGTTGTTAATGATGTAATGCGGTAAACAGGAATGCATATTTTATTAAATATTCAGACTTACCCAAACCCCAACCCTAAACCTAACCATCAGTGGAGTAAAAATGTCATTTTAAAGCAAATTTGTAACCACCTAATCACGCTCCTTTGTTTATGTGAATGTCATACTTCCAGGTTTCCATGGGAACAGAACCCATGTCTCAGCTGTTGCTGGCAATCAGTATCACCACAGGGAAAGATGAATTGATGCAAAAATATCTAATAGTGAAACTACTGGTTTGTAATTTGGCAAAATGGGGTAAACTTCAGGGTAAATTAATATTTGGAAGCAACTATTCGATTTCCCATGAAAGTGTCTATTAGGTAATGTAACTGGTTAGTTTTTCAATATTTGCCTAATTCATTTTAAAGGGACATTACCGAATTATTTAGGCTTCAACTAATTTTTGCAGGCTTACCAGAGCGACTAAGGCTAGAATATGGTTTCAAACACTTTTTTTTTTTTTTTTTTGCTCAATAATAGCATTTTGTTAATGTGTGTGTGTGTGTGTGTATATATATATATATATATATATATATATATACACTACCGTTCAAAAGTTTGGGGTCACTTACTCATTCTTTATTTATTTATTTATTTCACATTTTAGAATAATAGTAGTCAGCAAAACTATGGAATAATAGAAATGGAAATATGGGAATTATTTTGTGACCAAAAAATCCAAAATAAATCCAAAACTATGTAATATTTTAGCATCTTCAAAGTAGTCACCCTTTGCCTAGATTTTGCAGACATGTACTCGTGACATTTTCACAACCAACTTCTTGAGGAATCACCCCGGGATGCTTTTTAAACAGTATTGAAGGAGTTCCCATCTATGTTGGGCACTTATTGGCTTCTTTTCTTCATATTTTGATCCAAGTCATCCATTTCAAAAACTTTTTTTTTTTTTAGGAAATTTTAGATTTGTAATTAAATAAATGTATATGTTTTGGCAGAATAATATTTTGTCTACAAAGTTAATTTCAAACTTTTAAGCATACACCTTCAGATCAAAAGATTTTTAAGATCATGAGAAACATTTCAGACAAGTGACCCCAAACTTTTGAACGGTAGTGTATATATATATATATATATATATATATATATATATATATATATATATATATATATATATATATATATATAAAAAAAATAAGAACCTCGGTACTGTACCTTTAAACAAAGGTAAAAATAAAAAAGTACAAAAATAATAATATGAGCATACATAAATATGAAGCTGTGTCAAGCTAAAGGCAGTTTAACTGGAAAACACCTCTTAAGACCCACAATGTGATCCATTTCAGTGCGCTCTGTCTAGCTGGCATGGAACACAAGGATGCTTCCTGTGTGAACGGCCCCTACCCTACCCCTACCAAATTATATTATCCCCATCCTTTCATTCCAGAACTTCTAGATCCACCTGGCCAAGTCAGATGAGCTCATTTCCTTACATTACTTTGAAAAATATAAAAGCTTTTATCGAGATGTTTGAGTAAAGTGATTGCAGAATGTCTGGAGTCTTGCAGTGGTTTTAATGGAAGAAATTATGGGATGGCAAACCCTTGAGTGCACTTGTGTCGATAATGATGAGTCATAATTATTTAACAGTACAAGTGCTTTTTCACAGTGATTCAAACAAACTGTCTGTCCATACAAGACAAACCTGTGTGATCGGTCAGGATACCTGAGGAGAAGACGTCACGGCTTGTCTGTTTCATCACAGAAGACAGAATGTTTAGTTATTTTATGACCAGCCAAATATGTTAAGCACATTATTTTGTGGTGTAGAAGAACTTTTCTTTATACTGCGCAGTGAGGACTTTATACAAATTATTCTTTGATAATATGACAGCAAATGAGACAAGGACACTTAAAGTGGCACTCATTATGTATTTTGTATTTTTTGATGGTTTCTAAACTTTTAAAACAGAAAGAAATGAAAAAAATATATGAAGAATTCTTTGAGGAAAAAAAAATGCTTTATTTTAAATGGATCAAATGACCAGACGACTATTACTCATTTGACCTCAATTCCTTGAATTTGGATGCTTTCACTTGCAAAATAATAATAATAATAATAATAATAAAATAAATAATTCACTTTGGTACTATTTTCACAAGTAATTGGTACATTTTCAGAACCCGTAATACTGTCACAACAGATCATCAAAAATGCTGTTTTTTCAAACATTTCAATATATTTCCAGTTGACAGCGTAATGCACAGAATTTACAAAGTAACTATTTTAACCACCCCAAATAAGTTTTTGTATACCTTTCATTTAAAGAAACTGCTTTTCATTATGTTAATAGCATCATACTTTTCATTTGCATCGGTTCTCATTCATTTTAATACATTTTGACATTTGATCATGTTAATCAATGAATCCTTTGGTGCATCTATAGATTTTCTACTGGATTGATTACTTTGTGTTTATAAAGTATCAACATCTAAATGTCATGTTTGAAACAGGATAACCAAACAAAGAATTTGTGTTACATTATCGCCAATTTGCATCATATGCAACCACTATTATTTACAGCACTGCATGTACCACATTCAATGTGTTTGTACGAGCATTTGCAATTCATCATCATAGATCTGGATAAACTGCAAAAGTATTTAAGGTCAATTTGAAGGATGCATATTGTACTGAATTAACTTATTGTTAAAATGACTGAATTGAAAGAAGATCATTCTGTTGTGTTTTTGTCATTTAACCAAATGTTCTCATTACCACAGTAATCTTATCTTTAGAAACAACTATAATGTGAAGGGAAACAATTTTAAGGAGAGCATGATTGCAGGTTTTCAATAAATGACTTGCTCTTCTACAAATGTGATCAGTTTGGTGTTTTGTACTAAGAGGTTTTGAAAATGCATCACTTACTGGTGAAAATAGTACCAAAGCGATTAAAATAAACTGTTATCGTGCTGATTGCGAATAGTGACATTTTTCAATGGCAATAGAATTGCAATCGGTGACTGAGAATGTCTGTTTTTGCATGATGTTGCATCTACGTTGCTAGGTGTCAATGCAATATATGCACAAATTCAATAGATCAATACAAGGTAAGCTGAATCAAAGTCTTTCTAGCAAGCCAGTTCACTGTCGGACATCTTTTGAACACACTTGGGAGGCTATTTCCAGTCACGATAGTGCAGCTCCTATCTACCTGAATGGCGAAAGACAAAAATCTCAAATATTGTTGCAATAAAAGCAATAAAATCTGTCAATATTGGTAACATTTATCGTGATCCTTTTCCTCATATTGTGCTCAAAACAAGATTCTCCCGACTTGTGTAGCTAATGTGTATGCACATTCTAGAGTTGATTGACAGGTGATGTCAGTATCTAAAAGGGGATTGGCTCTTTAAACTGTAAGGCGGGAATTCCTTTCTACATCCTTTGACCGTTGGGCGCTCAGAGCTGATTGGTTGAGCGTTCCAATTTCTCCCATTCATTTTATTAGAAGTGGCCTTTCTCTGCTAAACAATCTCTGGCTGAATCAACAGCATTTGTGGCATAATGTTGATAATCACAAAAAAGGCACTTACAATGAAAGTGGATGGGACCAAATTTTGTGAGGGTTTAAAGGCAGAAACTCTTGCAACATTTGAGCCGTAAAGTTGTTTAAATTGTTGTTTTACGGTTGTTGTAGGGTTCTAGGGTTTACAGCATTGCGTCGTCATGGCAACGAAGTTGAAAAATGGGATATAACTTTACACAGAAAAGGTTAGTAAGTGATGTAATAACACTAAAATCATGTTAACACAAAATTTGTCTTTTGGCTATACTTTTTACATTTCCATTGAAAATGGCTCACTGAAACCCAGATGTTTTTTTTAAAGAAAAGGAAGGATAAATTGAAATAAAGTTTTTGTAACAATCAACATTATTCCTCAGTTGCTTTCATTTGAGCTTAACTTGTATTGAACCCGGCCAGAATTTGGAATTCACTAAGAATTGATTGAGTCCACTGATAGCGTTGTTTATTTGCGCACACTGTCTGCATTGTTTAAGCACACAAATCACTACAGGAATTATGCCAATCAGGAAAAATAAGATGACAGGAAGAGAGCATTTCTGCCTAGCATTTCTGAGTCAAGAGATGTCACATTTTGAGATGAGATGGACATTTTTCAGTGATATCTGTCAGGTTTTCAGCGCTTTTAAGATTTACTTTTAATATTTAGATTTAAGATCTAGCTTTTGATATTTTAACCATTTGTATTAAAAAAAAAATGTAATTCTTGTTTGAGCTAAATCTTGCCAAATTGGCCAGTTACTCTCTACAGTGTGCGTCCGTGCGTGTAATAAATTCTGCATATATCACATGGCAATTCTGGTAATTTCCACACTGCAGAGAGAGATGTGTGAGTCTTTGGATTAATGAGACAAAAAAGGGGGATGGGACAGAGCAAGAGGGTGGTAGAAGAGGAGGAGACAGAGGGGGTACAGGGGAGCAGGCACACGCTGGACTGCCTCTGTCATTTAGCAGACAAGCTGTCTTTTTACCCTCTCATTCATGACACTCATTTTCACTTCTCTTATCCATACATATTCGTTTACTGGATTTGTTGTTCAGCTTTTTGGATGCTGTATTTCTCATCACACTGGATACTACTCCACAAGGACTGATCATCGATTCACCTTCAAATATCACTGATGGTCATGGTTAAGAAGAAAGGTAATTAAGTGTGTTTGTGGCTGGGTGTTTTGGTGAAAGTTATTGATCCATAATCTTCTCTCAGAGTAAATAGTCCATTATGACCTTGGAGAACAGTCACTTTCATATCTTTCAAGAAGTTCATCAGAACCTGATCATTTGTTTCTAATCCAAGAATTTAAACATAATTCTTGCTTCCCATTCATATAGAGTGAAAGAAATGAAAGATTTGTTTGTTAATATAAGCTGTTCTTTACCTCCAGAGTTGCTTGTTTGATCTGATACTTGAGGTGATATATGTGTCTGTAATTTGTTCTTTGGTCAACGTGGAATGACAATCTTTGCTTGAGTCCAGGTTGCACCATTATTGGATTTATCCACTGTGAGTAATCCATCTGAATCGCAGAAACTGTTAAATAAGAGAAAGCCTTTTCTTAAGCTGTTGCAGTTGACCCCTCAGGTGCACAAGTTATTGGAATAAAGGTCATCTCCATTCTCCTGTCAGTGGTTTTGTTCCGGCAGTGTTACAGTTTTAAATGGGACGCAGACCTGTGAGGTAGTTACGCAGCCGTAACCATAGCAACGCTCGCAGGAAGGTACAGTCCATTGTTGTGTCTCGCCTTGCCTGCAGTGTTTTCTATAAGTTTTTGGGTGTCACTTTATAGAGGTATCATCCCTGCTGCAGTTCATCTACAGAGATGCAGAATTAAAGCATCTTTCACTCTGACGAGTGCGAATATAACATATTTTTTCTTTACATTTTTTTTAAAAAAACCTTTGAAGAAAGACTGCAATTGTAAAGTGTATCACTATTACATTGAAATTGTAATAGCCTCACGTGCCTTTGAACAAAAATTCAAATAGAGTTAAACAAAAACGTTATTGTAGTACATTGTGACTTAGTTCACCCAAAAATGAAAATTCTCTCATCAATTACACACTCTCATGACATACCAGAACACAAATGAAGATTTTTAGAAAATATCTCAGCTCTGTTGGTCCATTCATTGCAAGTGAATAGTGAGCAGAACTTTGAAGCTCCAAAAAGCACATAATGGCAGCAAAAAGGTAATCCATACAACTCCAGTGGTTAAATCCATGTCTTCAGAAGCAATATGATAGGTGTGGGTTAGAAACAGATCAATATTTAGGTACTTTTTTTTTTTTTTACAATAAATGTCCAATTTCACCAGCCCTCCAAAGCACTCTCTTCTCTCCAAGAGTTCTTCTTCTTTTGTTTTTGTAATTCGCATTCTTCGTGCATGTTGCCACCTACTGAGCAGGGAGGAACATTTATAGTTAAAAAGGACTATAATATTGATCTGTTTCTTACCCACATCTATCATATCACTTCTGAAGACATGGTTTTAACCACTGGAGTCGTGTGGATTACTTTTATGCAGCCACTTGAATTGAATGGACCTACAGAGCTGAAATATTCTTCAAAAAACCTTTCTGTTCAGCAGAAGATAGAAACTCACAGACATCTTGGATGGCATTAGGGGGAGTAAATAAAAAAAATAGGATTTTCATTTTTGGGTGAACTATCCCTAGTTCAGCCAAAATTAATTAGAATTAATTAATTTATTTATTTGTTTATTTTAGGGTGAAGCATCACTTTATTTATTCTGCAATTTGTTGTAATATCCTTGTAGACTTTCACTATTGATTTCTTTGATAATATAATATAAGATTTTTCCCTCTTTACACTATTAAAACTATTAGTGCCACTATGGTATTGTATATTGTATATGCTTTTTGTAAAAGAGAAATAGTAGAAGAGTAAATGCAAGTGAGTAAATATGTTTTTATTCTGCAACAGTCCATCACAAACATGATTATATATAAATGATATATCTCTCACTTAGTTTTGCTTTTGAAATCAATATTTAATTCTCACAAACATAATGATTAATATCAGTTCCAATAGTGTCAATCAGGGCCTTCTTTAACATACATGTACTGTATATGTGCCCATGGTTATTGTGGTTTTAGTGATGCTGATATAACAGCTGTAATGCTAGCCTCCCAGAGTCTGAGGTTAACTGTTCTGACCAGCACACTTAATCTTGTTGTGATACATTGTGCTTAAACAGTATAAATATGTTCTAGTTAGTAGGAAGTGTCTGCAAATCTTTAAAAGGAGTTTGAAATAATTTAAAACAAGAAAAAGTGTCATATATATATATTTTTTTTAAATTGCAACACTTACAATTTTCTTCTTGCAAACAATGAAAATCATATAGCACTGGAAGATGGACGCGAGCAATATCTATAGTCTTAACAATGGGCCCTTTTGACCTTTGCTTGTAAGCAACCACCCAAAATACCCTTGCAACTTAATAGCAATGCCCTGATAACCTTTGTGGCATAGCATCTTTGACTCTTGCATGGGCAAGTACCACTTTCACATGTAAGAAAATGTATAGAATCTATTTATAGAGTCATAATTGTTACCCCTATAATCATTTTAATGTTAAGTACTTCTGCGTCTATTACAGATAATAGTTCCACAAATGCTAAATATATTCAGAGGATATTCAGTGAGAGATATGGCTCTGTTCCGTCTTTCCAGTGCTTTGTTTAGGCTGGGACAGAGGATGGGCATGGAGAGGAGGCAGGGGAAAAGAGACTGCTCATAAATATTTATGGTGTCTGCATTAAAGTTCTGTGTCTGCCCCATGAGGCTTGTACGATCCAACACTTGCATACACTTGGAAGCACACGCGTGCAGCCTTCCCAGTGATGTTGATTCAATAGAGAAGGGATTAGCTTTGTTTGATATTCAACACTCCGGGACAGAAGGACTTTCTCTTGGATTAGTGAAGACACAGCTGAGTGATGGAGTGAGTATCTTTAGAGATGCCTCATTAACTCACAGTGATTGTGGGAAGAGAGTGTGCGCCCCTCTGTTGTGTATATGATACAACTTCGGCCAAGAGACAGTTTCTCCATTTGCAGCTTTATTAGTCCTAAAAGTGCACTTTAAAGGAATAGGTCAAACAAAAATGACAATTTTGTCATCATTTATTTGCCATCATGTGGAGACACTTTTTAGCACAGCTGTTTTCTTTACAATGACAGTACATTGTGACATTTTTCAACCCCTCCCCTCAAGCAACCTGACTACATTTTGGAATATAGGAGGCCACTTTCATGATCCAATCAATTCCCAATGGGTAAAATTGAGTTTTGTTCTACACACATTTTGTTCTTGTTTAATATCCCGTTTCACTTGAAAGCGTGTTATATTGCGGAAGTGAAATGGATTGCTAATGCTATTTCACGTTTACTTTAAAATTCTGCTGTGTTATTTGTACTAATTGAACCGCATTCAATAAATACAAGTTTGATTTTCTTGCATGAGCCATAAATGGCCATAATGTGTTAAACATGCAGTGCTTCTTTACTTTCAAATCTGTAATCTCATAATTATGCCATACCTATGTGGGTACTGGAACATACCATGATATAATATAAGCCTCTTTTTGTGTCTATACAGTGGCCCATACACAGGAAACGCAACACCAGACGGAGAAGCCTTTAATACGCTGTGCTAAATGTGGAGAGGTTTGCAAGGGAGAGGTGTTACGAGTGCAGACCAAACACTTCCACATCAAGTGCTTCACATGCAAAGGTGAGTGAATGAATATATGCACATATGGAGCTTGTGTCCCTGTTACATACAGAAGAGACTCATGAGCAGTGCCATGAAACCTAATGCTTACTGCTGTACTGGCATCTCTACCGCAATTTAGAATAATAAAATACTCTATATATGGAATAGTATATAATGAACAAACTACCAAACTAATGGATGAACTACCTACCAAACCACTTACCTATTAAATGAACTACCTGCCAAACAAACAAACTACCGAACACACTACCTACTGAATGAACTACCTACCCACCAAACTACTGTACAAACTACCTACCGAACACACTACCTACCTGCCAAACTATCTGCCAAACTACCTACCGAACACACTACCTACCTGCCAAACTACCTACCGAACACACTTCCTACCGAATGAACTACCTACCTACTAAACTACTGAACAAATTACTTACTGAACACACTACTTACCGAATGAACTGCCTACCTGCCAAACTACCCATCGAACACACTACCTACCGAATGAACTACCTACCTACCAAACTACTGAACAAACTACCTACCGAACACGCTAACTACTGAACACACTACCTACCAAACAAATCACCTACCGAATGAACTACCTACCTACCAAACTACTGAACAAACTACCTACCGAATGAACTACCTACTTAACAAACTACTTACTGAACACACTACTTACCGAATGAACTGCCTACCTGCCAAACTACCCATCGAACACACTACCTACCGAATGAACTACCAACCGAATGAACTACCTACCTACCAAACTACTGAACAAACTACCTACCAAACACGCTAACTACTGAACACACTACCTACCAAACAAATCACCTACCGAATGAACTACCTACCTACCTACCAAACAAACTACCTACTGAATGAACTACCTACCTACCAAACTACTGAACAAACTACCTACCGAATTAACTACCTACCTACCAAATTAACTACCTACCTACTAAACTACTGAACAAACAACCTACCAAACACACTACCTACTGAATGAAATACCTACCTACCAAACTTCTGAACAAACTACCTACCGAACACACTACCTACCAAATTAACTAACTACCGAATTAACTATCTACCTGCCGAACTACCTACAGAATGAACTACCTACCAAACTACTGAGCAAACTACCTACCGAACACACTACCTACCAAATGAACTATCTACTAAATTAACTACCTACCTACCATGCTACTGAACAAACCACCAAACGTACACACTACCTACTGAATAAACTACCTACCAAATGAACTACCTACATACCAAACTACCTACCGGACACACTACCTACCGAATGAACTACCTACCTGCCAAACTACTGAACAATCTACCTACCAATCACACTACCTACCGAATTAACTACCTACTGAATGAACTACCTACCTACCAAACTACTGAACAAACTACAGACTGAACACACTAGCTACCAAATTAACTACCTACCGAATGAACTACCTACCAAATGAACTACCAACCAAACTACTGAACAAACTACCGAACGAACAAACAAATGAACTACCTACCTACTAAACTATCTAACTAGTGAACTACTGAATCTCAAAAAAACATATTTCACCTCAAAACAAAAGAACAAATTAAGGAATTTATTTATCATAAAGATAATTAAGCCTTTTTTTTTATAATTAAACAGTTTTGCAACTTAGTTGTCATAACAATGAAGCACATGTTTTACTTTTAAGTTTGGTTGTAATTTCCATCATTCTCATTTACTTTATTCTCACATAAAAAAGCAGCATAATTAAAGGCAGTACAACAAGTACTACTTGAATGTGTAGATCATTTAGCATTTGAAAATACAATGAACTACAGTTAAACTAAAATGCAGTAAAAATGCATTTAAGAAACACAGGTATATCATTATTTTTCACATTACAGTAATGAGAATGAGATTTTTGTTTGCATTGCAGTAATGAGAAAATATTGCCACAATGCAATAATTTTATTTTATTTTTTACAAAAATAAACATAGTGTTTATGCAAAATGAACAAATATTATAATTGTTTTTATTTATTCAATTTCTTTCTGCAAATTTTTTTTTGCAGTGAAATATGACCCAAACATGTTCTTGATATTGTCAAAATTGAAAGAAGATTGATTGATTGATAATGTTTTAGAATTGTTATGACAAAACATTTTTCACAGTGGTTGCATACTCAAATAACAATCCTATGTGTCTTTGGCACTGCAGTTCTGGCTTGATTGTTTCTGTCGATTCGATTGTCTTAAAGCTCCTCCCTGAGTCTCAAATTACTCATCTACCCCGACGGAAATCAGGCTGACCATGTAATTTTTAAGGTTGTTAAAGAAAACTTCCATCTTGACTTACTTAGCTTGTGTTTCTCAGAATCTACATCAATAAGTCTTCAGAATAAACCCCACCCACATGTGTTTGTTGTCTATATAGTATTAACTCTATAGGGACAGACGAGGTCACAAACAGCAGGTCACAATTTTAATGACTGGATATTGACAACTTCCTCAAAGCAACATTGTATTCATTTATAGAATACAACAGCAGTTATACTGTAGTGTAAATGTAGTTTCATATGCATTCAAGCAGTGAGTTTTTGTTTTGATCGTTTATCAAAATCTACCATCATGATAGACAGTAAAGAGTTGTATTTTTTACTTTTGCGTTATGATATTGTACATTATTTACTGCTACAATTGTATTTGATGGTTTTATAAATAACAGGTTAATTATTCATAATTCTTGATTTGAACATAATTGTTCAGATCAAGAATTAATTTATTTTAATTGAAATCATATTGAAATATTTAACATGTGGGCAGTATGCTGTGTGTGTTTATATGGTTAGGAAACAATTTGCATTCAAAAGTTACTGTACATATGCTGCTTAAAATCAGTTTCAAGAAGCAAATATTGTCCATTGAAGTGATAGTTCACCAAAATTACAATTATGTCATAATTAACTCACTCTCATGTTGTTCCAAATCCATACAACTTCCTTTCTTCCATGGAACATAAAAGCAGATGTTCACACCATTTCAGTCACCATTAACTTTCAGTGTATGGAAAAAAAGTTGAAATGGAAGTGAATGGTGACTGAGACTAAAATACAGCCTAACAACTTTTGTTTTATTTTTCACAGCAGAAAAAAAGTCATATGGTTTTTGGATTATATGGGGGTGACTGCTATACCTTTAATAATTGGAAGTGGAAAATAAGTGACACTGTGACATAGTGACCTGATGATTTGTATACCCACCAAATCCATCTGCTGTTAAGAAAACCCTCAAGATCACACAGGGTATTTGTTGATAATACTTAACTCATGCTATAGAGACCTGGATATAATAGAATTCTTCAGTACATTAAGAAGTAAATCCTGTCATGCCTGAGCTGTGATCCAATTAACCCTGAGTTTCTCACTCTCTGTCCTGCTGAACCGCTTCAATCAGAGACAGCAGAATTACAATGTAAGATCTGCTCAGTAGCTGACTGACAAATGTGGCTAATGACAATCATATAATGGCATAATCATGCACTGGATATCTGAGATTACCTTGAGTAATCTACAAATTACATTTTACAGCATATATTCTGTAATCTGTAGTTGAATACATTTCAAAAGTAACCCTCCCAACCCTGTCTGTTTATATTAAATAGTTGTGGCATGGAAACTGCATGCACACAATAAAGTTTACAATATACACTATGTGTATTAAATAGGCTAAGTATAAAGAGATGAAGAAAGCTGCAGGCTATGTTAAATAGTTTACCTAAAAATGAAAATCCTGTCATAATCAGACAAGCTTTTTAAGATGAATGTAAAGATAGAGGTTTTAATGAGTGAAACTTACCTCCCTAATCTAAAACTTTAACCTAAACCTAACCAATAGTGTCCTAAAAGCAAATGAGAAGCGAACAAAACATGCTTACCGTAAACCTGCACCTAAACCTGATAGTGTCCTAAATGCAGATATGACATTATCTAAGCAACCGTGTCATTTTTTGTTGTTTCTATTACACTTTGGTCTGATGTGTCAGCTTGCGTGCTTGATTAGGCTTGAACCTTGGTCTTCCGAGGCTACAGTCCAACACTCTATCACAGTGGTCAGGAACCGATGGCTCGCGAGCCACATTCTTTGTTAAAAATCAGGTGGCTCGCCGGGTGTCTCACCATTCACCAACACATGAACGTTTAAAACTTTCTAGAGACTTTTCCAACAGAAAGTGTGGGTGCGATTGCAAAGCTTGAAGTCAATGACACTGTTTTGATTTACTTTCTCCCAAATTTTACAGCCTACTTCTGGTGAACAAGGTTTGAAATGAACACCCGCCAAATGCGGATTTTTCATGCCGAGTTTGCTGATATACCAGCCACTGTGGAAGGTGACCTGTAACACTACTTGGAGTGTTATATAACAATAAATTAGACACAAAGACATGCGTTTGACGAAACGTGATTATATTTTGAAGACCAGACGAAAGAAAAGCCGCCGATGTGAGTCTGGTGTGTGCGCAGTGAACTCTGAGTGCAATAAAAGCGCTTCTCCAACACACAAACGTTCATAGAGTTCTGGGACTCGTTTCCCAATAACTATTGATCTTAGCTGTTAAGAGGATTTTCTACGAGCAATTTTATGAACGTTCGTTATTTTTTATGTGCAATCAGGGTGTGATATATCACCCACAAAATGCGACGAGACTCAATCCAGTTTGCGAGCTCCTCTCCAAATGCATTTCATGCACAAGTAATTTTGCTCATCTAACTGCAAAAGGTGTCTCGGAGGGACACATGACAAGACATGCTGTTTGAAGAAACACACTTTATTATATTTTTAAGAACAGACAAAAGAAAAGTCGTTAATCTTCGCATCTGATTCACTGTTCAGAGGCTTGGAACGGGACTTTGTATCGTGAAACAAGCGCATGTAAAGAGTTTTCACTCATTTTTCTCTGTTTCATTCAACTGAAAACTGTTTGCAAGAATAATGTCGTCTATGAGAATGCTGTAAATGATCTCCGATCATCTCGTGAGGTACTGTGAGTTTAGTTCGCTCTTACATTGTGAACGCAACTCTGCAGGTTCAGTAATATATACAGTTATCTTTGTATTAAATAAACAATGTAATACAAGACACGTTCACCTTGATCCTAAAATTGACTTCTATTTTTTTTTTTCCTTTAAGGCAGCATAAATATGACCAAAACGGAATACAAACACATTTGATAAGAACACACATTTTTTGGGTCACAATAATTTTTTTGGCTTATTTATTATTAATTATTATAATTATCTTTTACAGTTATAATTGTCTTTAGTTCTTTAATTGTATGCTAGTAATGTTCACCTGTTGCTGCATACTGATAATTGCGTGATGGCAAATGGAGCCGCTGGAGACGGTAAATGTTTAGATTTGGGGAGGTGGTTATATAGAGGATGTTTTTATCACTTTGATATTTGGATTGCTTTTTTGTTTGTTATAAAGTGCAATTTGAATTTAGAAATGTCTTTTCGTGAGTTTTTCATGTTTCAATAAATTAATACAATTTTTAAAGCAAAATCAATAAAGCAAAAATATTCACCGACCTTGGAGATTGATCATATAATCGAATATTGATATTTTATATGCGATTATCATTCAAATATTTTTTTACATATCGTCAAGCCCAAAAGGGAAGTTACATTTTTCATGAAGTAATATTACTGAGACCCTCACAAACACGTGATTCAATCAATTCCATAATGCAACATGTTACCTATTAATATTTGAATATTTGTTTGTTTTTGAGTTGTCTATGGGCAATATATAAATTGTATTTTATTGAAAACCTTGTTTTTGAAAATAGTAAATTATTTGTTTGATGTATGGCTCTTTTGAACAAATGCATCAACCAAAAATACAAAAATTGGCTCCTTAGTGAAAAAAGGTGAGCTACTTCTCAAGCTAATCATGATGGAATAAGAGTGTAAATGTAGCTGGATATCTGTAATATAAGAGTGTCATCTTTCAAATAAAAGTTTTAATATTGCATATCAATGTGAAAGAGAGCGAGAAGTGTGCCTCTAGTGTTGAAATGTACAATGCAGCACATAAAACTCAAGTTTGCAAAAATGTACACTGTATAACATTTCTGTCATTTTAACGGTAAAAGACTGTAAAAATGCTACAGTGAAATACATTACATTAAATTTTACAGTAAAATTTTGTAAAAAAAAATTATGATTTTACCATATTATGTTTAACAAGAGAGTACATGTACTTTGTACGGTAAATTATTGTTTATATTACTGTAAAAAAAATAAACATGATTATATCGGCATAATAAAATTTCCCAGCGTTACCCATCACATTTCATAATATTTTATTCTGTTTTCTGTTTCTTCTTATTTTTAATATCAGTTATCTACATTGGGGTGTTTTGTGTTATATTTGATGAAGTTCAGTTAATGATTATTTAATTATTTGTATTTTAAATGTGTTCCCCTGGTGTTAATTGTTTGTGTGAGTGTCACTGAGCACTGTTTGTACATGTTTATTGCTCATTGCTCTTGGAATGGACACTATTGATGAACTTCATGTTATCATGTGCCTTTCAATAATTACTATGGGGATAAACAATACATTATAAAGTGAAAAGCAGATTTTTATAGTTTCAGAAGGTTAAAGTATTAAGTTTAAATCATTTATTAATTTAAACAACGGTAATGCACTGTAAAATATTCATCCTGTAAAGCCTGGAATGTGGTTACCTTATTTTTTATGGTGAATTTCTAGCAACAGGATTTTTTTTTTTTTTTTTTTTTTTATAAATACAGTGTAGGTACAGTACTGTTCATGCTATGAGATTAGTTTGCTTTTTATACAATGCCTGTTATTTATAAAATGCGGGACTAGTGTAAAGGTGTACCACATCAACGGGACCTTATTCAGGCAGGTCAGAGTTAATGCGATTCTCTTTGACCTCACTGGCCCCTTAATACATCACAGACAAAGACTCAAACATAGGGAGAGAGATAGAAATAGAAGAACTTGGCAGCTCTATGTTAGGCTAGGGATTTACCTGAAAAATGTTCACCAGTATTTATAAACGGTATAAACAGTTAATGGCTCTGTTCCAGAATGATGTGATCAGCCTTGCTGTCTACTGCTTAGACAGGTGCCTTTTAAAGCAGTATGCTGACCTCAGTAATTCTGGAACCTCATAAGTATGACTTACTTGCTTCTGTGGAACACAAAAGGAAAATCGTTCTGGTCTACCTCACTTTGAATCTTAAAATGACCGAAAAGTATCTTAAAAGTAGTCGATGCAACTCGTGCATCATATTCCGAATGATCTCAAAAATGTAAAATGTTTTATTATTTTTTACATTTTCAATTAAACTATTTCAATTAATACATTTTATTCTAGGAAGGACATGTGTGATGCTGCATTAGATTTAGATGAAATCAAGGTATCCTTAGTAGATAGCAAATGCTTGCTGCCTACATTTTGGAGCCATTGTCACGTTGGGAGCTGTAACATGCTGTCTAGGTAGGCAGCTCACTAGATTTTGGAGCAGAGCTTATGAATTGCAAATACACAAGCTGACAATTAATGCACAAATGCTGCACAAATATTACAATTGAATTTGAACATGACCTGTAGTGCTCTGAGCAGTTAATCAGAGTGTGTGAGGAACATCACTGTAAAGAGCTTTGAGAATAATCCAATTTGTGTTGGCCTCCCTCAAGGATTATGTCATTCTTACTGTAAATCTGTGTAATAAGCATCACTATAATTGTTCGAGAGTAACACACAGCCTAATAGGTCATTATGTTATGTCATGTACAGTCAACATTTTTATGTTTTATGTTTATATTATATATATTTTTTTATATTTAGTTAATTTGAATAATTATTAAACTAGTTAAAGGAATATTCCGGGTTCAATGCGAGTTAAGCTCAGTTGACAGCATTTGTGGCATAATGTTGATTTCCACAAATAAGTATTGACCCAAAAATGAAGGTTACAGTGAGAATGGACAATGGAAGTGAATGCGGCCAATTTAGAGCAAATGAATTCTTTTGTGTCTGACTCGTTCAGAGATGAAAGTCTTTTTGGAAGAAATGCGTCAAAGAATGATTTTACCAAGTTGATTAATTATTCATTTATGCATCAGATAAAATCATTCAGTGCTGATTTTTACATTTTCAAAAAAAAAAAAAAAAACTGTCGTGCATATCATGATTGTTATTGTTGTGGAATTGGTGTGTTCTCTTTCATTGATACCCTATGAACGATTGTTCATTCCTATGAGATTGATATGTTTATTGATGAACCTCATGACATTGGGCTATCTACATATTTTGGTAACACTTTACAATAAGGTTCTATTTGTTAACATTAGCTAATGCATTAGTCATCATTAACTATCTATGAACAATATATTTTTAACAACATTTATTAATCTCCACTTTTGTTCTTGTTAGTTCGAAATGCATTAACTAATGTTAACATATACAACTTTTAATTTGAAAGATGTTTTAATATATGATGAAATTGTTGCGTTTTGCTCACTCTTATTGTGAAATGTTAACCATATTTTTAAATTGTGTGCTACAAATTGTCTCTGTGTCTCTTTTTGCAATCTGCAAGATGTTTTTAGATCATTTTAAAATTTAATGTTAATTAAATGTGCAATAAGTAACTTTTTGCATGTAAAAAAGTTTAACCTGTAAAAACGTTAATAGTACTTATAATAAATGTGTTTAAAATTATGTTTTTAGACTACAACCTGAACAGCGCTAACCTGCTAGTTTAGTTTTGCATGCAAACACTGTTACACCGAGAAAAAAAAAATTAAATTGGAGTGGGGGTTAAATAAAAAAAAAAAAAAAAAAAAAAAAAAAAAAAAACATTCATGTAGAAATTGCTTCTAAATTTAGCAGTCTATATTTTCAAGTAAAGGCTACACACAATTCTTGGAGGCTTTAATTCGAAATTCTCAAGTAAAGTTTACCTTGCAATACTCAGTTTCAAGTATATTTTACTCTTTGTTTTTTGCATTTTACTTAAATATTTTAACAATGAATTAAGCCACTCTTTTAGAAATTTACTAGAATTTCAATGCATTTTTAATGTACATAGTCATGTACCATATGACTCTTTGAAGCCTTCCACAGAGAAGCTTAATACATGCTATGTAGTCTATTAGACAACATCACCTCGCTTAACAGCAATAGAAACCAGATCCAGAGTTGTACAGTGTGGCAGCGGGGGCGTGGTCAAGTGTCCATCTGGAGAGAGATTGGGCGGTAAGGGCGCTTGCACCTGAGCTAACACCTGTTTCTGATTACAGTGAACACGGGGAGAGCGGCATAAAAGAGCCACATAGCCAGCCGACCAAGAAAGAGAGCTACGAGAAACACACTGAGACTCTGGTGTTCACTGAGTTTGAGCTGTAAAGCAAGTGTTTTGTTTTATGTGAATAAAAGTACTCACATGAGTAGAAAGGAACCTGTTGGCTAGTGTCGTCCCTGGGGACCTTCACATACACGTAGACCTCAACACTTGGTGCACAAAACATGATGACGATAACAATCAACAGATCATTTTTCTGATCATGAACGGGTCATTTTTAATACAGACTTCACAAAACAAGAAGTTCCTAAACATAATGATACAATAAACAAATAAAATGTCAAATGTAATACCATGCAAGCTCATTAATTATTCACTGTGCCAGGTGCATGCTGGTAACACTAGCATCGGAAATATACTTATTTAATTTACATGTGAAATTTACTCAAATTAGCAAATAAATATGACAAGGTTTCCTACTTCAGGTTTGGTGCAAGATGATGCATTGTAAAGATAACAAACAATCATAAATAATATTTACTTATAATCTAAACTATAATTTTGACATGTTTAAATTGAGTACAAATTTAGAATTTTCTTAATATTTTCAAGTTCTCGCTTCTACTAATGTAGTCAATGTAGAAAGTACTTCATCTTTTCTGCTATATTTACCTCCCCTCAAAATATTGTATTATTCAGTGTACCTGCATTCTGGAAGCTTCTTCAGTGTGTGCATATTTTGTGTGCATGTCTGTTTACATTTTGATGTCAAAACCAGAGAAAAACCTGATAATCTTAAATGTCATGTAAACATGTTTATTGTATTGTTGGATTTTTAGAATGGCCTGATTGTTGATGGTTATCAGTGTACTTCAGTGCATGTAAACACACTCGTTGTCCGCAAATGGTCTCTGTAGGAGTTCCCCAGTGCATAAACTCATTTTATCGGAGTAGATCTTGTTGATATGTGGCTGAGAGAAGCTCTGTGAAGTTACATAACAGCACAGCAGAGTTGCCTGCATGTGTACACACTCTACACATCTATTATAGTGACACTCTCTAAATCTCACATACTGCAAGAGTCACGACCAGGGTTCATCCAACGGGCAGCCACTGTGAGGTGCAGAAAGCTGTGAAAGGGGGTTACCTATCAGTATTGTTTGTGTGTATGTGTTTTATACCAGTGATTCACAACTCATTGTGTACCAAAAGTTTTAAGATTTACGCAATTCAAATTCATAGTAAAATTCCATCAAATTGAATTGATGAGTGATCTTTAACAAAAAAAATAAATAAATAAATAAATAAATAAATATATATATATATATATATATATATATATATATATATATATATATATATATATATATATATAAGTTTTATGCATATAATTTTGTTTCGAATTACAGTTACGTTTGAATTTTGTTATATAATTGAACAGCGTAAATCTTACAAATAGGCAATTTTTTTAAGGTAAACAAAAATGGCCTTTAATTAAACTCAGATCAAATTTGAATCATCTTAATAAATTAAATGTATCAAGATTAAATAATATTAATAGTAATTAAAAATAATTATTAAATAAGTCAAATACAGCTAATACGTAATTGCATAATAACACATTGTGGTGAAATCATGTTTATCCTTCATGTAAGTGAACCTGTTTATGGTAATGTAGTCTGGTTTTTATTTTATTTTTCCTTGTTTTTTGTTCATCATTTTTAAGGATGAGTGCATCTGCCTAATTTCGGTAGAACCATGGTGAGAAAAAAAAAGAAAAAAGAAGAAAAAAAAAACTTTAATTCAAAGGATTTCCACTGCAAATAACATTATGAACCATCAGCTGATAAACCCTATTCATGTTTTATTTGGCATTTTTCTCAGAACAGACCTACAACCCATTTTGCGGTTTTAAACATCCGGACAAATGTGCTAATATGGCTCAAGTAACTCTAAAAAGCTTAAAATGAAACACAATGAGCTCTAAATGTGTTTCACACTGGCTGTTGTTCAAGAGAGCTCAGAATAGACATATCAAGGTTTCTGTCCATTATGTTTTCTCAAGATCACGCTGTGGTCATTGTCCTCTTTGGAGGTTTATTTTTAAGAGTTTCTATTCCTAGTGCATCAATGATGTTGCATTATCCTGTTACAAGAACAGCAACGTGACATTGAAACCATTATAGCCAGTAGCTGTTCATAATTCTTGAGCCATTGTAATTTATATCCTGTTTAAACTAATGTTAGAAATGGGATGTTCGATGTAAAAAAAAAATGGTTGATCATGAAAGTATGATGGTCATAATCAACCCATTCAGCTACGGCTGGCCAGTATGGAGGTATATATTATGTAGCTATAGAAATGTGTCATCTGATTGAGATTTTGCTATACCATTTATACTACTGTAGATATTTGTGCAAATATCAGTGTGCAGGACAGCTTTTCGTCATTTACAAGTGAGAGATGTTGAAGAAACATGGAGTGATGTGAAAATACAGGGAAGGACATGTCACACAAAAAAATCAAAATGAGGAAGAAGTTATTAGAAGGAATAGTTCACTCAAAAATGAAAATTCTCTCATAATTTACTCACCCTCATGCCATCCCAGATGTATAGGAATTTCTTTCATCAGAAGAACACAAAGAAAGATTATTAGAAAAATATCTCAGCTCTGTGGGTCCATGCAAGATCATGCAACTGTAAGTGCATGGTGACCATAACCCTGAAGGTCCAAAAACCACAAGGAAAAAATTATGTAATCCACATGACTCCAGTGATTAAATCCATATCTTCAGAAGCAATATAAAAGATGTGGGTGAGAAAGATACCAATTTATGAAATTCACTTTTTACTCTAAATCTCCACTTTTACTTCCACATGTGAAAGTGAAAGTGGAGATTTATAGTTAAAAAAAATACTTTAAAATGTTTATTTTTTTTTACCCATGCCAATCAAATCACTGCTGAAGATTTAAACACTGGAGACATCTGGACTACTTTTTTGTTACATTTTTGTGATTTGCAGACCTACAAATATCTGGTCACCATTCACTTCAATTGTATTGACCTATAGAGCTTGAGATATTCTTCTAAAAAGCTTTGTTTGTGTTCTTCTGAAGAAAGTCATACACATCTGGGATAACATGAGGGTGAGTAAATGATGAGAGAATTTTATTTTGGGGGTAAACTATCCCTTTAATTTGCATAACACAAAGTACAGTTTAGCAGCCTGCAGTTGTTGAGTAACATTACTAGAGTTCAGTTGTTGTGCAGTGCAGTCACAGCCTCACAGGTGTTTGTATATCAACTATTTTGTGACTGTGAATGTGGCTCCTCTCATCAGATAGTAAGAACTATCTATTTTTACAGTTTTGAGTCTTTTGTTTTTAATGCAAGTGCAAGAATCCTCATTCATTTGTTCTAAATATTCTTATGTTTTGGTTTGTCTCCTTCAAGTTCCAAATAACACTGTGATATCATAATGTGGTCATATAACCCACTCCTGTATCAAGCCTTAGAGAACCAGTGTTGACGTGTTTGTGTGTGTGTGTGTGTGTGTGTGTGTGTGTGTGTGTGTGTGTGTTTAGTATGTGGCTGTGATCTGGCACAAGGTGGCTTCTTCATGAAGAATGGAGAATACCTGTGCACTGTGGACTACCAGCAGATCCATGGCACCCGCTGTAACATCTGCGGAGAGTTTGTGGAGGGAGAGGTGGTGAGCGCACTTGGAAAGACCTACCATCCAGCATGCTTTGTGTGCACAATCTGCAAGTAAGAGACACTCTCAGACCAGCATAGACTAGCCATTGCACAGTTACTGACACTGTGGTTTATGGTGAGTCTAGGAGGATTTTAAAGCAGGCTGTTTTTTTTTAAATGACCTACAGGAGGCCGTTTCCTGCAGGAGACAGAGTGACGTTCAATGGTAAAGACTGTCTGTGTCAATACTGTTCTGAGCCAATGTCTCCTGGACCCACCAAAGATGTCACAGGACCTAGCAGTGAGTGCAAAACACTAACACAGCAACATACATCTAAACTACTGTAATGTTGAATCTCATGAAGCCTGTCAAGACCATGTCAGTCACATTTCAGCCCGCCAAAAAGAGGAAATACTTTGCTTAATGACATTGAAGCATTATTCTAGGACCATTTTTTATTTTTTTTGCATTGAGACAACTGTACAAATTCATGTAGGGAATTAAAGATGATTGTATAAAATCTTGTAGAGCTACTTAGAGATGTTTTAGGCCACTGGCATAAAACAAACACATGAAACAGTAAATTATTCAGACCATCCATTTCTCTTGGACATGTTCCATGTTTCTGTATATTGGGGTTACATGGCCTTGATCAACCTATGATAAATCATTTTTATTTATTTCCCCATAAGCCTTTAAAGGGTTGGTTCACCCAAAAATGATAATTATCTCATCATTTACTCACCCTTATACCATCTTGACTTTCTTTCTTCAGCAGAACACATTTGAAGAAAAATATCCCAGCTCAGTAGGTCCTTAAAATGCGATGGATGGTGATCAGACATTTGAAGCTCTTACTATAACAAACAGTCAGCATAAACATCATCCATACTCCAGCGGTTAAATAAATATCTTCTAAAGTAATATGATTGCTTCTGGTGTAAAAAAGATAAATATTTAAGGACTTTTTAATTACAAATCATTGCTTCTGGTCAGCAGTGGTATGCACGTGTGACTTAATCACGTTGGCATGTTCACGTGAGAACTTACACACGTTGACACATCCGAAAGAGCTGAAAGAGTCAGAGGAACGAAGCTTTGTTGGTCTTGGTTTAGACCTGTATTTGTATCTGTTTGTTTTTGTGTGCTTATCCTAGATGTCTCAATCGAGAAAAAAACACGAGATTACGTCCGTAACATGCCAACGCAAATTCTTCACACGACCACAAGAACTCAGCGCTCTTGTGAATGCGTATACTGCTGCTGACCAGCAGCAATGGTTTATAGTTAAAAAGTAATTAAATATTGATCTTTTCAACACCAAAAGCGATCATATCGCTTTAGAAGACATTAATTTAACCGCTGGAGTCGTATTGAAGACATTTATGCTGAATGTCTGTTGTTTTTGGAGCTTCAAAGGTCTGATCACCATCCACTTGCATTTTAAGGACCTACTGAGCTGGGATATTTTTCTGTTTTTCTTCAAATGTGTTCTGCTGAAGAAAGAGACATACACACCTGAGTAAATGATGAGAGAATTTTCATTTTTAGGTGAACTATCCCTTTAAGTTTGCCTAGTTAAGCCAAAAAAGATTGTTAAAAGACTTGTACAATGTTCTTTACAACCTTAATTCACACTACAGGTTATAATGTGAAAAAAGGGAATGATGTGTTCTTTCTTTTAAAGTCAGAATGAAATGAAATTGGAATTTCAATTTGAAAAATGTAAGGCAGGAACAGATTTTAAACATCAGGAGTTGATTGTTTAGTCAAAAGTAAGAGGGATTTAAGACATCAGCTGAAAGTCAATTCAGAGACTGAATTTTATACAAACATAATTTTCTACAAACGACACAAATGCTTTGAGAAACACGGGTGCCACTTAGTGTTGTGATGTCAAACTTTCATATCTGTGTTTTGTGCTGCATGTCAAGAGGGTTTTCATAATAAAGGAATCAAGTGAGTAATTCAGAATGACAAATCAGTTTTACTTGTACTTTCTTTCTTGTGGGTTTGTTTCAGGTTGTGCGGGCTGTGGCAGAGGTATTAAGAATGGTCAGGCTCTGTTGGCTCTAGAGAGTCAGTGGCATTTGGGCTGTTTTAAATGTAAATCCTGTGCCAAAGTCCTGACTGGAGAATACATCAGCAAGTAAGAGACACACACACACACACACACACACACACATTGGGTTTCCATGTTTAATGGGGACTTTAATGTTTTTTATACTGTACAAACTTTATATTCTATCCCCAAACCCTAAACCTTTCTACGTTATACCCAGAATGTGGAAATCGGCAATGGTTGTTCCTTTATTAAAGGGTGGAGATCCTTCTGATCCAAATAATTATCGTCCTATCTCCAAACTGCCCATCTTATCTAAAGTATTTGAATCTTTGGTAAATTATCAATTAAAACAATTCATATCTTATAATGATATACTTAATGACTATCAGTCAGGCTTTAGATCAAGCCATAATACTATTACAGCAGCTATGTTAGTCACAAATGATATTATTAATTCCTTAGATAGTAAATAGTCTTGTGCAGCATTATTTATTGATATTTCAAAAGCATTTGATCCTGTAGATCATAATTTATTATTACAGAGACTCCGGCATATAGGTCTTAGTGAAGTTGCTCTAAAATCGCTCATTTGAAAATTATAGCTCATCTATTCTTAAAGTTATCAATGGTGTTCCGCAAGGATCTGTTTTAGCTCCACTTTTATTCTCCATTTTTATTAATGATCTAGGTCTTGGAATAAATCTAGCTAAAACTCATTTGTATGCTGATGATACAATTATCTATACAGTGGCTCCCTCCTTAAATCAAGCCTTGCAGCGATTGCAGAGTGCGTTTCAAATAATGCAGCATTCACTGTTACATTTGAAACTGGTTTTAAATACAAAAAAGACAAAATATATGATTTTTAGTCATGTTCGCTCTAAAATAGCGGATCTGCCGATATCGACTTTAGAAGGTACATCCATAGAAAGAGTTAGTTCCTATAAATATTTATGTATATGGCTTGACGAAAGATTAGCTTTTGATGTACCTATTGATAACTTGTTGATAAAGCTAAGGCCAAAATTTGGATGCTTTTATCGTTTAAAATAATTCTTCACTTATGGGGCTAGAAAGAAAATAGTAGAGAGTACTTTTCTATCTGTAATGGACTCTGGTGATCTATTATACATGCATTCAGCTACATCCTTACTTAAGAAACTGGACTCTGTTTATCATGCTGCACTACGCTTTGTTTGTGGTGCAGAGTCACATGCTCATCATTGTATTTTGGATGAATCGTTAGCATGGTCATCCTTATATCACAGGAGAAAATTGCATATGTTTGTATTTATTGCCAAGGCACTGTTAGGTAAATTACCCTCCCATGTTTCTAGTCTTTTAACCTATTGTACAAATAGCTACTGCACAAGATCTTCAACTCAAAGGAAGCTGACAGTCCCAAGGGTACATTCTGAATTTGGTAAAAAAGCTTTTTTCATTTTATGCTCCTTGGGCATGGAATGAATTGCAAAATGTGATCAATTTAAATATACTTCCCCCTTTGAGCAATTTTAAAGATCTTTTACAAACTGTTTTAAGGAAAATTGTAATTGTTTTTATTGATCTGATTGTATATATCTTTTTTTTTTCCCTTTGTATTTTTGGAGTATTTATCTTTTAAACTTTTATTGTGAAACTATATGTGCTACCGTCTTGACCAGGACTCCCTGGAAGAAGAGATTGTATTATCTCAATGGGACATTCCTGGTTAAATAAAGGATATAATAATAATAATAATAATAATAATAATAATAATAATAATAATAATAATAAAAAGCCTCACAAAAACGTTTCTGCATTTTTGCATTTTCAAAAAACATATTTTAGTATGATTTATAAGCTGTTTTCCTCATGGGGACAGACAAAAGGTCCCCACAACGTCACAAATTTCGTGTTTTACTATACTTATGGGAACATTTGGTCCCCACAAAGTGATAAATACACGCTCACACACACACACACACACAGTGAGAGAGAGAGAGAGACTATTTTTATACTTTTTTAAATTCTGTTGTTAGCTTAGCAACATGACCATTGAAATCGAAATCAACTGAGTAAAGTCAAAGTCCCTTTCAAGGCAAGTCAATCCAATTGGTGGCCATCTTTAGAATGCTCCCAGGGCAGGCCGGCCAGCTACTTTCGATGTAAACAAGTGGCATAAATGTACAGCTCCTATAGACATGAATAGGGAAAAACCAAAATCTCCAAAACGGTTGGTCAAGATTACGATCAAAGAACATACTGTATTTCAAATCAGCAGAAAAATCGAACAACTGTATCACAAATGTAACTTCTCTTGCTCACGCTAAAAAAGCTCCAGGCTTGTTCAGCTAATGCGACGTTCGTATATCAAAAAGGTGATTGGCTCTTTTAATTTTAAATTCCAAAGCTTACCTCTAAGGTTGGCCATTCCAATTTCCCCAATTCATTTTATTACTAGTGGTTTGTCTCTGCTAAACTGTCTCTGGTAAAATCTACTGTAAAATTTGCATGATGAACACTGTTGTATCTATGTATGCATACAAAGCACTTTATGTACAGTATAATAAATGTAGCTGTATTCTATGCAGAGCAGCCTAAACCACTTAAAACTCTATTAAACCACTTAATAGGTTCCTTGACGGCTAGGATGCTTCCTTAGAAGACAACTGCCTATGTAGACAGGGCCATGTACTTGTGCTTTTGAACTTTTCTACATTATTTTACATTGTAAAAGTTGCATCGACATTAACGTTACTATTATGCCATCACAATCAAATAGACATTTGGTTAATGACAAAATGGCATGATTTTGGTAAGAAAAATGAATGGAAGCATTTAAATCAAAAACATTGTTCAGGTCTATCCAATATCCTTTCTCTTCAGCTTGTATGTACCCATTTATTCACTTGTTATGTATGTGTGCACAGAGATGGCGCCCCCTACTGTGAGAGGGATTATCAGGTCCTGTTTGGTGTGCAGTGTGAAGCATGTCAGCAATTCATCACTGGGAAATTACTGGAGGTATAGAACAAACACAGACACACTGGAGCAACGGATACCCAGTTTAAAGGTTCTGGGCTGGTGGGACACATTTACATTTAGCAGACACTTTTATCCAAAGTGACTTACTTAATTAGGAACAAAAGCAATTTGTAATTCAAAAGCCACCAAAACAACAGAAGTTAGAGCAGAAGAAAGACAGAACAGAAAGTTTTTGGCCTCTGCCTAATTTGGCTAGTTTCTATCAAGCGGCAGATGAATTAGCAGATGAGTTTTCGAGACATAAAATAAAGGCTATGGACTGTTTGTAAAAGAAAGACAAGCCCTTTCAGATATCTAACTTCCTGTTTTAATAGGAAATGTGTCAACAGAGGAAGGCAAATTGTGTAAATTGATTCAAGCTGTGACCCATCACACTACCAAAATTGTTTAAACTGTACATGAATTTAAATTCATATTGAATTGTTTTAGTAGTGATTTTTGAGGATGAAGGAACGTCTCACAACCTGTCCATGTTGGCCTCTGCGTAATTTGGATAGCTTCTACCAAGCGGCAGATGAATTTGCACCAAAATAATGTTTAATTTTATTGGATTCACATCCTTTGATGTCTAAAACAAAAGATATGGGAAGCATTTTCTCATTCATTTTATAAACCCATATCGTTCATAACTATGCACAATTATGTTATTTGCATTTAGCATTGTTTTACCTGCTGTCCCTCAACCCATTTTTGGGTTGTGACCCACAAACTGAGAACCACTGTTTTAGATATTTATTACTTGACAAGCACACCCTACTTTATTATGAAGTTATGTTCCAAACCAAAGACATTGACCCTGTTTACACCTTGTATTAAGTTGCATCTCGGGTGATCCAATCACAAGTAGTCAGGTGAGACACATCGCTGTTCACACCTGGTCACTTAAATGCATCTCCTGTGATCACATGTGTTAGGATTTCAAGGGGAGGGTCTCTGTTTCATGATGACAGTACGTCAACCGATATATCAGTGTATTACAGCATGACATGAAAGTGCAACAAAATCAGAGAAGACAAAGAAAGTGCAAAAAAACGGTGCACTGGGGGGGTGAGCCAAATGTTCGTGCATTCGGCACGTTTCACGGCCATACCACCGGCCCACTCGATTCTGGACATTCCGGCCCTGATTGGCCCAAAAGTGTGTCGGCCAACTGGGAAAATTCCTGGTAAAACAGATTACCAGTCCAGCCCTGGTCACATGTGTTTTTGACCACATTCATATGTGGTTTTTGTGAGCCGATCTACATGTCTACATGTGATTTGATCACCAAAAATGCATCTTAATACAAGGTGGAAGTGGGGTCACTGATTGTGACAGAGGACAAAAACACAAAAACGCTTACAGATAACAAGAATTCACAACAGAACCGCAGCAGCAGACTTTGCAGTATTGCAACAGGATGAAGTACAGGAAGTTTCATCAAGCTAATTGAACCTGATTGGCTGCACGAGAGAGAGTTGCCCTTTCTTTTGACACCTTAAGACTTTCCTGTTTGTTATGATAGGATGTGTTTGTGTATAGCTGCTCTGGAGTATAATGGACTCTTAAGAACTTTGTGTAGATTAAGGTCACGGGATACTACACAAGGCCAGAGGTTCAGTAAGTACAGTATCTCTTAAGACTGAAAAATTGTATATGCAGTGTGAGGACAGTGCGTATGTATGTATGTATGTATGTATGTATGTATGTATGTATGTGACAAAGCGTATCTGAGTGTTTTTCATTATAAACTGTGTATGCATTTCCAAAGGGTGGTTTAGTGAAATTTTTTCATTTCAGTTTTTAATGTGACATGATACCCTGAACCACGATACTTTGTTATGCTCATTCAGTGTAGTTAGTCAGTGCCTTTGGAGTGAGGAAGTGACATCAGTGAGACTTTTCTACTTGGGGACAAACACCAGAGACATTTGTGGGACTGATGTAAATGCAGATTAGCCCTCTGGAGTTGTCCGATGATTTCTTCTCTGAAGAGACTGTGTGAACAGAACATTTCTGCATTATATTTGATAAGCACAGTCGTTATGGTCATTTGAATAAAATATGTGTCGTCCTTATATGATATGAATGCAAAACATTGAACCATTAGTTTTTAAAATAACCCAGTAAATGATTGTGGCATGCAAATGTTTATCTGTTCTGCTGACTTTATACAAGTGTATGCACAAAGGTGTTTGTGTATTCTACAGGCAGGAGACAAGCACTACCACCCAAGCTGTGCTCGCTGTAGCAGGTGTAATCATATGTTTACTGAAGGAGAGGAAATGTACCTGCAAGGTAAGTGTGAGAGCATACTCAACATGTGCTTTAAGCAGATCATTTTCCAGGAGGGTGGATAAAACTTGTGTAATTTTGCTATAATGAAATATACAAACAATTTTAACCAACCTTATTTCTTAAAAAAACAACAACAAATAAATAAATAAATTACAGGCCTGGTCAATATCAGAGTTTTATATAGTAGGTTAAATTCCAGATAATTTGCATTCGCTTTCAGATCTAATAGCAAATAGCCAACTTTTGCAACAACAGGTACATGGTATTGGTCAAATTTTGCTTTGCTATGATGGATAGATAAAAGTCAGTCCAGAATCCTTTTTAGATTTTTTTTTTTTTTTTTAGATGTATAATTTTGTAATTTTTTTATTTAGGCTTTTAGATGTTATAACAATTATTATATTTTAAACTGGATTTCACCCAGAATAAAAAGCCATAGAATCTGGCTTGGCATTAAAAACAAACAATCAAACAAACAATTGATAGATAAATTCTTTCTGCAGGGGCTGAATGGAAGAAAAAAATGCATTTGAGCTACTAAAAGTAACATCATGAATTATATTTTTATAAGAAAATTTGTTTGGAGAATAACCCAATTACTGTAATTTTCAGAAAAAAAGGATTTGTACTTAAAGGGACAGTTAACCTAAAAATAAAAATTCTCTCATCATTTACTCACCCATCCCAGAAGTGCATGACTTTCTTTCATCTGCTGAACATAAACAAATATTTTTAAAAGAATATCTAAGCTCTGTTTGGTGGTCAGAACTTTGAAGCTCTAAAAAGAAAATAAAGGCAGCACATTTTAAAGTAATCCACAAGACTCCAGGGATTTTTAATTTTTCAGTGACCAACTCCTTAAAAGCATTTTTTTTTGTACATAAATTTTACATTTAAGAGAGAACTTTGACTGAACAGACCTGACATGTCAAAAAAGCAATTCTGGAAATGTTATTTACATGCATAGACATTTTAATTCTGCTCAATATGATTTGTCAGGAGTGCCCCAATTTACCTTACTTCACCCTAAAAGTGGCATCTTACCTTGGTTGGCTTGAATGATTTACTTTATCATCTGTTTCATTGCATATGCAGGATCAACAGTTTGGCATCCAAGCTGTAAACATTCACCTAGAAGCGAGGAGAGACAGAGGGTAATATCTTCTTTTCCAACTCATTACATGTCCAGTGTTTTAATGTTTGTCCTGTGTTGTCGCTGTCACTATGTTCTCCTCTGCTGGATTCTGACCCTGTCGGGAAAGTAAACAGATATTATCTCATTGTGAACTATGCAGTTCTTCATGCTGGTATTTGTAGTCCTATCACTCAAAGAAATATGTACATTTTTCGAGAATGCCAGCTATAAAATAGGTGATTAAGAATCATGTTTGATGTCCAACCAGACCCCTGTGTCTTCATCCACAGCTATTGCCTGCATCTCTAGCACAACTCAGAAAGGCAGGTACTGTACTTGCTGTTAGCTGCCCCATTGCATCACAGGACCATGTGATGCCCCCTGGAGGCGGCAGGCTGCAGTACTTCCTCACTGGAAGGATGCTGTAGTGTTCAGACAGCCTGATTTAGCCATAAACATTAACATCTGGTTTGTTCCATCTCATAGACAGTGATGCTACAAATAGCAGTGTAATCATAAAGTCATTGAGTCTTTGAGGCCAAATATGTTTTATTTTTTATTTAATTTTTTTTATTGAACAAAACACAAATGAACAAGACATAGCCGCGTATACAAATAAGGGACCAGTGACACACACACACACACACACACACACACAACTCCCGGGGCAGCCTGCTTGATGGCTCACGACCTGGTCCCTGAAGGGGGTCGTAGGAACCTTGGGCACGTAGACCGGTCGTGGCCTCAAGATAACATGAGAATTTGGCGGACCAAACTCCGGATAGGTGTCGCTGACAGAGAACGCATGCAGGTCCCCAACCCTCTTGTTGGAGGCTAACGCGATCAAGAGGGCCGTCTTCAGGGAGAGGGCCTTGAGCTCAACTTAATCAAGCGGCTCGAAGGGGGGTCTCTGAAGCCCCGAGAGGACCACAGAGAGATCCCAGGAGGGGAACAGGCTAGGCCGGGGAAGGTTCAGTCTCCGGGCGCCTTTCAGGAACCTGATTATCAAGTCGTGCTTACCTAGGGACTTGCCATCTACTGCGTCGTGGTGGGCTGCGATAGCAGCTACATACACCTTCAAGGTGGAGGGGGACAGCCTCCTCTTGAAGGCTATGAGCGGCGCCCTGATGCCGCTGTGATGCTCTCCGATGCAGCACCGATATCGTCATCCAGTTCCGGGGGCTCAGGGGAGAATGCCGGCTGGCCAGGAGGCGAGCCACACTCATCCCGAGCTCGGATGGAAGCAAGCAAGCGTGCCGGGGGGCGAGTGGTTCGTGGGGATTTACCCGGCGAAACCGATCCCGTCGTCATCCCCAAATCACCTTCATCGCCAGCCGGGTCGTCCTGAATCCTGTGAGAAGAAGGAACAACGCGGGGGGCGACTTAAGTGGCTTTCTCTCGTGAGAAAAGAAAGCCGCGACCGCAATGTTGCCATGGCTATTTTCTCGCACATCTTAAAAAGACACGTCCTGAAAAGAACGTTCAACACCTGCTGTGTATTGCTCTTTTATGAGTGGGAACTCAAACTCTTTTAGAGGAAATAAACTCTTTTAGGAGGAGAAACACTCTTTCAGCCAATGAAAGCGCTGTTGAAGCGCCCAGGGGCGTGGACTGCACAGCGTGCAGAGAGAGAGAACGCCAGCTGGAAACGCGTCCCCTACATAGACTGTATTTTTGGACTAGTGTATTAAATGATATGAATTGATTATTTTGTAATAAATGATGGAGGTGATTCCTTTGTGCTGCCATGATGGGAAGTGGACAGGAATATTGTATAGTTGAAAATCAGGATTGTGCCAGATTGGGGTGTATCTATATGGTGATTTATTAATTTTGTTTACTTTCCACCAGGTTGTCAGATTTGAAGCGATTGTAAGTAGTTCATTTTTTTTTTATTGAGTTTGGTAGGAATAATTCTATCCATGAGTTATTAAAATTGTTTTTATGAATCCATTTCACTAAATATTGGAGCTGGTTTGATAAAAAGTAATATTGAAAGTTTGGCGCATCTAGGCCACCTTGTGATTTTGTCTTATGTAGTTTTGCCAGAGATATTTAAGGTGTCTTGATTTTCCAGTAAAAGTGAGAAGTTAATGAGTCCAGTGATTTAAACCATTTATCTGTAGGTCTTGTTGGAAGCATTGAGAACAGATAGTTAATTTGTGGTAAAGTTTTCAATGAGTGAGAGTGGAAGATTAGTCCATCGTTTAAAATCATCTTCTATCTTTTTTAGAAGAGGGGTATAATTGAGGTTAAACAGCTCTGACAGCCTGGGGGAAATGTTGATACCTAAATATGTAAAGTTGCCAGTGCAGAGTGGGAGAGGAGAGTAATGAGCTGTAGAGTCCCAGGCATCTTCATGAAGTGGTAATATGGTCAATTTATTCCAGTTTATTGTATAATCTGAAATTTTGGAGAACATATTAATTATTTTTAAGATTTCCTGTAGTGAACTGTGGGGGTCCTGTAAACATAGTAATAAGTCATCTGCATAAAGACAAATTTTATGTTGTATATTGCCATCTTGTATTCCTTTGATTTTATTATTTTGTCATTTTGCTGCAGCAAGTGGTTCTATAAAAATTGTAAACAAAGCAGGAGAGAGTGGGCATCCTTGTCTGGTCCCCCAGTGTAGTGTGAAATTTTGTGCTGTGACCCCATTTGTGGTTTTTGTGGCCCTGGGTGATGCATATAATATCTTTATCCAGTGGATGAATGACTCTCCAAAACCAAATCTATGTAGGGGGCTGAATAGAAATGAGATTACCTGAGGGACAACTCCGATTGTTTTTGAGTAGCCCAACCAGAGCCTGGACTTGAACCCAAAGGAACATCTCTGGAGAGACCTCAAAATGGCTGTCCACCGACAGTCCCCATCCAACCTGACAGAGCTTAAGAGGATCTGCACAGAAGTATTGCAGAAAATCTCCAAATCCTGGTGTCAAGTCAAGTGGTTTTTATTGTCATTCAAACATATACAGTTAGTACAGTACACAGTGAAACGAGACAATGTTCCTCCAGGACCATGGTGCTACATAAAACAACATAGGACAAACACAGAACCACACGAGACTACACAGACTAAATAACATACCTATATAAAGTGCACGTGCAAATGTGTGCAAAAGTACGGGACAGTACAATAAATTAAAAAAAAATGAACAGGACAATAGGCATAGTGAGAGACAGTGCAGCGTCGACCAGTGCACAGTAGTGCAAAAAGATGACAGTTTCTAAAAATGCTAAATGTAACAAAACATACTATGAGATAGTGTTCTATGCACATAGCATATGCATAGTGTGCAAGGCCTGTTTTATCATACCCCAAACGAATTGAGGCTTCAATCGATGCCAAAGGTGCTTCAACTAAGTACTGATTTAAGGGTCTGAATTCTTGTGTCAATGTGATATTTCAGAAGTTATCAGAAATCTGGTTTTTGCTTTGTCATTATGGGGTACTGAGTGTAGATTGATGTGGGGAAAAAAACAATTTAAAGCATTTTAGCATGAGTCTGCAGGGGGTCTGAATACTTTCTGAATGCACTGTGTGTGTGTGTGTGTGTGTGTGTGTGTGTGTGTGTGTGTGTGTGTGTGTCTATATATATATATATATATATATATATATATATATCTACCCTGCGGCCAAAAGTTTGGAATAATGTACAGATTTTGCTCTTATGAATAGAAATTAGTATATCTATTCACCAAAGTGGCATTCAACTGATCACAATGTATAGTCAGAACATTTATATCTTGAAAAATTACTATTATAATTTGAATCAAATGTTCAGAGCTTCTTAACTACTTCAAAGAGTTCTTATCAAAAAATGCTCCACATGCAGCAATGACAGCTTAGCAATTCCTTGGCATTCTAGCTGTCAGTTTGTCCAAATACTCGGGTGACATTTCACCCCACGCTTCGGTGTCTCAGCGGTTAAGGCTCTGGGTTACTGACCAGAAGGTCGGAAGATCAAGCCCCAGTACTGCCAAGATGCCACTGTTGGGCTCCTGAGCAAGGCTCTTAACCCTATCTGCTCCAGGGGCGCCGTATCATGACCCTACACTCTGACACCAGTTTAGCTGGGATATGTGAAAAAAAGAATTTCACTGTAAAAAACATCATATGTGTGACCAAAATAAAGGCTTCTATTCTTCTATTCTGTAGCACTTGCCATAGATGTGGCTGTCTTGTCGGGCACTTCTCACGCACCTTACAGTCTTGCTGATCACACAAAAGCTCAATGGTGTTAAGATTCGTAACACCCTTTTCCAATTATCTGTTGTCCAATGTCAGTGTTTCTTTGCCCACTCTAAACTTTTCTTTTTGTTTTTGTTTCAAAAATGGCTTTTTCTTTGCATTTCTTCCCATAAGGCCTCCTGAGTCTTCTCTTTACTGTTGTACATGAAACTGGTGTTGAGCGGGTAGAATTCAATGAAGCTGTCAGCGGAGGACATGTGAGGCGTCTATTTCTATCTCTTGTTTAGTTGTACATCTGACCTTCCACATCTCTTTCTGTCCTTGTTAGAGCCAGTTGTTCTGAATGAAATCTTCAGTTTTTTGGCAATTTCAAGCATTGTATAACTTCTTGAACAATGATTGACTGACGAGTTTCTAGAGAAAGTTGTTTCTTTTTTGCCTATTTTGACCTAATATTGACCTTAAGACATGCCGGTCTATTGCATACTGTGGCATCTCAAAAACAAACACAAAGACAATGTTAACATGTCAACATTATCAATGTTAAGACAATGCTTAATTTAACAAACCAAATATATTTCAACAGTGTTTGATATAATGGCAAGTGATTTTCTAGTATCATATTAGTAATTTAGCATGATCACTCAATGATAAGGTGTTGAGATATGGCTGCTGGAAATGGGGCCTGTCTAGATTTTATCAAAAATGACTTTTTTTTCCAAATAGTGATGGTGCTGTTTTTTACAATAAGGAATGTCCTGATTATACTTTGCGATCAGTTGAATGCCACTTTTCTTTCGAAACAGCAATATAAGTACATAATTCCAAACTTTTGGCTGCCAGTGTGTGTGTGTGTGTGTGTGTGTGTGTGTGTGTGTGTGTGTGTCTATATATATATATATATATATATATATATATATTTTTAATATAATATACTAATATTGTTGCATTACAACTTATAGTTAGTGACTCCCCAACACTGGACACCTGCCCATTTTTATCATTTTCAGTGGACATTTATAACTTATTTTATTATTGTTCTCATTTCTGTTAGAGACACAGTTTGTTAACTGTTGATAACTTAAATACATTTAATTTAATTAGTTAGTTAGTGATTCGTGTAATTATAGGAAACTCAGACTTGCATGCCATTTTTGCAACACTTTGTAATCAAGCCTTGTGTGCTGTGAAATTTCAGACACTCATTTCGGTCCTCATGCATCTCCTGTTGTTTGAAACATGAAATTCCCATTGCTGAGTGTCATTCATATTTTGTAGGAGGCAAACGAATGATTCCATGATTAAACGTTTGTTTTTAGGCTTGGTTCAAGGATTCTGTCATCAGTCTTGTGTCTTCTTTATAGTATATGTCATTGTTTATTGTTTTTGTTGTAGAACTTTGGTAGATATATCTGCAAAGAAGGATTTCTGTGTATGTATGTATTAACATTCCCAATGAACTCTAAGTCCTTGTGGTGGTGTAGTGACTCACCTCAGTCCGGATGGTGGAGGACCAATCTCAGTTGCCTCAATGTCTGAGACCACCAATACATGCTTCTTATCACATGGATTGTTGAAAGCTTGTGGAAGCTTCACGCTATTCTCCACAGCACCCACGCACAACTCGCCATTTGCCCCACCGAGAGCAAGAACCGCACATTATAGCGACCACGAGGGGGTTACCCCATGTGACTCTACCCGCCCTAGCAAACGGGCCAATTTGGTTGTTTAGGCGACCTGGCTGGAGTCACTCAGTATGCCCTGAATTCGAACTCACGACTCCAGGGGTGGTAGTCAGCGTCAACACTCGCTTAGCTATTGAGGCCTCCATATCTTATACTGTAGCATTGATCAATTGACCTACTTTCTGGGCCATAATTGGCTAACCTCTGTGAAAGTACCCCATGAATTTCTTCATATAATATAATGTATCTTGTTATATCAAAATTCTTGTTCAAGAGACTGAGCAAGCAATCACAAGATGTATCAATTTATTTTATTTAATTCTCCAATTAAAAAAACAACTGCATTAGACTCCAATGACATGCCATGAAACAAAATAATTAGCACAACCTACAAACAAATCATTTGGTAAAGGCTAACCAAACAAACAATGATCAAATGTTTACTGAATAATCACAATATAGTTTCCAACTGATGCAAACGAATGGGTTGTTTTACATTTTCCTGTACAAGCATTTCATTCATGCTGCCTGCAGGTGAATATACAGTATGTTGTTGATTCTAAACCTCTGCTTGTTCCACAGCTGGCACACTCATCATCCGAGAGTATTTGTTCCAGACCTGATTCAAGCATACTGAGGTCACCGGGTCAAACCATATATGTAAGTGCATCACTGTGTGAATACATGTCCACACATACACAGACGAATAAACATTCTTTACCAAAACCACCTAAAATACAGTATATATTTATGGAAAATTATTAGATTAATTTGGGGCAGGACTATCTGTTTCTCAAACCTATGGAAGATTGGGGGAGTATTCGGGAAACCTGATTGAAAACATTCTTTATTATTTATAATTCAATTTGATAACACTAGTGGTACAGAAATTACACACTTGACATACAGCAGACCTGTAATTGTTTTAAGATAGTTGCATAAACGATAGATGTCCCAATAGATAGTTCTGATACTTATATTTCCTGTCTGCCTGAATTCTGACAGCAGTGGTGTAATTTTTTGCCATATTTTCTGTTTGAAACCTCTACATGCTCTGGAAACTATCCATAGCTGTATTTTGAGAGATTATAAATGGTCTTATGTAACAAAACATTCCAATAAAAATATGAGTGTTGCATTCCATTAAATGTTTATCAAATTATAAAAAAAAAAAATATTTTTTCAAATTATAAAAATAATTTTTCTAATATAATATAATTAGATAAAATATAATTTCTAACAGTTCTGAAAATTGTTAGTTTACTCACTGCTGTCATGCAGATAGCTATGTAACTCCTTATCTGTGTTTGTGTGTATATTTGTTTCCCACTAGGCAAAAGTAGACAATGAAATCCTTGATTACAGGGATTTAGCAGCCATTCCCAAGGTCAAAGCCATTTATGACATTGAGCGTCCAGATTTAATCAACTACGAGCCACTTTACACCACCTCACTGGATGAGGCAGATGAGAGAGAGAGTGTGGGAGAGGTAACAATTAGTCAAATTTAAGCTCCGTTTTGAAACCCAAGTACGTAGTCATTTTATGCCATCAAAGGCAGCATCCTAACCCTCATGGGGCCTTAAAAGTGACAATTTGAAAAGCAGAAAATCATATGTGTGTCACACTAAATGTGTACCTCTCGTGAAATGCACAGCTACAAAGGTGTATTAGTTCCACGTTAAAATAAAGATTTAAATGAGAATAAAGTCTAAATCGCATTACATGCTTTTACGAGAATGTAAAAGTAATAAAGTTTCAAGAACAGTCTTAGCATCATGAGATTAAAGTCATAACATTTTGAGAATAAAGTAAAAATGAAGGGAATAAAGTCGTATTTTATGAGAATGAAGTAGAATATTGTGTGAATAAAGTAGAAATATTTAGAGGGGAAAAAATCACGAATTAAACAGCATCTGATTATCACAACGATAGAATGGATGGCGAGCCAGCAGCTTCATCAATGCAAGAAATTGATGTTGAGGATTTAGTTAAATCATACTTTAGTATAGGAATTTAGCTATAAAGAAGTCCTTGGTCTTTTGGCGCATCAGAGTTATTATTAGTATCCGGACACTGCAGCAGTTATGTAAGAATTTGAATCGATTCAGGAGAAAGAACCAGAGAGACATTTGCGCGCAGTCCTGCTCGGCGTGGGTGATGCTTGGTCTGCCTTTTTTGTTGATATTTGCACTCAAAACAATATTATAACTGAGGGCATGGTACCATTTACAATGTCTTGAAATGGGTCTATAATCACAGCAGTTCTATTAGGAAGACTCGCAGACTGAGTGAAACTAGATGACATTTATTTGATGAATATAAAACTGAAAAGTAATGTCTCTCTTTGGCGTAAGCCCCGTCTGGCGGTCTGATGTTGTAGTACTCAGAACCATCATATCCTGCCGGAGATAGGAGGCAGGGGCGAGAAGCCTACCCCCGTACAGGATGGGACTCAACTGGTGGTGGCGGGGTGGTGGAGGTTGCCGTGTTAGCACACTGAAACAGCAATGTGATAGATTGTGAGCAGACTTATAAAGCAATGGTTTACATGTGATTGGCTAGGAGTAACCTAGCTAATGACGTAATGATGTACACCTGCTAGTCTTCCCGCTAGAACTACGCTGCGCTTACATTTCCAGTTTTTTTATGCTTCACTTGAGTGTAAGACTAGCATCTCGCATGAGTTACTCCTCCCTTGACAGGCGCCCACATGTTGAAAAGTCATGTACTTATGCACACCTCATTCATGAACAGAGAGTTTGCAAAAACTTCCCAATAATTCAGCTCGGCTAACTTGACAAAAAAAGTTGCATAGCCAGTGTTATTTCCCTAGTTAGTGGTGTTTACTGTATCCAAAGACCCAGATGCCCCACTTTGCTTTTGTCCACCACATAACTTTTATGTTACTTTCCTTCCAACTTAAAATATTTACTAAACTTTAATTTCATAATGATCCGACTTTATTCTCTTAATTTTGACTTTATTCTCTAAACATTCCGGCTTTATTCTCGTAATGCTTTGACTTCATTCACAAAATAGTCAATTTTTATTTATTTATTTAACATGGCACTAAAAAGTCATTGTGCACAGGAGACTCTACTCACAATCGTTTTCAATAGAGTCTTTTGTGGGTACATTTTTAGTTTGATTTAATAATTGTGTCTATACTTTTAAGGGTGAGTCATTAGATGACTGCCATATATATAAAAAATAATTTTATTGAAATAAGGAACAGCATTTGAAATAATTTGGCAAAATCATTGATTTCTATCATCTTTCATGTATATGCACCTCTCCAATGTCGCAACTTGGGTATCATCTAGAATTATTAATGTCCCACTTAGATACGACTTAGCATGGTCATTCATGTGCTTGGAACTCATAATTACGATATGACCCACTTGAGGGGCACAATACATGCAATGCTGCCTTAGAATTTGCCTACGTTTAATTAACGCAATATAAAACTGTTGGGTTGACAGCTGCAGAACTCCAGGAGAGACTGTTCCCCCATGCCAGATGACAGAGTAAGTTTGTCACATGACCTTTCACCTGTGCATTGATAGGCTGTTCATTCTTATATTATTCTCGCATATAAAGGCAGTACAACAAATCAGAATATAGGCCTATTACTTTACAATTAAAATAATATATACTATATATATATATTCATTGTTGTCACAGTGAAAAAAACTCAATGGTCCTAAAGAATGGCTAAAAACATAATTTCATATTTCTTTAGATTTTTGGTGAAATATGACTCAAATTGTTCTTTCACCCTCATAGTTAGTTTGTGCATCCAAAATATCCTTTCAGTAGTGTCCCAGTGACAATATGAATTAATTCACAAATTCTTTGTCTTTGTATTTTTTTCTTGTTGTTTCAGACCAGATCACCCACACCGACTGCTGAGGTAAGACGGATTTAGAGCAGGGATGTGCACGGTAACCTTTTGTAATATTCGGATAACCGCAAGGTTTCTCGTTTGGCGTCGAGACTCGGGAATATAGAATATTTATTGCACTGGATATGTGTCAAACGCTAATCAAAATAGCAGTGAATAAAGTGCACAGTGAGCTATGAGCATAAATGGCACAATACATAGAATCTACTGTAGATCTTCAAATGATAAAATCACTCACAATTAAATTCATACAAAAAATAACCAAACTGTCACTTCGTGCAACATGGTATTCTTAACCAATGGAAAACATGTCATTTAAGTGCCGATCCTGATGTGTGTTCTGCCCAGGCAGGGTGCAGCAAACCCTAGTATTGTCATGTGTGTGGAGTTTACACTGCTGTGGTTTATTAGCCTCTTTGGGATGCTTTGGTTTTTAAACTGTTTAGCTTTAACTTGTGTAATTATTGTCTGCAAAAAACTTTGCGTTTACATTCATACGAGCAGACAAATGGTTCACTTGGGAGCTAAATAGAGAAGCTACACCACGTTTCTACAACTTAACAGAAAACAGTTAGAAATGTTTTGACAGATGAAACGCAATCCAATAAATACAGAATTACAACAAAATATGGTTTGTCAATATCTTTTTTATGTGGTTTGGGAATGAATTTTTACAAGAATAAAGGATGTTTATATGAGAAATGCTAACAAATGTAGCCTTTAGCATCGTGTAGAAAGCTACAAATATATATTTTCTGCCTCATTCTATGAACAGAATCCACAAATGATCAGAAAATGATGTCGTTGTGTACACACTGGGGGGTTTCGAAGTAAGTTTGGAGCAGCAGAAATAGTTAACCTTGTGTAAATTGCACATAAATTTAAATACCTGCTAGGAACGTTTATATTTTATAATAAATTAATTCTACTGAGAAAATTCACTTTAGATCACTTTTATTTTCTCTCCAGTAAGACACTTGATATTAGGTACTCCATTGTATTCTCAGTAATAACTTCTGTATTGTGTACTGTAAAATGTTTGAAAATTCATAAAATAATACATTCACTGGAGGAGCAACACCGCATAAGATATTTAGGCTTTTTTCAGAGAGCTTATTCTTAATATACAGTACGTGTATTTTTTCATAATGTACAGGCATTTGTACATCCCACTTGTTAATATTCACTTGTTTATAGTCAAAAAAGTTGAAAAAAATCTGCCAGTGCTGAAGTAGTAATCCAAAATATTTAGATTACATTACTGACCTTGAATAATCTAACTGAATATGTCACAAATTACATTTTACAGCATGTATTATGTAATCTATAGTGTAATACATTTTCAAACTCACCCGTCCGACCCTGAAGTAACAGTTTGTATTGCAAGTGGAGAATATTTATTCATGGTATTGGCAAAAGTCACTGTATTGTGTTATTGCATGGTGCCATTTTTGTAACTCCAGATGTTTCCTGTGTTTCTTCAGGGCTACTATGACATGAGGGAACGAATCCTCCAGAGGTCTACGAGTCAAGGCGCCATTGGCTCACCTATTTACAGCCGCCACAATTACACGCCCACCCTCTCACGCTCTCCTCAGCACTTCCACAGACCTGGTGAGCTATTCTCACAATCAAATTAAATCTAAAGTTTGGTGTGTGTGTGTGTGTGTGTGTGTGTGTGTGTGTGTGTGTGTGTGTGTGTGTGTGTGTGTGTGTGTGTGTGCGCGCGAACATACGTGTTTGGCCATCATTCTGGTGTGTTTAAAATACTCAAATCAATATTTCATATTAACTTTTCTTTTTCTTTCATAGATTACAATTTTGCAGATCTGACACCACTCTTCTCCCCTAGAATCCAATTTTTGTTTTAGAATAGAGAAATACTATCTAAAATCTTCCCTAAAGCATTTCAACTAGGGCTTGTGGGATATATTGAATAATCAACATTTATGCCAATATAAAATTAAGCAATGTAGTGAATATCACAATGAGTTTTACTTATCATAAGTAAATGCATTAAGTTTCCTATAAAGACTGTCATTACACCAGTTTCAAAATGCCAAAGTATGAGAGTGTTAAGACAAGAGATATTTTAATAGTCTCTGATTTGAATTTCAGTTATATATATAAACAGTTTATATGTACCAAGCTACAATGTTTGGTCAAAAAGTATGTTTCTCTGATTTAAAAAAACAAAACACCCTTTTATGCCATTTCAGATCAATACCAAGATATTAAATATAATTATAAGGCTGAACATGTCTAAATATACAGTATATATATATTTATAAATATTTGCTTTATGTCACAGCCCTAATTTGAACTCTTCTCTTCATTGACCTTTAACCCTGTTTCTGATTGGAGGCACTGAGCCCAGTGGTCGGAATTCCCCAGGGGCTAGAACCCCCCCTCTCTCTCTGTCTCCTAAACATTTTCACCTGCCAGGTACTGTTGGGAGTCTTACAGCAGCCCGGTCACTATCCCACTGTGGGTCAATCCCAGCATGCTCCTGTGTCAAAGCACTTTGTCACAGTACAAATCCCTTTCTTTCTACCCTGAAATATTGTAATTCACCCAATATGAAACTTCACCCAATAGCAACCACCAAGAGCAGCTTAACAACCATATGACCTGTGAACGCACATAGAAAACCTTAGAAACAACATACAGTAGCAACACACTGGCATCCACCCACATCACCCATTGTGGTGGTGACGTTTGCATGGGAAAACGTCTCGGTTACTGATGTAACCTCTGTTCCCTGATGGAGGGAACGAGACGTTGTGTCGATGAGTTGACACTAGGGGTCGCTCCTGCGGAGCCCAGACATCCGCTCTGAAGAAGATATCTGATATCGTATGTCCAGGGGAGTGGCATGCAAATCCCACAAGCCAATTTGCATTGGCCTTTTCTCCAAGATCAGAGATGTTTGGGCTCCACAGGAGCTACCCCTAGTGTCAACTCATGGACACAACGTCGAGTGAGTGACAGATAGGGAACACCAATTCACCATGAAATGCTTTTGTGAAATCCAAACTGCATGTACCGCAGTCATCAATGCCTCAGACTTGATTGTTCATCTATGCATTTTTTTGTTAATTGTGTGTCTCTGTTTACGAGTTCAATGTTTGAAAATCAGATTTTTTAAAAATTATTATTATTATTATTAAGGCCCTTCTTTTTCAGTGTAACTAAAAAACTGTCTTCTGCTTTCTTTTAGATCAAGGACTGAACATCTACAGAAAACCTCCTATCTACAAACATCATGGTACAGTCGTTTAGAATCATTTAATTCATCACATTCATTTTTACTTTAAAGAATGACTTGAAGGTTCAGATTTTGGCACATGCCTGTTGATCTTTATTAAGTTCTAAATGCATTGCATTGCATTGTGAAGATTGCATGTGCTTTGGTTCCTAAATTCTAGCCAATGTTTACAAACCATAAAACAATGTACATACAATTTTGTAATCAACTTTTAAAATCACCATGCAGTCAGGGACGGCTCTAAGGTCAGTGAACATCTGGGGCTTCGACCAGAGACATCCATGTGCATCATTATACACGGGATACAATTTAAAATGTTTAATATTACATCAGCAAAAAGTCCAGTAAACCTTTCGATATTATCCGCAATCCTCCTTAATAATACATCTCAATGTTACCATCTGTAAACATAGGCTACAGTGTATGTTTAAACCTACAAATCCAGAGCCATGACACCAAGCTGCTATTCCTTGTCTAATAAGGAACCTGCTTACAGGACATCCACTATCATATTCATCAGCAAAAATGCACAACCACAATTGCAAATTTTTTAAATAATATAATGATGAAATCTATAGGTGTTGCTTAACAGATACAGTACATGGCTGTTAAGCAACAAATATTTGGCCTCATTTGACAATGCAATACATAAGTTATATAGTAGTTACGCATACCTGAAACAGCCACATCTTGCCATTAAAGTGCAGATGCCGGCTGAGGTGGTTTTACTTCAATTATATTCTGATAAATCTCTTCAACAAGACAAGTGCACACCTACGAACCATCTGACTGAAAAGCAATCAAGGTAATTACATCCAAAAGTTCCAATCTCATTGGCTGGATCTTATGAAACTTCTTATCGACGATTGGCCAGTTTACATGTCGGTCAGAACTTCTTGGCTATGTTGGCAGTTCTTGTCTGGAGTGAATGAACGTAAAAGGAGACACCGTTTGATGCTCAGCGAGCAGAATAGCCGTTCAAAAGGGTTTTACTGTGTGCATGAAAACTCTGTGATTATTACAAGGTTATAAAAACATTCAGGGCTTTTCCTGAAACATTCGGTGCTTAAGCCCGGTAAGCCCAACCCTAGCGCCACCCCTGCCTGCAATTATTATTTTATCATTACAAGCATTAAAACAGTGGCTTCTAGAACTAGCTGTTCTGCTCATTGTTTCCAGTCAATATTCAACATATGCATGATATTTACTACAGCACAAAGGATGCGCAGGCAAGATTAAACAATGTATACAATGCAAAGGCTGCATGCAATTTTTAATATGGCCTGTGAAGATAACAGCAGGATATTTCTATTCAAAAAGGTGAAGTGCATACATTTTTCTTTGATAAATAGTTTCTCCTATCTCAGCCTAATATGCAGGGTCAACTACAAATAAGCCATAATTTGAAGGTTGAAATCATTTGTAATTTAGCCTGAGATTGGGAACATTTTGCAGTTCCATTTGTTAATGCTAGTGGTGCAGAAATTACACACTTCACCTTTATACAGTTGTTAGTGTATGAAGTTGCACATTTTTACAATGGTAAACTGGCTAATAGCATCTTTGACATGAACTTTTAAATGTTTCAAAAGAATTTCACCCCATGACTATGTTTGTTTGTCAAATTGCCATAATCCTGTTTTTTGTTTGTTTGTTTTTATATGGAAAATGTGAGTCCATCCACCTCATTAATGTCTGCTTGTGTGCTATTTAACACTACCTCAATGTAAACATGTAAGTACTGTTTGAAGTCTTCTCAACTGAGCTCATTTCACTATAGACATTTATCAACCAATCAATCATCATTTAATTGTCTATTAAGTACCCAATGAGCTTTCATCCATATGTATCGATAATATCAAACATTGCAAAAAAAAAAGAGTAAAAGTTGTTGCAAGATTTTGAAGTTTGCATATTTGCATAGTTTCTGCTAACATACTTAGTTATTTTATCTATTTAAAAAATGTAAAAAAAAAAAAAAAAAGCTTTTTTTTTTAAAGCTTGTTGAATTACAGTATAGACGTGATTCCCTAGTATTGATTATCAAGCACTGACAAACATCAAATATTATGCCCCATCATAAATTATGGACATTTAAAGGGTTCAGAACATAAATGTATTATTTAATCTTTCCAACTTAGGTCCACTTATAATATTAGGAAGTTTTTTTTTTTTTTTTTTTTTTTTTAAACATTTATAATTTAGTCATTTTCCACCGTCTCTCTGACCCTAGAATGAAAAGAGCTGTTTGTTTTTTTTGCCTCTGTTCCTTTAAGACTTCTATGTATACACCCTCTTAGCTTGTGGAATGAGATGCAGTGCTACTGCGTTCATTTGAGAGCTGAATACATCAGTTTGACATCAGAAAGTAAGATCTTCTCAGAAGATAGGATTCCTCATGATATGACCCATTTAAAGACATTATAGCAATTTTTAGGTATTCAAATCCCACTGCCTGGATATAAATAATCTCAAGCCAACAACCAATTGTCTCTTCTTACAACAAAAATATCAGCAGATATTGAATTTCACATTTTGAGTAGTGAGATGTGAATGTGGATCATGAGAGGCTTTTAACTCATTACAATTAACCACATATAAGGATGGGAATTATAGTTGGAATTTAACAATTCTGGTTCCAGTGTTATTTAACAGCTCCTTAACTATTCTATTATGAATTATAGCACTTCTGGAGAAGCCCCAAATAATTCATCCTATCCATATATTATGCCATATATTTAGTATACTACATTCACTTTAATTTGTATATATTCACACCGTATATAAACAAAAACAATACAATGTGTTAATGTGTATATTTTACTACATTTTGTCATATGAACAACCAGTCATTATTTACACTGATTTAAATTGATTACTCTTATATGGGTAAAACAAATGACTAGCGGCTCAGTGATTGAGTCAGATGTTGAATCAGTTTCAGACCTGTGAGTTCATCTGTAACTCTTTTGTTAGTCTTTTTTTTTTTTTTACTCTTTTGTCTCTTAAAGGAATATTCCGGGTTCAATTAAAGTTAAGCTCAACTGAAAAAATGTGTGGCATAATATTGATTACCACAAAAAAATATTTTGACTTGCCCCTTTTTCTTAAAAAAAAAAAGATGCACTTACATTTGAAGTGAATGGGGACAATTTTTGAACATTAAAATACTCACCGTTTCAAAAGATAAGCCATAACACGTAAACAATATTTGCGTTAACATGATTTTAGTGTGATGAAATCACTTACTAATGTTTTATGTGGAAAGTTATTGCCAATTTTAAAACTTCGTTGCCATGACGATGTAATGGTTTAACAGAAGATTTAATGCAAGTGCTTTCATAAAATTATGAGCTTCACATGTCTGCCTTTAATCCACCAAAAGCTGGATACATCTTCTTCCATTGGTCACATTCACTTCCATTGTGTTTAACTTGTGTTGAATCCGGTCGTTCGTGATTGAAAAAGATAACGCGTACCACCCCTGAAGTCACGAGTTCGAATTCAGGGTGTGCTGAGTGACTCCAGCCAGGTCTTCTAAGCAACCAAATTGGCCCGGTTGCTAGGGAGGGTAGAGTCACAAGGGGCAACCTCCTTGTGGTCGCGATTAGTGGTTCTCACTCTCAATGGGACACGTGGTAAGTTGTGCGTGGATTGCGGAGAGTAGCATGAGCCTCAACATGCTGTGAGTCTCCGCGATGTCATGCACAACGAGCCACGTGTTAAGATGCGCAGCTAGACTTGTCCTCCGACACCCGGATTGAGGTGAGTAACCGTGCCTCCATGAGGACCTAATAAGTAATGGGAATTGGGCATTCCAAAAAAAAAATTAAAAAATAATACACTGTTAGTAACCAGTGTGACAATGCAATAGATAGATATGTGTTCTATTATATAAATAAATAAATAAATGATGAACCGGTTATCGATTCCCAACCCTAGGCTTGCAGTAGGCATATTTTGCTGTCTCTTGGTTAGATATTGGTTTAAAGTAGCCACACTGTTCTGATGGTTCAGCTCCCCCTGATTTATTGATCTAGATTCAGCTGCCTTTGCAGCCCAGAGCAAGTCTGCTGATGACATCATCAAATCGGCAAAATTCCCCTCAGCATATGCTCGTGGTCCAGACTACCCAGCAAAGATAGAGACAGAGTGCTGGTCCTTCCCGATCGCCAGTGCTGCCCTAGGTACCGTGGTCACCCATGATACATCTGTTTCCACAGCCTCGTTGCTTCGGCCTTTAAGCAATAGTTCTCCCAGTTATGAACATTTTCTCATCATTTACGCACCCTCATGTTGTTTCAGCCCCATATTATTTTCTTTATTCTGTGAAACGTAAAATGAGATGTTAGGCAAAATGTCCGAGCTGCTCGTTTCCATGCAATGAAAATGGATAGCTATTAACAGGATATTTAAAAGTACCATAAAAGCATCATAAACTGCAGCCCATGCAACTTGTGTGCTGTAGTCAAATCTTCTGAAGCCATATGATATCTTTGTGCAAATAAAAGATGGAAACTAATTAATTATTCACTTATAATGTTCACAACCGCCATAGCTCTCAAATCCCTTTTGCCCTTTCATTACTTGAATTAGTGGCGACTTCAGATGCGTTGCAGGTTTGACAATGACGCCATTGGTCTGTGTGTGACCAATTGTGAAATGGAAAATTTGAAAAGCATGACCGCAAATGAGATTTGAGAGCTTGACTGAGGAGAAGATTATCACTGAATGAATTCCGTTTTGGTCTGCTCCTCACTCAAAGCTATCATACGGTTTTAAAAGGCGGCACACAACTCGTATGGACTATATTTATGATACTTTTATGGTGCTTTATTTTCCTATTTGGAAAACAGAAGCTAAGATATTGTGTCAAAGATCTCCTTTTGTGTTTAATGGAGGAAAGAAAATAATACCCCCTCTAATGCTGCATAGAGAATTTAGAGCAGATTTACTGGCATATTTGAGTCAACAAATTGTGTAGAAAATGCTATTATGTTTTGAAACTGAGTACTGAGACTGACTTCAAACTTTTGTGTTGTCTTTTTTGTCCATGTGTAACTGTTGTGTAACTCTTTGTCTCAGTTACCCTAATGCATGATCATTTCAAGTATGCTACATCAATATGAAAAGCTACATGCAGCATGTCTCAAAGCATAGACAAGCTTTTGTCTGGCTTTTGCACTTGTTCCCCCCTTCATCCCTGACTTTAGGACTTTTTGCTTTTGAATGTGTTTGACTAATTCGTTTTTGTTATTGTGCTGCTCAGGGACAGATGGCAGGAGAATATCAAGAGAGGAGGATGAAGAGGATGTACAGAAACGTCGACACCTTCAAGAGGAAAATCTCAACAAGGTCAGGAGGAGCTATCAGGGTTGTGCACCATTCAGAATTGGAAATGCTTTTTAAAATCAGTTCCTGAATTTCAATACAGGTTAAAGGAATAGTTCACCCAAAAGTGAAAATTCGCTCATCATTTACTCACCCTCATGCCAACCCAGATGTTTGACTTTTGCAAGTACCAAAATTTAGTAGCTTCGAAGCACATAAAGGCAACTAGGGCTGAAACGATTATCGCCGAATATTTTCAGCGTCGAATAGTCGTTTGATCACATTTAACTTAACATGAGATCACATTAAACTCTAATGAGGGTGCAAGAGTTGCACCAACCACAGCTTGCACCTGATTGAGGAGAGGAAGAAAACACAGCTCCCAGTACAGACTTTCCAAACAGCTTCAGTTGATGTAGATCACAAAGTATTAGGAAATTAGACAGAAATACAAAATAAGTAAATACAGAGGCACGACATCGTAATACAGCATTTTAAGTCAAGGCACAAGCTGAATAGTCGATTAAGAGCTAATGATTAATCATTGCAATAATCGCCCAAATAGACGAATAATCGTTCTAATTATAGATTAGTCGATTATCAAAGTAATAATTTGTTACAGCCCTACAGGCGGCATAAATGTAATCCATAAGACTCCAGATGTTAAGTCCATATCTTAAGAAGTGATATGATAGGTGTGGGTAAGAAACAGATCAATATTTAAGTCATTTTTACTGTAAATCTCCACTTTCACATTCATCTTCTTTTGTTTTGGGCGATTCACATTCTTTGTGCATATCACTGCCTACTGGGCAGGGAGGAGAATTTATAGTAAAAAGGGCCTAAATATTGGCCTGTTTCTCAAAAATCCATCATGTCAATTCTGAAGATATGTATTTAAACACTAGAGTCTTATAGATTACTGATTTGGAGCCTCACATTTTTGGTTCCAACTTATATGCTTTGTAAGGACCCAGAAATATTCTTCTAAAATTCTTTGTGTTCTGCAGATGAAAAAAAGTCATGCACATCTGGGATGGCACGAGGGTGAGTAAATGATGAGAACATTTAAATTTTTGGGTGAACGATCCCTTTAAGCTCAATCGACGTCATTTGTGGTGTAATCTTGAGAACCACAAAAAATATTTTCGACATTATGGTAAGGCGCTTACAATGGAAGTAAATGAGGCCAGTCCATAAATATTAAAAACACACACTGTTTCAAAAGTAAAGCCACAAGATGAAAACATTATTCGTGTTAACATGACTATAGTGTGATAAAATCTCTGTTTACATGATTTTAGTGCAATAAAATATGGCTTATTGGGTTTACCAGCGTTGTGTCATCATGAGTTGTAATATTGGATTTAACTTTACACTAATAAGGTAATTAAGCAATTTTCTTCCCACACTAAAATCAGGTTAACACATATAGTATAATGTTTATGTCTTGGGCTATACTTTTCAAACAGTGTATATTTTAATGTCTTTGGACTGTGCTAATTCTCTTACATTGTAATTGGCTTACTGTAACTGCAGTTTCTAATAATACAGTTTATTTTTCAAGAGGAATAACAATTAATAAGATATCACAAACATAACATATGTATTTCCAGAAACATTAGAAGATATTGGGTGAATAATCAAAGCTTGACATGCCAACTTTAGCACATTTCTTAAAAGCTCAATTTGTTTTTTAGTATATTACATAATCAATATATTTTTATACATTTTAATTGTATACATCTATCTGAAAAAGTGCTTATTTTTGACCTAGAGAAGTATCTGTAATCATTGTATACATTAGGGAATAAATCGGCATGATAAGTCAAGCTTAACTAATAAAGCAAGGGAATAATGAGATTTCTCTCATCTTGTGTTGATTGTGGGGAATTTCTTTGAATTGCAAGTAAATTCCTCTTCCTGTCAAATTCCAAGTCAACGTCCTGTTAGGTAGGGCCCGACTTTCCATGAAAGTGAGCCAATTCTTAAATTAGGAATTTTGACCAATCCTGCTAACATGAAATTGGGTTCCTGTCAAAAATGTTGACTCCAGATCCAGTCTGGTTTGGGGAAGATGATCCTTAAAGAGGAGAAGGAGAAAGAGAAGATTCGAGAGCGTCACGCACAGAGCCTGTCGGCTCAACGCTGCAGTAATGCTGGTAAACCAGACCTCCGTACAGAGGACCACATTCCACTGTGATGTTCTGCATCTTGCCTTTTTTTGTGATTCTGGAAAGGCTGTCTCTGTGCCTGTTTTCTTTTTGTAGTGAACGTGTGCTGTTTTCTAAAAATTACAGATCAAAGTTCACCCTCTAAAACAGGCTCGCTTCCTGGATACGGGCGAAATGGACTGCATCGGGTAAGCCCCGTTCTCTTGTGGGGTCTGTGGGACGTGCTGCTGTTGCTTTAAAGGGGTCAAATCATAATGAATTAAATTGTTCCTTGATGTTTTGTGATAAAAAGAGTTTATTGTACTATGAAAACATGCATGTTCAATATTCAAAACATCCTTCCCAGTGTAAAAAGTAATTGAAATATATTGAGTAATTTTGAACACATGCATTAATTAAAACTATTGGACTCAACTTTTCCAGCCTCAGTCGACTGATTTCATTCAATATAACAGTTATGGGGACGTTTGCAGTGGGGTGAGAGGTTAGTTAGTCTTTCTATCTTTTTATCTTTTAATTTACATGAACTTGAACCATGAACTTGTAATGATAGCATAAGAATCACATATAGGCCTATGTGTTCTGGAAATAGTGCAGATGCATATGGATGATATGCGTATGCAGAAATAATGATAAAGTTTGTCTCAATGTTAGAATATTAAAGCTCTGTTTTCTGTTTTTGTCTTCATTACAGAGTTTCAGGTATGTAGATTCATTTAATTAATTTGTGAATGCTGAATTAAACTAATTAAAGAGAGTTTTTAATTTGTGTCTAACTAGACTAAATGCATCCTTATAATGACTATGTAATTGTCCTGTACATTTCTCTATAAATCATACTTACAATAAGAGACATGGTAGCTTTGCTGTTAATTACATGCTGTGAATTAAATTGAAAGATTCGGTTAGCCTTGCTTTGAAAAGCAGCTCGCTATGTATGCTGTTTTTAGCCCCTGCATGATGGCCATCGTTCAACCACCAGAATGGACAGAGGGGTGTCTATGCCTAATATATTGGAACCAAAAGCAAGTATCTGTCTGATTATCACTATGAATCATAAGTTATTCTCATACTTGGTATTATCCCTTATAGTTAGTGTAAGTTTGGTCACTAACAGGGAGTGAAATCCCATTTCCATTAATAAAATAGTGTGGCCTTATCTGCCATAGTGTTATGTTAGGGAACTGAAACAGAGACATCTAATATTTCAGACATTAAATAAGCGTTTACAGGACTTGTCTCTTTGTAGTGTATTTACCTTTGAATTATATGCGTTCTTTAAAGGTATATCCATATGAAATACTCAGGGTTACCAGCCGTAGTCGCTCTAAACTGCCCCGAGATGTGGACAGAACCCGGCTAGAGGTAAATACTCAGAATATGTGCCACAAGAATCCAGAGCAATCATATACTAAACACGTATTATCATTTAATCAAGATATCTTTAGGTATTATTTGCTTTTTGACTGTTGCAAATGCTTTTCTAGCGCCACCTGACTCCAGAGATGTTCTTTGAAATATTTGGGATGGAAATTAAGGAATTCGACAGATTACCTCTCTGGAAACGCAATGAACTGAAGAAGAAAGCCAAGCTCTTCTAAACAGGATATAGAAAACATCTACACTCACTCACATTATGTATCATAAAGCTTTTTACTGCTGTTCATTCCTTTGTTGTATGCTCAGAGGTCAAAACTAAATGCAAAACTGTAGCCACAAGAAAGTTCTGTGCTGCAATATCATCAGATGATGTCAGTTCGGTCCAAACATTGCCGACATGCTCTAGAGTTCTCATCTCTTTATTTTAGTCTCTATCACTTTGTTTTTCCCTCTCCTAGAAAATAGACTTCCTCTTTTTGTTCCATTGTATGTTCTTCTTGCATATAGTAAATCTTGCTCATGCAGGTAAGAATGTTGCCTGATAATCTGATTCTTTGTAAATTTGCGGTTACAATCTCTGTAATTCACTGTGTTCCAGCAAAGACATCTTTGTTTGCTTCAGCAGTTTTTGTGCATGGAGGGATTGTGGGTGTGTGTGTGTGTGTGTGTGTGTGTGTGTGTGTGTGTGTGTGTGTGTGTGTGTGTGTGTGTGTGTGTGTGTGTGTGAGAGAGAGAGTTTGTGCATGTGTTTGTGTGTTTGTGCGTGTGTTTGTGTGTGTGTTTGTGTGTTTGTGCGTGTGTGTGTGTGTGTTTGTGCGTGTGTTTGTGCGTGTGCGTGTGTGTGTGTGTGTGTGTGTGTGTGTGTGTGTGTGTGTGTGTGTGTGTGTGTGTGTGTGCGTGTCATTGTAAAACAGTTCTGAATGCTTTCAAAGAGATTTAATCCATAACAGCACATATCCATGTATTCACCCTTTACTGCTATATCAGACTCCAAACATCTGTTAAAGATGTGAGATTTCTGTGCCACTAGCAGCACAAAACAGAAATGCAAAAATAAATAATGACCATTAAACATTCATACTTCTATTATTCACCCAAACAGCCAAATTCACACCATTGGCAAACTCAGGCAATCGTAATATCCAGCTCATTCAGGCCCCTCAAACAAACAGATTGCAGTTTAGTGCCACTAGTGGTGTAGAAAATACACTAAAAGCTTTCTGGTTTCAATTTAATTGTGAAATAAATGCTGATGTCCCTTCCCTAGTATACCATATATTTAAATAATTGACTTCAAAGTAAACAATAAACTACATTTGACTTTTCTGAAAAAGTTGATTCTCACACTGCCAGTTGTATTTCCAAGTAAAGGGAAATGTTTAAATGTGCAACTCTGTTAAACCAAAGTCATTACAATGGGTAAATGCTCTAAAAATGGTTTTAATTAACTGATTGAATCAGATGTATCATTGTATTATTGAGTTCTTCATGCACAAAACACTGAACTTGTACATTGAATTCTTATTAGGCAAATGCAATACATCCTTTGCCTTGTATCTCTCTTTTTAATTCAATGAACATATAACAGCATTGCAAAAATAAATAAATACATAAAAACGAACCAGGAAAGTAATACGGGTCATATATGGAGAAGCCTACGCATCATATGTGTCTTGCTATATTAGATCAACAATTTGCACTCACATTTTTTTAAAGATTGATAACAGTGTTATTGTATCACACTATCAAAAAATCAAGTAAACATAAGGCAAATAATACATAATTTTATTACTTTGGTTTGAGCAGATGTTGCCATTTTGCAATGTCTTGTGTTACCATTCACAGAGACTTTTTTATATAAGGGATAATGTACAGTCAAAAGGTTGTTATTGCACAATATACCCAGTGTGATCAGTACATAACGGCTACTAACCATATAAATAAACACATGGACATAAAATATTGATTTGCATCATTTTAGAAGAAAGAAATAGCTGGATAGGCTCTCTAGAATACTTGATTCTGATTGGTCAATGGCGAGGTCAGATATTACTCTGTAACAACCGCACTTCCGAGAATTAATAAATTAATAACTTATATATTTTTTTTCTTCCCAATTTGGAATACCCAATTCCCAATGCCCTCTTAATCCTCGTGGTGGCGTAGGATGAATCTCTGTTTCCTCCACGTCTGAGACCGTCAATCACCTGGATTGTTGAGCATGTTACCGTGGAGAGCATGTGTGGAGGCTTCACGCTATTCTCCGCGGCACCCACACAACTCACCCTGCGCCCCACAGGAGGTTAACCCAACTTGACCCTACCCTCCCTAGCAACTGGGCCAGCTGGTTGCTTAGGAAGCCTGACTGGAGTCACTCAGCACGCCCTGGATTTGAACTTGCGACTCCAGGTGTGGTAGTCTGTGTCTTTACTTGCTGAGCTACCCAGATCCCCCATTCAAGTAAACTTGTACTAGGTTGAATAATGAGGAGTCAGACGGACATTTTTACAAAGTAAACACCAACAGGAACAGGAAGTGGATTTCAGCTGTTCAGCAATACAAATGGATATTTTATGTTAATGTATGTATTTATTTTGTTAGTTGACGTGTAATAAATGGGATAATGTACAGTCAACAGGTTGTTATCGCAAAATAAATCCCTTCAGGGTGATACAATTCCCCTCCGCTTCGTGGCGGGGTCCAGATCACCCTGTCAGGGTTTATTGTGCAATATCAACCAGCTGACTGTACATTATCCTTACTTATAAACATGCAGTTATGAGAGATAAATAGAGATAAATACCTTGCAACTGCAGCTTAATATCACTCACAGGGCTGTAGCAACAGGGCACCCTCATGTGTAAACGTGCAAGTTAAAACTAAGCGTGGTGTACCTTTATATAGAGATACATTCTTAAATTATTTTTGAAAAGTTCAAAAGGTCTGCATAAGAAAGGTTCATTCTGATATGCAGATACTGCTGTTCTCCACTAGAGGGCAGTGTGTCATAGTGATCTTGTCATGTTGAATTGGCGTCC